>OY856410.1:611513405-612113405 GCA_963693085.1 Alisma plantago-aquatica
GTATAGCTCATGCTACGAAGACCGTAAAAATTATGCATTTCAAATTAGTTTCGCACGTCGATTTTGTTGCCATTGGATGAGTGACTTACACTCATCCAAATGGGCTCAAAATTTGTATGTAGCCTAGTTATAGTATGACGATGAAGATCAATGGTTTACATTTTGCAAAAAAATAGTCTTGATATGCAAACACACTTGAGTGTATTCGTGCGATCCGTACACTCAAGTGTATTCTAGCCTGACTCTATATATATATATATATATATATATATATATATTCACCACCCATGCGGGTAACTAACTTTAGTTACCCGTGGATCTATTTTGTAATAGAAAGGTACCTGTATGTAATGAGACAGACAACGTTTGAAATGAGAAAACCAAATTTGTAATATAAATACTCGTTTTGTGTTACAGCGTAAACTGCTGTATAAATACCATTTTTACTGTAATCAGACCTGTAATACAAAACGAGTGTAGTTTTGTATTACAAATTTGGTCATCTCATTACAAACAATGCCTGTCTCATTACAAATATATATATTCTTATTACAAAACAGATGCACGGGTAACTAAGGTTAGTTACCCATGCGGGTAGAGAATGAATGGCCATATATATAGTATGTGTGTGTGTGTGCACCGGCAAAACATATATATACATATATGTATCTATGTATGCAATATATGTATATATCCTCCGATTCCCCCCACCCCACCCCAAATCGTTGACCGTATGTTTACCGTACGTTGACAGTTTTTCACCCGCATAATTGCCGAATTCCGAATTAGCTCAACCGAATGTATCCTGAATATAGAATTTGTGACTATGTTATTAGTGTAGTAAGGAAAGTGTTGTGTCCAACATATGTTATATTCAGGCAGGAGCTGTTTTTTTTTAAGTATTTATGTTTGTTACTGCATCGTTGATTCCTCTAGTGGAACTAATATAGTGCCTTTTCAATGTTGAATACAAGTAGCAATTTTTTGTGTTTCAATCTGTCCAAATAGCAACTGATTAAAATGTTGGCTACCATCGATATATTAGTAATGGCTAGTTTTATTAGAAAAAAAACACATCTTCACAGATATTTATTCTCTTTTGACCCTAGACTCAAAATCACTATTAGGAACTATAATGACAAATCATCGGTCATTTATGGTTGGTAGTTGTTGATGTGCCCTTTTGTCACTTCTTTGCATAAAAGTTATGCTGCTTAGGATTCAACTAGAATTGTCAATTTGTAGCAATTAGCAAAGATACAAAATGTGTTTAAATTTGAGGAATAAATAAGATTAAAATGATTTCAAAAGTAGCAAGTCTCTTTTACCATCCTATAATTTTAAGAAAGCTTATTATTAATTCTTCTTTCATGCAGTGAAGGAGATGGTAGGACGAGCCATGCAAGTATTTTTGTTGGTGGCTTCATCTTGGGAGGGGTTATCATGGGAACACTTGGCTGTGTTTTTGCACCTCAGGTTATTCAACTTTCTGTTTGAAGAAAAAAATATGGTTTCCATCAGTATGAATTTTGTTTGGAATGAATTCCGTAGACAAAATCTGTTTGCTTTTAGGAAATCTCAAATATAGTGCCGAACAAAAACATCTCCTTGCAAACTATTTTGTTTTCTAAACATACGAACATACTACATCTGCTATCCATTGCATGCAAGCATGGTTTGTTATGTACTATCTTTGTTAATTATTTCTTACTGCAAATACTAATCTTTGTTTTGAGGCCATTAGATCAATGGTTTTACCTGAATATGTTGTATTTGTATCTTATATTTCCTTGCTAGAATGCTCATTCTGAACCTTTTATTTCTACATCTTTTCCTTGGCCTTGGTATTTTCATCCTCCAGATGAGGCTCTTTTTTATTCATGCTCCTAGTAATGATCTTTACTACAATAATGACTACATATCATCTCATAGATTTTGTATTCTTTCCTTCTAATTGGAATGACTTGTATAATCCATTTATTGTGGTGCCACGTGATGTGATATCTGAAACCACATGTATATCTAAGAGGAATTTGGACGGGGCGTCTGTAGTATTACATCTATGGTATGGCCTTGTTACGATCATACTTGTAAAGGCGATCGCCTAAGCGGCAAGGCACCCAGGGGTTTCGCTTTACCCTGCCCTCTGCCTAATTTGCCGCCTTATGTTATTTTTGCTCCTTTTTTTTCAAATTGATGATTTTTAATGGTCTCTTTCTGCGTCCAAGTGTTTATAATGTACATTCTTGGGCTTGTTATGTGCCAACTATCATTTTTTGTTATAAGTATATCTATTAATAAACAATTTCCTAGATTTTTATGTTTTGCCTTGTTGCCTTAAATTATCTGCTTAGTCAATACTTAGCAATAGATTAATCTTTATTTATGTAGTAAATTTCAATCCCTTACATTATTTGGAATCGTCTTCTTCCTGTTTTGGCAATGCTAAGTTAACTTTTTTAGAAAATGTAATTTTCATGCTCTCTTACCGAAATACATATGTATGTCATTGAGTTAACCATAAGTATATGTAGTTACTTACACATATAATTGTAAAATAAATATATATGAAGGGAGAAAAGTTTCTGAAAATCATTAAATATATGTATAACTACCAGTAAAATGTACTTATCTTTTGGCTTTTTTAAAGCCACCTAAGCGACGGTTAGTCACAAGGCTCTCTGCGTGAACCCCGTGACACCTTTGCCTTGTCAAGAATGGTTAAGATCTGAGTTGGTGAGAAGCCATTGTACTTAAGAGGTGGAACCACAAAAAATCCGTTAATTAATCCCTTCATAAGCTAGGAAGCATGGACACGAACACAGACATGGACAGGGGACACGACAATATTCTAAAATATAGGACACTGACATGGCACCAGACACGAGAAAAAGTATATACATGTATATGTATGTGATTTTTATGTATAAGCACAAAAAAGGAGTCCATTCAAACATAAAGATCTTCATAATATTCAATATCATATGTTCATCAAACTCACACTGCATACATCATGAAATTAAGCCAGCAAAGGCATTCTATCAAACAAGCCCACATTGTAAACACAATTGTAGTTAGAGTAATAGAAATTTTAGTCACAAATACTAATGAGTTAAACACTACCAAGTATGAACTTACAGTAAAATAGTTGCACATATAAATTTTGACCATGATAGAAATTTTAGTCACAAATACTAATGAGTTAAACACTACAAGTATGAACTTACAGTAAAATAGTTGCACATATAAATTTTGACAGTAAAAAGATAGTGATGGTGGTGGACAACAAAGAAAAAGGGTAGGTACATTGTTATTTGTAGAAAGATAGTGGTGGTGGTGGACAACAAAGAAAAAGAGAAGGTATGTTGTTACTTGTACAAGAGAGTGAAACATTGATGTACATTCAGAATTAGGAAGGAGAGGAGGGGGAAGAGGAGTTGTTGTTGGTGGATAAATATATGACATGTATTGGAGGTGGAGGAAGAAGATGACACCGAGGAAGAGGAAGACGAGAGGTTGGCAACAAGTGGAGAGACAGGAGAGGCCAAAGTCTATAGGTGGAGGAAGAGTAGTCGTTACCTAGGTGGCAATGCGATAAGGAGGTTAAGAGACGTGTATCGGGAGTGGTGAGGAGGTAGTTTATGTGCAACAGAATGTTTCCCCTTCTTAAATAGTGATGGGTTGTGTCCTAGTGTGTCCAAGCTCTGTCCAGAAAGCGTCCAACTCGCGATAAAAAGAATGGATCACTTGGATGTGTCTGGGTTGTATCCACCACGTGTCCATGTGTCCACGATGTGTCCATGTTGGACACGTGTCGGACATGGATACGGCAGCCTCCGGGAAATGTCAATTCTTCCGAGTTCATAAGTGAAGATTGTAGATTATCAATACTTCTGGGCATATATGTAACGTCTTCTTGCATGCATTTATGTGTCCTGTTGTTCAGAGTTTCCCATAATCTGTCTGGGAATGCAATTATGGATTCATAAAGTGCGTATTTATTTGCTTCCATTTCAAGTGGAATTTTGGAATACAAAACGACATTAAGTGAGCTGTTTGAGTGTATGCTCTTACACGTTCTGTACCTGGCCCATAGCTGAGAATTCAGGCTGTTATCTTCTTTCTTTGTCTCATTTATTCCCATTAGAAGGCAAAATCCATTCATTCACGTCTTTTGCTATCTATAGACAATACAAACAACATTGAAATTGTAAAATATGATTTGATGAAGCCATTACAGGAGTAATACTGTCAGATGACCGTTTGAACCGAGTCCTTGAGACCGTAGTGAACTACTTCAATTCATATATGCTCACCGATATTGTAGTTCCAGTATTTTCTAATTTTATGTACTTTCTCTGTCAATGTCATGTGATGGAAATGCAATATTAATTTTATTTTATGTTGGGACTACTAGAAAACTAGAGTCAATTCTAGTATTGAACATAGTGACAAATTCGGGATTTGGCAATTTTTTCTCTTGCTGAAAAGTTGAAAAAATTGTGGAGATCTGGGTAAAATCATCAAAAGTTCGGTCAACTATTTGGGAAAAAATTGATAACAAGTCAGATAATATCGATTGTGTGTAGGTATCTACGCATGTTTACACACACACACATATATATATGATATATATGTATGCACATATACATATCTAGATGGAGATGTATTATACATCATGGAAGATCGGGGGATTTGAAGAGACTATTGTGTTGCAAGATGGAGGGGGAAGCCATTACAGGTGTAGTGTAGGAGGAAGAGAGGGATTGCATGATGTTGGAATCAGTTGGAACACACTTAAGTGGGCCACAAAACTTGTTGAAAAAGCTTAACATGGAAGGTAACTTTGAAAACATTTTGTATAAAAATTAATCATGACAAAATACAAAAACTTCACGAAAGGTTTGTTAAAATTTGAAGAGTCTAGAAACCTACATTTTCTTCCGAAAGAATATCTGGTTGACCAAAAAATCGTGACTTATTCCAAAAATGTCGGAGACCTTGGTTTTGAGTGATAATTTTGCCACAGGTTATTTATAGTTGTGGTCGGCTCGGCATGTGTTGGGTCAAAAGTAGACAGCCCAGTATCAATACTATCCATGACCGTTTGACCCATTTGTCATGCATTCTTTGTACACAGACCATCGGATCACATTTGTAACTGTGACATTAAATCTTTTGAAATAATCAGACGTCATCTATGTATACACACGATATGACACTTCACATGCCAGCAATATTTAATTGGCACTTTACATGCCAGCAATATTTACGGTTCTCATTGTTAGTATTCTCTTGCAGATCAGCGATGCCCTGGCTGGAACTTACAGCAGAGATCTGAAGAAGATGCTCCCTAAATTCCTTTACAATGAAGAGAAGGCTTTGGAGGTATGCCTTTCCATCGATCTGGATGATTTATGACCCTAGTAACCAGGTGGGTGCTGGGTTGTAAGAGGCATGGAAAAAATTGATAGCTCCATGATACAACTTTACAGTGATAGCCATTTTATTATTTTAATCCTACCAGTGTTTGGCCCATTTAACACAATTTTTCTTAATTGGTAGTTTGAGTCAGCATACAAAATTCACGTTACTCACGCTGCTTGTGAGCTTCTCTATTAACACTGTTTTTTATCCATCCAAAACAGAAGACGAGGAAGGTATTAACAAAGAAGATTGCTCAGCTGAATGATGCCATAGATACTGTCTCATCTCAGCTAAAGAGGGAGGACGCCCCCAACGGAGCTGCTGTCGCGTCTGACGAAATTGAGGCCGCAGTATAAGAGCCTTTTTTCATTTGGCAATGAGTGTCAGAATGTTACGGCTATACAGGCTCATGGATAATCAATCGCTGTGTTTTCTTTCCAAGTAATCACTTTCTACAAGCTCGAGATATGTTACTGATGTTACAAGGTCCAATTCGCTGACTCATAATGGGTGTGTTCCTTGGTCCGAACAGAAATTGATGCGATTGATGATCTAATCGGATTGGTTGCCTTCACGAGATGACTCTATTTGCTCCCCTTCTTTCAGAAATATGGATGATGGGTTCTTTCTATTAAGTTTTCTTTTGCCACAAGGATATGTTGTAGTGGTGAATTTATTATGATCCTAACCGGGGGGTCCTTAGGCTCAATTTGTGCTGAGATGGATTATTGTGAGGTTTGTCAAGTTATACACAACTTCTGTGTCTGGTCTTTGTAGGCTTCTAGGCAGAGATATTCTCCTATGTGCCTTTATGAATGTGAGTTTCTTTTTGCGGTTGAACCTTTGTTTTTTATGGAAACAGAAAACACCGTGCTTTCTGTCAAACTCGTCACTTTTCCAACATATAGAACACCTCTCTTCCTAACCTACCATTGTTCTTGCTGATGGTATTATTGGCTTTAAGGCGTGTCATAGTGAGCAAATCCCCATGTGTCATGTCAAGCTTTATCACCTCCTTTGTTGTCAAGTTGCTATCTGTGGATGATTTTATGTAGCCTATCTTGTCTGTATCCCTTGTGAGACATTGTGCTTCACTGAATCTGTTCATGAGTTTTTATGCTTTATAGAAGGTCCCCTTGTTATAGACAATTAAAGGTTTGAATCTGCATTCAAATCTCCACAGTTAATCAGGTGTCTGTGTATAGATTTAATGTGCCTCTACATGAGTTTCCTTCGGTTTGTTTAAACACATCGCTTGATTAGCTTGATGAAGAAAAGCTTGAGATTCCACTGGTATACCAGAATACACCACCTCCAGATAACCGAGGCAGTAGACTAAAACACTGGCTGCATACTGTCGAGGTTCACTTCAATCAGTTGTCCAATGCAGGTTCTCATTGGTCGATGTAGAAAAGTTCCTTATTGGTTGTGGGGATTCAATTCCTGAACGCCCCTTTTGCAATGTTGAATTTTAAAATTATTTTTGGCATGAAACGACCCTAGTGCCATTGGGAACATCGGACTTTTCGAACAAGTCAGGATAGTGTTCTAGGAAAATTGATCACAGGGACGAGTCTTTTATTGCCCTTTGCCAACGGAAGTCCGGGGTACATCTAACATTGCCTAGACGGGCCCCTATAATCATCAGATGCAAGATTTTCGGGGACTGTAAGTGGCTAATGAGGTGGTTGCTAGTTTTTCTGAAGGTTTGGGGTTCCGGTTCATTGCAGCAATATCGGCACGTCAATACAACTTGGATTTAGTCCCGTGACTCATTCTTCATTAGCTTTCACCCCCTTCATTAGCCATTATGGTAGTCCATGTATTGTGTGCCGACAGTTATAACCACCTTTGCAGGATTGTGCTCGAAATAATGACCGTACCGTAAGTAATATTAGAAATATTGCAACGACAACAATTGACAAATATGTGCAGTCGAAGCGTAAATTCAATAGAAAACATCCAAACCAAGAGATAGGAGGATTAAAAAAATAGGGTATGAGTTGTTCACAAATGGCTTGTCTTAGAGAAAATGGCATCACACTGGTGCAAGTAGGTAGATGTATGTACCGTCACTCTAGTGGTAGCATATTTTCAAATTGAAGACATACTTTGTCTCGGACGAACTTGGACCATGTCAGGAGCGGATCTACAAGGAGTAAGATGAAGGACAAGCTTTTATTTCCCTCTCAAATTGTCATAGTCGCTGCAAGTGAGAGGAGTTTATAAAATGTATGTTGTCCTAATCATAACAGAGGCATATTTACGAAGTCTATAAACCACCTGTCAGGAACGTCAATGAAACAATTGTTTCGTTTACTGGAGTGATATCCAAGTAGATACACTTGCTACTCGACCACATATATGTTCATATTCTGTAACTGTTCGAATACTATTTAAGTTGGTCGAATACATGTCTCTAGCACATCATGCTTTCAACAACTAGTCGAATACACAGATAGTTAGAGTAAAATTCCATATTTTTTACCTGGCGAGTGTAGCGCAGGCCTTTCCTGGGAGACCTGAGTTCAAGACCCCATGTTGCGCACTTTAATTACCACCCTTACTGTTTAGGGGGGGGGGGGGGGGGGGGGGGGAGACTAATATCTATCTTAACTCAGAATTCCATTTTTTATATAGTCGATAAAGACATTGAAGATGAAAAACCATTTCTCTTGAGTCTCGAGCTTAGTCTGGAACGACCAAACGTGGCATATTGTGCATGCGCACACGTGTAGTCTACAATTTTGTCCTCTAGTCTATGTGAACACGTGTTTATAAACCTTCCCATGAATAAGGGTCGGTCCCAACCCAGAGACATGCAATGTGCGACTAACTAGTCTCCTTTTCACACAACATTCCACTCACACTACAATATGGCTGCCGCTATTAGACTTATTTATAACTCATATTTAACAATGCCACACAAAGTCTAATAGTAAAGTATCACTGAAAAAGTGATCATATTATGTTATTCATAATGATACCTTCTAGTCTTAACAACTACCTAAATTATCAAAATGTACCCTCAACTGGCGAACATATGTCCTGAACTTGAACTTTAGTTGTAAATGTTTTTATTAGCAACCACATAATAAAGGTTGTGGAAGTGATGTGTATGATGATGGTTGTTCATCCTTATCCTACATCGTGATTGATTTTATGATATAAGTAAATTCTCCTATCATGGCCTCACAACATCACTCACTTAATTGGGCATCTCTAATAACGTGTTGCTAACAATTTGTCCTATGACTTTGACCTATCCAAGGAATGGTTTCTCTTGCTTACTTGCAGTCATGACACCTACTTGTTTCTTACATATTCAAAAAAGTTAATATAGTCTATATAATTTCACCTGAAAACTTTTTCTTACTACATTCAACAATATCTATAAGATCTACATTCAATTTGTTTGAGTTACTTCCATATGAATAAGTCATCGGTTTCAGTTTCATCCCCAACTTGAATTTATCCACTAGGGGTACAAAAGTGCCTTAGTGAAAGGATTAGTTGAATTGTCTTTGGAACCAATGTAATCAACAACCACAATCTTATAGACAAGCTCCCTCACATACTTTGACTTGGATGCGCCTCCTTTACTCCTGATTGTATTTGGGACTCTTTAATTTGGCAACTATTGTTATGCTATCTCAATGAATTGAGATTGCATGAAACATATATTTTACCAAGTTGGACATAAGTTCCTTTAGTCATTCAATTTCCATTCAAGTTTCTTTCTTTGCTACCAATATGAGATTTTTTATTGGAAGCAAAGAAATAATCCACCCACATTGATAAATCTCATATTGGAAGCAAAGAAAGAATATATCGTTGACATACTTAATAAAATGAAAAACACGTCATTGAAATTTTAGTAAACACAATTACTATGTTCATTTGAAATAATGCTAAAAGTTGATATAAAATTTACAAACTTTTCATGCTATTGTTGTATGAAACCATTAACAACTTAACTAGTTGACATACTTTGAATTCATTCCCACATGCCACAAATCCCTCTAGTTGATCTATGCATATTTCCTCCTAATGATGATCACCATCAAATAATGTAGTCTTCACATTTATCCAGTCACATATCAAGGTCAATGTGATTGACACTCAAATTGTGGTCATATGAAAAGCATGAGAATATGTATCAACAATTGATATCCTCCTTATTTAATGTCCTTTAGCAACTAGTTTGACCTCATACTTATTAATAGACCCATATGAATTTAGTTTTTGTTTCCATATCCATTTATATCATGCTATAGTGAATCCATAAGGAAAATATATTAAATTTCAAGTTCCATATAAAAGATTTCATTGGACTTTATTGTTAATGACTTCTTTCCCGAACTTGGATTCAAAAGAACCCGTAGCATGCTGGTAGGAAGCCAAATGATCCTCAATAATGTGAGTGACAAAATCACTTCCAAAATCCCTTGTATAACTTTTTACGATTGATCCTCTTTGTTTAATTTATTTCTTAGGATCATCTGATATGGAAATATTACACTATGCATCGACCACATTAGACATCCTTCCCACTTCATTGGAAATGAAACATGTCGGGTTAGTATCTACTAAAATAATAACTTGGGGGTACATCAATTTTCATAGATAATACATTCTGACAGAAAATTGCATCATAAAGTTCAAGTATCATTTGACATCCATGTAAAAATCTTGGACTCAATGATAAAATAACATGTATGTGTAGATTGTTATTACATAATCCCAAGAATATGACGTCAACAATATTGGGTCCCAACTTCTTTCTTTTATTTTCTAGTATAAGTACTTTTCATGACATCCTCACACTTTGAGACATTTGAGGCCTATTTTTATATCACACCAAACTTGAATTGGACTACTTTACTTATTCTTATAACGAACTATATTCATAGTATGAAATTCAAATCCTCACAACATAAAGTTAGATAACCCAAACCTCTACAGTGGATTGTTGACCATATCCATTAAAGTTCTATTTTTCTTTTATGATATTTCATTTGATCGTGGTGAGTACAAGACATTTATCCCATGAATAAGAAGACCATCTTGATAGTATTCTAGAAAAATATTTGAGTATATCTCCCTCCCCTATCAAATCTAAGTCTTTCAAGTACTTTATTAATTTGGGTTTTTATTTCATTTTTATAGATTTGAAACTCTTCTGATGTGTGATCATTACATTTAAGTAAGTCAACATATAAGTATCTACTAGAGTCACCAATAAAGGTTATAAAGTATCTTTACGATCCTTAGTGGTTATATCATTGAACTCACATCCATACATGCACACTAAGTTTAATATATTACAAATCGCTACGAGTCAAATGGGAATACTTTCCTAGATTGTTTAGTTTGCATACAAACATTACACTTATATTTTTCATTAATCACAAAATTAATAATAAGATTAATACTCATCACTCTTTTCTTGGAGTCTTAATTAACTGTTATGATCTTTCATGCCAAACATTCAATGATTCAAATTCAATACAACATACCTTTTATTCTTATTCAATGAATAAATGGACAAAGGGTTCAACATGAATCTTAAAGAGAACCTCTACATCACATAGAAACCTTTCCATAAAATAAAACATCACAAACATGAGTTAATTACATTTAATATATGCTTTCAAATGATTCTATATTAATATGAGACCACTATAAAATATCTTATCATTGTAGGAACATGTTAAGTTTGTGAGGAGTAAGAATCTTTCTGGGTGGAAATTTCAGATCCATGCGACCTTCACTTTGACTGCAGTGCTAGAATTATTTCTCAAGGTCACTAATCTATCACTAGAAGTCTAATAGCATAAAAACTAAGACATGTAAGCACAAACACACATATATTCCCCAATATCAACTGTTCAATATACAAATGCAAAAATTTCAAGTGATACATACTCATTATTGTTGGCATATATTGTAGTAATCATGTTGACCATAATCCATTAGATGTCACTTACTTGTTTGAATTCTGAGAGGGAAACTCATTATCCCAACGATCAAGTTGACCATAAATCCAACATGGTTTAGATTTGTTTGTAATTTTTCCTTTTGGCTTCTAGTTAATCTTTTGTTTAGCATAATAATGCTTTCCTTCTTTCCAAATATAATATTGAGCTCTAGAGAAATCATAAATGGCATAACTTTCTTATACATCCTATGTTCTTGTTGTACTGCTATGTCTGTCATTATATAATATGCACATATATCTCTCTTCTTATTCTTGAGATCTAGGTCAAGATCCTCTCAATATTGAAAAAACTTTTCAATAATAGACATAGCAATGAACCTGTCAAGTTTGGCCTTTCACAAATCATAAGGAGTGGAAGCTCGTGCACTTGTTCAAAGTTGTCTCTTTCCTTATGTCTTTGGTGTTATACTTATTATCCAAAATTCTGTATAGTTCCTTAACAATTTTAACAGGAGATAAATTGTATACATAGAAGAGAACATTTGAATTGGGAGATAAAATACAAATATAATTGTTCATTATGCATGATTGGAAACAAATTTATATATAGTTAAAAACATTACATATTCAGAAATTATTTTTAAATACCCATTTATTCATGACATAAGGGCATTCTTATTTTCTATATTCTTCTAAAAATAAAGAGGCATATACATTAATATAGGTCATTCTATGCCAAGGTAAAACACCATCACAATTATATCTGTGACCTCAATTATATAACAAGGATATTTTTACCATTCCCTTTTAAAATATTGACTTGATTTGATATTACTCCAATACATAAAGAACCATTGTACCAATAGCTATAATGATCTATAATTTGAGTAACCTATGAAATTATGCTTAAATGTGTATATTATTTCTATTGTATCAATATATTTTGAATAACTAAAATACAGTAAGAGATTTTAGGTAGACCTCCAAATTATCAAATTCAGATGGTTTCTTTTTTGACATATTAGTTTCTTGATTTGGAACATGTATCATCGTTCATTATCCCTTCACTTGAATGAAAGTGGTCCACAAATGTCAAGGCTCAAGCTTTTTGTGGCTTGCATCTCCTTCAACTTACCATCATGGGTGTAGATCATCAATGAGTCTACTATTGTATCTCTAGCTGCAACTGTGGTTGGTATCTTCTGGAAGGTGGACATGTTCTCTATTATTCCAGAGTATTGGAGGAGATGAAATAAGTGATGGGGGATCAAGGAAGCGAGTTGTGTATTCATGAATGGAGCAAAGATCTACATCCTAGTAAAATAACTGGAAGAGATGAATATGGTTTTGTGAAGTAATAAAGAATATTGATTTTCTAACTTCAGGTAGTGGTATGGATATATGTGTAGGGCTTGATGGGTTTTGGTCATATTTGAGTTCCTTTGAAAATGTTGGATGATGAAGAGCAGCAAACAAAAAGGTGTGTGGGTTTGAAGAAGTAGGCATATGTAACTTGCACAGAGGGCTTACGATGTGGGTCAGGGCTGGAGGGGCAAAGAAATAGGGGTGGATGTGCTAGGTTGCATCAGAGAGGAATAAGAGGTCATTGCCTTGTACAACTCAGGTTTATGATCTACATGTTTCATATCGAGTCTTGCTAGAGTTCCGGGAGGTACCATGAAGGTGAATTCATTACTACAAGATCAGAGTAATGTTCCATCCAGTTTAGTGTCATCAGGGAAAAGTCACAAGGTTCCTCCCTCCCTAATCTTATAGTGGTAAGAGAGGAACGACAATGATTTTTTAACTTGGGATGTGATGTACTGGTTGCATCGAGATGGGAAGAATATGCCATCGCATGTTTATTTTCATTGTTGTCAACAAGTCTTAGGAGTTATAGGTTGATGGGGAGTTGATTAAGTCTTAGAGATAAGTCTTGTAGTGGGGAGGAGAGGGGGAAGAGATTAATGGTGGCTTAGTTGGTCAAGAAAATGTTGGAAGCAAAATTGACATACTTTGCTATTTCTAGTCAGGAGAAGAATTAGACATGATGAAGACAATGTAGATCCTAGGACAAGCTTCATAAAACTAAATCATGTGTAAGAGGCCAGGATGATGGTGTTGTTGTGTTGCATGTCAATCATGGTCGAAGGAAGTAGTCTCCTATGGTCTCTGTAGTAACATGAGATGACTTCCCGCAGTTAGGCCACTAGGTAAAGGGTGAAGAAGCAGATGTTATACTTTACAATGTGTGGAGAGGGAATGTGGAAGGGAGAAAAATAAATAAGTGAAAAAGAGGAGTAACAACGGTGTTGGCTACATATGTTGCGGTAGCCACAAGAAGGCCAAGGGCCCTAGGGTAGGGTTTGACAACATTATAAGAAAATTAAAATGCTAAGTTAGATTATAAATGAAAATATGAAATGTGTTGATTCATATTAAAGTTTGTGAATTTAATTAATTAAATGATGAGGTAAACAATTCCCAATTCACTTTAAAGTTGATATGTGGGCTAAACTAGATGTGAGGAACCCAATGTTATGTTGGTTTCACCTTTAGTAAACATTTAAATTTTTATTTCATTACTTTTAAGTTAATTACTCAATAAATGCAAATAATTCTTTTCTTAATCAACTTTATACATTATATTTTATTCAATGAGTTCCTTTCACCAATTAGTCTTAGGATGATTTCGGATTTCCAAATTAGGGACAAAACTAATAAATTGAAGATTTGTTAAAATAACCTCCAATTAAAGACTCAATAATTAATTTGTCCTTAATACAATATAAAACATTATTTGTTAAAACTTGATATTTCATTGGCTCCAAATAATGAAAATTAATATAATTCAAGGAAAAAGAAACTAGAACTAATATAATTCAAGATGGACCTAAGAGAGGGAAGGTTAAACTATATATCCAGAATTGAGCATGTTACATCACTTCACCCCTCAAAGAGAATTTCTTCTCTAAGACACACTCACTCATGACTTAGTCCATCAATATGCCTAATATCAACAAAATTACACATTTTTTTGTAGTTGCTACTTTGTTCATTGTTATAAAATTCATTAAGAGTGTCTATCAACTTCGTTTTCCATCAATTGGTTTTATTTATTGCCATGCAGAGTCATGATGTAGAGTCATTATTTTATAATTTAATAAATATAGTTTTTACTTAATTTCTGAAGTCCTTATAATGGGTTAGTGCATAAGGTCATGCATATCGTCGTGAGTTAGTGAACTATTTATCTCCTTAAATATTCGCTTCCTACTATTAAACAATTAGGTTTACCGAATTTAGAAAGTAACCTTAATTTGATAGCACATATTATTTTATGGATTAATTTTAGATTGTCCAACTACTTTTACTGGTATCCATCTTAACAAGGCTTAATTACCCTAATTAGGAAGTAGTTATATTTATACGACTTTCACAAAGGAACTTTTACAGGGGTTACATAGTGTATTCTATATTAAGTTAAGAAAATCCTAGAGTCAAAACACTCTTCTAAACTACTAACGTACAATACCACCCCTTAAAGTATTAACATATAAAACAACTAACCACTTAAAGAGGTAAAATGGGGTAGATCCACGTAGTCACCAATATACAAGACTTTTTCTTGTCCACTGAGTCATACTATGGTCTAGGTTTTTACAATTTACATAACAAGTCAAGAGGAACTTCCCCGAGGGGCTTCTACTACTTGAAACTTCGTAAGATGGTGACTTGATTCATGAAACTATTGATAAAAGAATTAGAAAGTCAATAATTTTCACCATGCCAAAACTTTTTTGGCTATTTACCATTACTTCATGCCACCAAGAGAGTCTTATTGTCAAACCCCTACAAGATCATACAAAGAGCATCTCTAAATTATAGCATCCTAGAGAGGGGTAGTATTTTCATGTTCATGATGTCATCTTATATCATATCCTTATTGGTTAATTCATCCACTATCTACCATTTCACCTTAATCATGCTTCATCCTAAGGAATACATCACCTCATCATTAAACATTACAAAGTTCTTCAGTCACCCAACTAACCTAGGAAGAGATTAAGTTTACAAAACCAAGCGAATTATGTAGGTATCCATAATTTGGTTTTGTTAAGTAATTATGTATCCATGTGCTCTATGAAAATATTTAGTTATTCCAACCTTCATTGTGAAAGTGATATATATAACTCTAAGGATTTTCATATTTAACAAGTATAGATTTCCTCGACTAACCATTGTGTATGAGAAAGCTAAACTCATGAAAGGTAGCATCCAGTTCCCTAGGAAATAGATTTTGGAAAAAACTATACTATAGCAACCACGTTGAAGTCAACGACTGCTTAACCATAATGGATCATGAAAACACTAAGATAATGAGTATTGATTAGATATTTGGAGATTAGGATTTCGAGTTTAGGATGTGGAGACTAGGGTTTATTGTTTAGGGTCTAGGGTTTAGGATTTACATATTTAAGGATTATGGTTTACAAATTAGGGTTTATGGTTTAGTAATGAATCTATACCACCTATCCCATTTGTGAACACCCAATCTTACTAGTAAGTGTAGAATGTGTATTCGATTTTCAAGAATATTTCCATAACATTTCCCCAAGTTATCCAAGCACACTGATGTAGATGGGAAAATACCCACCTACATATGTAAAAGAGAACAAAACATGGAAGTGTTGATGAAACAGTATTTTCACATAACTGTAAAACTTAAGTAGGGGTTCGATGTTTAGTGGATGTAGTCGAGGCACATTGAAAGATAATAAAGAATAGGGTTTAAGGCAGAAACTGGGGTTAAACCTTTCTAAAAATATTCACAGAATCCTACACTCCTTAGTGGTTGGACTAACACCCAATGAAGCAGAAGACAAGAACAAATCACTAGAAGTGTAAACTTTCACATAGAGAATGTTTCCACCACCATGAGAGGATAGGGTGATTAGTGTTACCAAAAAATGAGTCTCAAATACATATGTGGTTTGGGGGCTAGTAGTGATCAAATAAGTTGGGGTTGAATCCCTATTTGGTATTTGACAAGTCAAGATTTTCTACATTAAAAACATATACAGGTTCACCTTCCTTCCTAATCAAGGTATATGTGTTGGAATAATAGAAGAAACTTGAAATAGTTAGATTCACTAACTGCAATGGCTCTGATACCAACTATAAAGAGTGGGACCCGAAGGGGATCTAATCCTTACTTAATTGAGCAATTAATCCATCTATTACAAACAAATTTAATGCATGATGTAGAAGATGAAGTTAGTTCATCAATGTATGCTACATAAAGCAACATAACTAGTCAACCATGGAAAATTTAACTATTACAACATTGTTCTCGTTACACAGTTCCTCGCCTTAGGTATGGTAAAAAGAGTCACATGTACATCTAATTATTATGAATGACCAATGAAGAGGATAACCTAGACATCCCAAACTATCCTTCAAGTCCATGGTTCATGGTCCTTCTAAATCATCAACCTCTACAACACTTATGCCTAATTTGTTTGGAACAACATTCAAAAAGAGGTAAATGAAAGCATGAATGAAATGTCACTAAGTATGTGCCTAATAAACATATATGGGCATTACTAGATAGGTAAAAACAAGAGAGGGGGGCCCATGCAAGAGGGTGATTATCAACATATAGGTAAGTTAATGAAAATAAAGAAAAGAATGAGGCATTAATGAAATACAAGTAATAGAGATCATAAAATGTCTTTCCATTAAGAAATTCATAACATCAAAAATAATACAATGACATGAAAATGTGAGGTAGAATAAGATACCTAAAATAGGGCGATAACTCCATTGAATAATGGACTACAGGTTTGGGTGGAAATACACACACTCGGTGATGTCCTGCCTATCATGTACATGGTTGTGCCTAAGAACCAATACTCTATATATTTATTCTAGAACCAATCATGCACATTGGAGTATCAAGATAGATAATTCAGTTGTCATATATATATCCAACTAGAATGGAAATCGAGTTCATAGATCCAATACAAAAGTATGTTCAAAATATTCAATAAAATCAGTAATCACAATTTAGAACTCAAGAATTTCCAATTGAATAATAAGATGATTTTAAATAAAAAGACATTGCCTCATTTTAGGGAAATGAGTTTATAACCATACTAACCAAATTCAAATAAATTGTTTTCACCCCATCTTCACGATTAACCCTATTTCTAGGGGTAAATTCACAATTTGAAACTCTCCCATGACTAGTGATGGGAGAGCAACAAAGTAGAAGAATATATTTTACTTTTTGGGTTGAAATAAAATGTTTCTAAATTTGAGTAATTTAGATTCACATTTCCTATCTAAGATTATTATTGCATATAACTAATATCTCATCTTCAAACTAGGGTTTTAGATCTATATCAGTTCTAATATCCTTATCTAGTCGCATAACTCTAGATATGTCTAGGTTAAATATTAGTGTGTATAATGATGTGCATATGAAATATCAATTTAGATTGTGTAATGTCATTCTCTCTCTTTATATCAAGTAGCTTAATTTGGTCAAATAGGTCAAGGATATGTGCTCCCTGAGATATTTTGGGATTAAAATACCCTTACAAGAGAAAGATAGGGTTTAACTCTAGAATACTTACTTGATGAACATGATCATACTAGTATATATATCTCATTACATATTTGAATAAAAGTATGTATAATTACTTGTTTATATTCTTGATTGTAAATAACTTCATATATTGTTATAAACCTTATGTAATAAAAAGTCATTTTCAAATACCCATTTATTCATGGGATGAAAGCATTCTTCTTATATATTTTCTTTCTCAAAATAAAAATTTATATACACTAACATGGGTCATTAAAAATCATTTTAATACATCATCAAAGGGTATATCTACGACCTCAATACATAACAAGGGTATTCTTATAACTACATGTTGAAATGTTGACTTGGTTTACTAATATTCTAATACATAAAACAACTATTGTACCAATACAAATAATGATTTGGTATTCTGAGTAACCTGTGTAACTAATATTGAATGTGCATATTATTTTATATTAATTATTAAGTTATTGAATAACTAAAATATAGGAAGATATTGTCAATGTTGGATAACTTCTTTTGATATACTGGTTTCTTGATTGCAACCACATGTATATAATTTCCCATGCCCCATCATTGGTTACTCCTTCACCTGAATTGAGGTGATCAACCAATGTAAAGTCTCAAGCATGTTGTGGCATTCATCTCCTTAAGCTTGCAATTATGGATGTAGTTCATCAATGAGTCTACTATTGAATGTTTATTTGCAACAATGGTTGATATCAACATGAGAGAGGATTTCTTCTCTAGTATTCTAGGGTATTAATACAAATGAAAGTGTTGGTGAATTAGGGCAATGAGTTGTTCTTGAGGAGGGTTTAAAAATCTATAATCTAGTAAAAGCACTAGAGGAGATGAATATGATTTCATAGACTATTGTGTGGATACAAGATGTTTGGAGAGGTTTTATGGGTTCTAAAGAGTGATTTTAGATCATAGAATTCCTTTTTTAATGTTGGATGATGGAGAGAAGTGAAACAAATATCTATGGGTTGGCATAGGTAGGAATCTATAACTTGCATAGAAGGTATTATTTTAGGATTTGTGTCAACGTCAAAGGGTCAAGGAAATAGGGGTGGATACGCTAGTTTGCATTTGCTAGTACAAAGACCACATATGGTCAGTTATATTAGACCTATAATGTCAATTTTGTACTTACACCTAAGTAAGAGACACTATAACTAAAATTGATGACACAGAGTCAACGTTGGTTGCTATGAAAATAGAAATTGATGACAAAACTGACATAAAAAAAATTATAAGATTGTTTTGAGATTATAGTCACCAGTTCAATAGAAAGGAACTGACAAAACATACATGTGTTGTCAGTTCTTCCCAAGGAAACCAATGTTAAAGATCAAATCATAGTCGTCGGATTTTGTATAGAAACTAATGTAGTATAATTTTTTTATAGAAGGTCTACATACCCGCTGTTTTGTCATTTTTTTAGAAGAACCGATTACACAAAGTGATACCATGCCTTGGGGGCATTGTAGCATGGTCTTGTTGGGAAATTTTTGCTGGTCAACACAATCGTGTTGCAGGCTGGATAACACAGTTGTGCTGGGTGGCACAACCATTTTACAATATTTGGTCAATAGGTGGCATTCTTGTTGTAGTCACTTTTTTGCAAAACTGATGGCACAAATTTATACCATCATTTTTTAAAGAAAGCAAAATCATAGATGTATTTTTTTATAATAGGTCTATAGATCTTCTATCTGACTGTTGAGTAGGATGCAATCCCTTTAGTTAACTAGAATACCTATAAAACCTACATAACCTGCAAAACCTACATAACCTGCAAAACCTATAATAACAAATGCAAATAATAGTTCACATTCACACAATTCCTATTCACACATGTATTTACAATCTCATAAACACTTAATTTCATTCTCGATCCCATATAGAACTCAGAAGACACACGTGGAATTCCATTCGCCCATTCTCATCACATGTACAATTGCAATTCTCATTGTTATCATTCCTCTTCACATTCATTCACACACCTATGCATATACACACATCATTTATATTTACACCAAGAATCCACTTGTATCAGATTTAAAGTTGCAAAAAGTCATAACCACAAAACTCATAATTTATCACAGTCAAATGCAAAGTTGACTTCCTTAATGAAGGATTGCCCACACTTCTTGTATCACATCCAATTATTTTTTTTATATAGGGATCTGTAACGTCAATCAACTACAGAGAATGAAACAATTATGGGGTTTGATTTTTTGTATTATCAAATGAGACTATTTATTTAAGATGATCAAGACTATATAGATTACCTTTTGTATACAATGGATGTCTAATGCCTCCTGCATGACAAGTAGGTCCATACACCACATCATGTAGCATCCACATGCCCAATTTTTATCTTGTATAGGCACTATAAATTTACAATTACTTGAAATATTAATAAATAAAAGTAAGCAAAGTTGGCATATATATGCATTGGATTCGAAAAACTACCTCAATATTCTTCCAAGTAAATAATTTCCTTTTTTGTCTACCTTTTATTTGGCCTTTTTGAACGTTTTATACCCTTGTAAGTTAAAATAAACATTTATTTGAATGAGTAAATAGTCATGTAATGATGCAAACATTTGTATATGTTGATAGATAATTTTTTTACTTACACTACTAATGCCAATTTTATTGAGTACCCCCAATCACTATTTTGTCACTTAAAGAATATATAATACACAAATAGTGTCTTGCGGACAATTACCAACAACTCCCAATACTTATTACTGAGTGAAAAGAAGTCAAGTTTTTTTTCTTTAAAATTCCACAATGATATGTATTTCATTAGTCATGGTTATAAGCATAGCGTCTGAAACTTACTTAGCATTGAAAGGATCTATAATCATGCTCTTCCCCATAATACCAAAATATTTAGACACTATAGAGAAGCAATTACTAACAAATGTTGGATCTCTTTCTACACAACTAATCAATGACGAAACTAGAAATGCCATATTGGTTAGTGTTAAATTTTCACACAATGTATATAAGTAACTACAAAACATGTATGTATTCATTAATATAAAAGAAAACAAATTAACATACATTTTCACATATATAGAATGAGGTATTTAGCCATAATATCTCACCATATTCAAAGGTATATCAAGGTTGTATTCAACAATAATAAGTATACAACTCCAAAATATCTGTCATGAATACACTGGTATCATGATCTTGACTTGCAACATCCTCCTAGATATTGAACATCATAATCGAGCCTTCATCTAAATTGTGTAGCCATAGTGCCACCCCCCTACATTTAGGACCAAGAACCTGGAATACGTCATATTCAATCCAAGTAGGTAATTGAGGAGGAACTATGGGTGGGGCTTCTTAAATACTATGATCTACATGTATCTTATATCAATTACCAATTATATACACAAACATAAAAGCATCACAAATACAAATGTGATGCTATTTTATCATAAATTTTCATAGAAAACTCCAAATTTGGGCCGCACAACCACATATCTGTCTAAATCTTCTATGTCATGATCTAGGCGGGCATATGGCAGTGGTGTCTGTCTTCAAGATGGGTAGACAACTGAATCTTCTATGTCATGATCTAGGTGGGCATATGGTAGTGGTCTCTGTCTTCTAGATGGGTAGACAAGAGTGATAGTCACACAAACTACATTTTTAGGAAATGGAGCACCACTAATTAGGACATTTGCAGCCATGTCTTGTACCTTTCCTTGTGACAATCCTCCTTTCTTGATAGATTTGCACTTTTGTTCTGATGTGCCAAACATGTTCTTATACTGACACCAAACCAACGACCCTAACACACCCAAGATGCTTCGAAGTACACAGAGCAACCATCAGTTCATCCCTTTGACCCTCAGGGATGAACTTGCCTTTCTTTTTTTTCTCCTAAATCTCTTTCTAATCATCATCAATAGTAATTGATTAGTAAAACATAACAATCAAGGTCAAGAATGAGCATGCACTCTAAGAGTTGAATTTTGCAATTTTTATAACCACATTAGCGGTTGGGGGGTTGGTTATTTCTCCAGAGTGGCTTGTCCTTGAACTTATCTACTCCTCGTGGTGAAGTAAAGGTGTAGGAGTAGTATAAGACTTTATAGACCTAGGAGTAGGCTTCTCAGAAGAATATATCTGACGTCTCTATTGGTGACACCCCGTATAACCACCTGGACCTAACTTGTGGTCATGCACAACCTTTATTTTTGAGCATAATGTAAAGCATGGTTAATCTAAAACATATGTTAATTACATAGCACATTGAGTTCATCTAATTAATCATAAGAATCTATTTTAAAAGAGGAGGCTTAATACCTTGAATTCATCAATTTATCTTGAAGCAAAAAACTATTCCCACACCTTCAGGTCAAGATAGGTGCATTTCTCATTGGAAGGCTTCTTCTTCTTGTCTCTCATTATGCATTCTCTTTTCAGATTTGTCCTATAATTCCTCTATGTCCTCCCATAACAATGCAACACCTTTTTACGAAGTAGGATTTCATTAAGGTCAATGATTCTCTACAAAAGTTCATATATGTCATGACATATTTTTGGAAATAGAATTTTGAATATCTTTAAAAAATAGAATATCTCACAACTATGTCCTTCCATATGAAGTCTTCAGTAGAAGGATCAACTTTATGCCAAGATTCTATTGTTATATCCACTTTTCTATGAGTGATAACACCTAGATATTTCCTGAAAGAACTATGATTTTTCTAAATAGGATTTCCCATTTCATTAAAGTCAATGGCCATCTTCGAACCTTTACCCTTTGTGCTACTAACTTGTTCATCAATGTGATGCCTCTTTTACGTGTAAGATCACACTGCTCCTCAAAAGACTCAAAAAGATCCTCATGGTACACATACTCAGAATGTTCATCCTAAAATTGTCAAGAAACACTTATAAGTGATAAAAAAATGTAACTTATATAATTGTGATATAGAATGTCGAATGCACATATATGTAATAAAACAATACAACTGAGCATCCTAAATCACACATCTAAAATGGAGTGGATCTAGAGTAGTCAGACTCTTAAATTTATAACCTGACACTCAGGCCCCGACAACTATTATAGGGTATCCGATGTAGTAATTGGGGTCGATCCATAGGGACAAGGGTGGTGAGTTTTAAGAACATAGAATGTTATGTCAGTTACACCAACCAAGAAAGGTAGATTTAAAAGGTGTTCCTAACGGAATGGAATTACTCCAAACAAAACAAAGCAAATAAAAAGAAGATAAAGAAACAAAACAAGAGAACAAAAGTAAAAAAACACGTGGTAACAAGATATGGATGGAAACTTGGATTGGGTTTCACCTACTAAGATCTCTCACCAATATGAAATACTCACACCCCTTTGTATACCCTTAGCAAGATTATAAGAAATCATCATATATCTCTATTCACTCCTCTTTCGAGCTTATGATAGATCTAGATTATAAGGTTGTCTCTCTCTCTCGAGATGGCAAACAAACAATCATGAAAATAACCATATGGTCATTAACTTTAACATTACAACATTCTCATGCATTCATGCAACTCCAAAACACTCAAATAAGATTAGTGTTACTCTTTCAAGATACTAACTATCAAACATCACAAGATGGTAGTTAATCATACAAGTGAAGCATTAAGACCAAGTGAATGAAGATAATTGTTGCTAAGAGCATATATATTCAAATGGATGCAAGTATATACATGTTGGGAGGGCCTTAGTGGCTACTCCCAACCCTAGTAATGAGTTTAGCCACTTATATTCATGAGCAACATTATGGATTTAAAAAGGTGAAGATACAACAAGACATACGAAGGGATGGATGAACAATGTAGGGAGGAGTGACAAATCTAAAGAAGGGAATAAGGTGATATAAAAACAATACTTCTTCATATTTGGATGGGGTGTTGGCTTAGTGGATGTCAACTCCTTCTTTCAAAACAGATGATGCCATATCTTCTCTCTCCTCCAACTTTCATCTTTGGAAATCTAAGATCGATGGAGAGGTTGATGGGTGAGTGTGTAATGCGGCAACTCTTCGTTGTATCTTGATGGTGTGACCCATTTGGATGGACAAGGTTGGGACCTATTTATAGGTGTAGTAAACCAACTAAACCTCTGTTGCGGTCGCAACATCTATAGCAATCTCTACATTTGTTTCGGTCACGACTCCTATAGAGGTTGATATTGTGGTTTCAGTCATGACTTTTGTTTCATTCTAGACTGCTATAGTGGTTGCTACTTTTAGTGGAGAGTTGTGATCATAATATCCAACTGATCATCTTGTCTGAGATAGACAATGGATCCATCACGGTCGAAATGGATGCGTGGACCTATTGTAACCATAAAGATGGAGTTGCAATATACTAGATTGTAGCGATCGATGATAAATCTGTACGAAGTAAAAAGGGTCATGAGTTTGGATAGTCACATTAGGTCTTGTAAAAAGCAATTGGAATTAGTTAGACAAGTAACAAAAAGGGGGACATTGTAAACATAAAATAGGCACAGAAAGTCCAAAAAATTAAATGTTACCAACTCCCCCAAACTTAGTAACTAGCCTGTCCTCAGGGTAATAAATAGAATCAAAGCATCGAGTGATGAGATATAGTAGTTTTTTTTTATAAATACACCACCACAAAATTATCCCATCCTTACAACAAAACCTTTGTGACAAGATTGGTCCACTCATTGAGGTCCTATTCCCTCCCCTTATTTCCAGACTTGCGTGACTTTATGCACATGCAACCGTCGTTTGTAGTAAAGGATTCTCCCATGTAATATCCTACTTTCCACGGTTCCTAACCGTACTCATAAATGATTCCTATAAGGGGTATCTTTCACACCCTACATTTATTTTGGTTGCATCTAAGCTATTGTGCTAGGGTAGGTTAGGCTTTAAGTGTGTTCCCAAACTTCTCAGTCTACCTCAACCATAATGCTGTCATAAAGACAATGTCGCCTAATTTGGCCCTGTTGTAGTGTCAGGTGGCTGTGTGAGGTGTGTCAAAATTGGCTTCCAGATTCCACTACTGGGCATGACATATTTAAAATCTTGAGTGCAGCAATACACCAACAGTGTGAAATCTTTTAGCATATTTCTAGGCACAATTCTCATGATTTTATTTCTTTTGACTTTTGACTTTTGACTTTGCTCACTGACTTGGGAAAAAGGGTTGGTAAAGATTTTCTGTGCGGCCAAACCTCTTTTGATCTGAAAGTGGGGAATTTTAGAACTGGATGGGGTAGCTTCTTCCATCTTGATGGAGGAGTATACTTTCCAACTAGTACCATAAGGTTATGGTGATTGGTTGGAAGTGTGGCTGATTAAGTCCTCATTATTTCTAGAGATTTCATAGGTCTAGGAATGTTCTTCCACTTTACACAATATTTTTCTATAAGAATGGAATAAGATTATATTGTTGTGCCATTTTATATTATGTAAATTAGTCGCTCATTTGTACCACTCTTGAAATGATTACACTATAAAATAGCAGAAGGACAAGAAAGTCTAAAGGTGGGAGAAGTAAATAAATCCAGGAAGGATAGATATACAATTTTTGAATTATAGTAAATGGTTCATTTCATGAAAGAAAGTACAATCCCATCATGCCCATTTATAGATTCCCCCCAAATTTATCATACAATCCCAGAGTGTCAAAGATGAAGGTTAGAAATAAATGGGCTAGGTTTATTACCAATATTGTTAAAAAATTGCCCATTTAGATTGTAGCAGCGTGTCAGCGTACCCTCCTTGGAGTGCATGGTAATGTTCATGTTGTAGGCTTTCAACTTTTATCTCCCTCAGGACAAGGCTTTCATCCATCCCAGACAATAAAACCACAGTCATTAGATAGAGGAATCTGTTTGGGACTTATGTGACAGAACTAGATTTTCTAGATGTCTTTTCTCTTTACATATTTGTAACCCTTTCCGTGTTTGCGGATAATCTCTATTATCACTTCCAAACATGTACTACATTTTCTTTAATAGGCATATTTGGTGTAGTCATGTTGGTATATTTGTCCAGTGTGAAGTTTGAATCTGAACTGTTATATAAAATTGTGGTCTTAAACTTGATGTTGTCTACAAGAAGTGTTCAATGATTATCATGGAGTCCATCATACACAGTTGTAAGCATTCTTTTCCCCCTAAATTCTTGTCTTTTAGTATGTCATCAATGACCAAGAAGTAGGCCATGTGTACATGAGGCATATTGTCACCTAGCAGAGATTGATATGCAAACATGACACTTACTGCTAAATATCCCCCTATTTTCAGTGTTTCTCAAATGTTGTCTTGAATGACACAAATTCCTTGTCTTTCGAAGATAACATCCCCATGATTAGCATCTTCTTTCAGTGTATCCATGATTAACAATAGTGACTCCCAGGATAGATCTTCACATGCCCATCTGTCAATGTTCTGGAAAGTTGGCTCTATGGCCCCTACCAGATCATCTGGCCTTACCTCTTCCGGCACCTCCTTGTTAATTTCTACTTCTTCATGTTCATCAATGGTTGTTTCTTCCTTAGTTTCTTTTTCTAGTGAGGACTCTGGCTCCTCATCAACCCCCTTTTTTCTGAGGATTTTTCTGTATATGCATCCTGCATGCCATCTTCATGTGCTTCAGAGGGTGCCCATCCTGCTTTCCACGCTGCTGCTCTAGTTGGTTCAGATGGATCGAGCCATAATGTCTTTAGCTTCTCTCTCCATTACCTTTTTTCTGGTAGAAGGACTCCTATATGCAATGCATGGCACAACATCAGGATGCATTGTGGGGTCAGTGAAGAAGCACCGATCATATATGACTTCCATGGTGTAGGTGCCACGTAGGTTGTTAAAGTCCTCAAGATAGATGTCCTTTTGTGGAATTCCCTTATTGATTGCTTCCATCATCCTTAGTATAATGAATGCATAGTCTCCTAACCCTTCTTTTTCTTGAGGCACCTTCATGGATATTGAAAAATTCTTCCAGTTCATCTTGTGGTAGTGTAACATCCCAAGATTTTGAGAATAATTTGAATCTTAGAATGTAACTCTTTTTAAATATAAACAGTTGAAGGTATTAATGCAAAAAGATCATGAAATTAAATTTCTTAAAAGATAACAAAATAAGAAAATAAAGTGAGACTTAAAAATTGACTTTTCCTTCATATGTGCATTATATGTTACATTTAACTCAAAAGTATTAATGTTGGTTTTCTTTCTCTCTCCTCCTCTTGGTATTTGTAAAAATAATAATAATATGCCCCTTTTTCAATTTTGAAATTATAATGTGAGTTATTCTTTAGGACCAATAATAAATGACTATGTCTCCTTCTTGATAGGTATTAACTAAAGAAATAAAGAAATTTGCAAAAATAATGGAGAATTGATGACTAAATGAGAATAATGTGTAATTCTCTAGAAAAGAGGTGTTTAAGGCAACAAAAGAATTAGTTTGGGTTCAATATTATACTTAAGCAAACAATAAACATAAACAGGCTTGATTGCCAAGTTTGGATGGAAAAGGAAGTTAATTAATTTCTTAAATAAAACAAATAAGACAATTACTTAAGGGGAAAATCTACACCTTAGAAGATCCAACATCAAGTTTATAAATAAGGATTATGTCATAAATTTGTTCTACCTTTAATGTATTAGATGTTAGACCAAGGATGAGGTTAATTTATGGCATTAGTTTTCTCTTTTAAAGAACAATGTATGAATTAAGATTTCCAATATTAGCAAGGTGTTTCATTTATCTTTTTGCTATGTATATCATGTTTTGTAATATTCCTCCAAGCTAAGTGACCCATGTTATGGACAACATATGGTTTGCTTCCACTGTCGTATGTACTTGGAGGGGTGTTATAGGCGGTCTCCTTCTGATTGTATGGCATGTTGAAGGAAAAGAGGCACTTTTAGGATGTCAAGAGCCTCCTTGTTTTTGAAGATAAGTGATGTGATGGGAAACTCAGCAGTGCAACAATTGTGTACTGTAGTATGACGCTCATAAAGATCTATGAAAATTAGTGCACAATGCTTGACTGTTTTGAATGGCAATATGACAAAGTGGGTTTCTGCCCTTTTTACAACACTCTGAAGCCCTTTCACAAATTTTGAGCCAAATCTATCTTCGTACAACATCCTTGCTAGATGTGTTGAGCCATAAAATACCAATTGTACCTTGTTAGGGTGGAGGAATTATTCTAGTAAGGTTGTGTAGAGAACCTTAAATAGGCATTTGTGCACTCATGCTCTATTTGAGAATACCCTACCAAAGTGCTCTCTTATCATCATCCTCCCTTTATTGCTATAGAGTATATCATCCTCTGGTAGATTATCATCTAGGATGTCTACTAGTACATGGACATATTGGTAGGTGATGTGTGATACTGACGTCACGTCCATCCCTACCAATATGCATGGAAGCAGGGGTGTTGAAACTATCTTGTCTTGTTTTATAGGTGGGTGTTGCTCCCTTGCCATTACATCGACGAATAATGATGCCAGATCGCCTTCCTCATCATCTGATGTCCCATCACCAGTTCTTTGTATAGGTGAGGCTGGGGAAACAGTGGTGGAAGGAGAGTTTGGAACATGACCTATGGTAATCCCAAATGGTTCTACTTCTACTTTATTGTCAGTAGTGCCTGGTCCGACATATGTTTCTATGATTTCTTCTGCTACTGGTGTTTTTTCTAGCACAACTTCTTTGTGTGTTGCTAAGGTAGTAGCCATTTTGCCATCATAGATTTCATCCCGACGTTCGTTCTATTCCCTAAGATCTAGACAGATGTCACACATGTCTTCAAACAAATTCAACTCTTTCAAGCAACATTGCAAAGTTGATTCGTCAACATAGTTATTTGACTTGACACCACTTTCTTCTTCTGGCTAAGGTTGGTCGGCATTAGTAGGCACATCCTATGGGGGATTCCTCACACCACTTTCTTCTTCTAGTTGAGGTTGGTTGGAATTAGAAGGAACGTCCTCTGGGGGATTGTCTACTATGGGTGAGCAGTTTAAGTCAAACTCCATCGCCATAACATTGGCAGTGGCATCTGGTGGGACTTCAGATTGTGGTTCCCTTTGCGATTGGTCAATTTCATTTTTTTGTGGCGGGGGTGCGCTTGCAACTTCTTCATCTTTGCATACGTAGACACTGGAGGGCTAGAGGATACGTGTGATGGTGAAGGACATGCTCTATGTCTTGATCCTGACCTGACTCGCCATTCCCCCATCTGCTTGCACTCTTATTGTAGTTCTTTCATGGACTCTTCATATCCCTTGTGCATCATTTCTTTCTCAGCACGTATAATCATCCTTTCCTTCCTAAGAACTGACATCTTTTTAGACAGTTCTTTCATGGCTTGCATCATTTCACATTGCTAGATAAGGATATTCTACATGAATTCCGAGATATTTGCAGTCCTTTCGTCTATCTTTGATACCTACGTTGTTAATGCTTGTAGGCTAGCAAAAAAGAAATGTGCTTGTGAAGAAGAATTGTGCATTTATTGAATGAGGGCATCAAAGTGACGTCCCAATTCTTCCCCGAATGTTAGGATCTGTTGTTTTTGTCCTTATTGTCTTATAGGTGTGGTTGATGTTGTTGTTGTTGGCATAGCTGATGATGCAACGATAGGTTCTTCTTGTAAGCCTTCTTGTACTGCACCCACTACTTGCTCAAGTTGGTATTCTATTCTTTCTGCTGGTATCTCTGATCTAGTTTAGTGATTAGATAGGTAGGAGATGGTTTCTCTAGTTCTATTACAACCTCATATTACCCTATGAGCTCTTCCTCCATTTCTATAGCTTGTTCACGAGTAGCTGTAGGGATGCCCATTTGGTCGCTCGATGATGTGATGGGTGCTTCTGGTAGTATCTAGGTGGTTGGAGGAGAAGGCAGAGCAGTGTGGAGTCTTTCATTGTCATGTAGGGGGACTTCATCTACCACAGATTTTTGTTGTACAGTTTCTTCATGGACCTGTTGAGCTTGGGAAAGCGGAGATGCCGTCTTTGTTGTTCCTGATAGGTCTTTGCAAGATCTTTTCTCCAATTTCTTTCTCTTCTCTGGACATGCATGTGTTGTATCTAGCGCTTGTTCGCTCCCATGTCCAGTTTTAGCATGTGATTCGAGGTCTTTTGCTCGTTGGATAACACTTGAGTGCATTTTATTGACTTCCTCCAGGAAAGGATGCAACTTATTTGTGTCATAATAGGCCATTTCTAGGAGTGGGAGTAATATTTTAGAGTGGGATTGTTTATAGAAGAACTTCTCTCCTCTCTCATCTAGTATGCTAGTTCTTATGAAGGATTTGATATGGATTTTCACATGTCCCTCGGTAGGCTTATATCTTTTCATTTGTTCAAGGTCCAAGAAATAAGACACAATTAGAGTAATTTGCCCCCCCATGCAGAAGTCTTTAGTTTACTTGGATTCTGGTCCCACTACTGTCGACAATATGTCTATTAGCAGTCTTCTAATATTGATGGGTCTTTTATTCAACATCGACTAGATAAGAAATAGATCTCCCTTGGAAACTCCCCCTGTCTTAGATTGTGTGAAAACTGTATTCAATGTAATCTTTTGAATTACCCTGATGAAGAATGAACTGATAAGGGTCACCTAGAACTTGCTTGGGCTATGTTCGGGTTCTCCTTTCAGCTTCTCCCACATCTTGTGCCTGTTGTACCCCAGTGTATCCCTTTCACTAGGTGCTACTGAGAAAGTTTGAGCTTCTTCTTTGGATTCAGTGAAGATTGTACTCAGAATGGCTTCAGATACATAATGATCTTTTCCCCCTATTCTCACCTGATGTTTGAACTCCCCTCCAACCTCTTGGCGTTCGACATCACTGACATGTACTTTCTCAAGTGATGACATAAATTCAGCTATCAGATCTGTTAGAGACAAGACATCAGTTGTACACAAGGTGCATAGATTGGCTCTACCTAGGAATTCCATTACTCTATTATAGATTCCCAATCTTTTGAAATTTTTAACATCCAAGTATCTTGTTGGCTTGAAGCTTTTGGTTCTCAAGATCATGTCAAAGTTATATTGGTGCATCCCGTCTCTGGGTGTGAATGTTTCCAGTTGCTCTATAGGTGCCGCAGTGTATCCTTCCTTGCTGTATCAAAGTTTTGTTCTATGCTGGATATTGAGTCTGCCCCTTGTCAGAGCGTTTGACTAAGACCTACTACTACCTTCCTATTTTTGGTTTTCTAGATGTATGGCGCTACCAACTTTCATTTCTTCTTTGCTTTAGATTTCTCCTTTGATGACAGACATTCAGATGTTTCTATTCCTCTTGTGCCCTTGGATTCTTCTCTATCCTTTGGTGACTCATGTCCAAGGATGATTTCATATTTCTCCTTCAGTATCTCCAAGCAGAGCTTCTTTTTTGGTGACATGTTTGGATAATCATTTAATGCCTTATCGATTGATTCAAGCGCTTGTTGTGCCCCTTTTAGAGATGTTGCGTGCCTGTTCAGGGAATCAGAGGTGGAAGACGTCATTATGCAATATCATTAATGGGGGTTTATCAGACACTTGATATTATATTATTTAGTATTGCGTTTGATAATAATAACAATTCAGATATTAAGCCATCCATTTTCACATATTTATGGTGTATTGGTCGCAACAGATCATTATTTATAGTGGATGTGACACAGTTTAGTTCACTTACAAAGAGCAGCAACCACTATACGTTTCGACATTGGCGGTCGAGATAGGGCCCCGCTGTTGCGGTCAATACGTGTTTCGGTCAAAATAGTCAAAACAATATTTACTTATAGCGGTCAAAACAAGTTTTCATCATAGCGCTCGCTACACGGTTCAGTAAAAACCGTTCAAAATGAGGATGCATCATAGCGGCCGAAACATATGTCGGGTGTTGCGGTCGTGACAAATTCAATATCCTAATCAAGGTTAGGGTTTTGTAGCGACCGCAACACCTCAACATGAGTTGTGACCCTAACGTTCACAAATGTTGCAATTGAAAAGAACTCATGCTTGTATTGAAGATTTTCCAAGGCGTGTGCAGAGAAAGGAGATGGAGGAGATGATCAAAAAATAAGTATGAAATGAAAAGGGCCCTAACCCAGATAGAGATATGGTGATGAACCATACGACGGATGAGAAGATGATTTAGCAGAGCTCCGTGTTGCAGACAAAAGTGTTGCTCTCACAACATGGGTAAGGAATCGCCAGCATGATCGAAATGATGGTGGGAGTCGAAACGTTGTTTGGGTTTCAATGAGGGCGGCGTTTGTGTTCCGGATGGAGAAGGGGATGATCAGTGAAGTAAAGGAAGATCATATGGAGATTGCTAGCCCTATTGTAGGAGAAAATGAAAGTGAAGAGAAAATAATAGAAGGTCTGAGGCGTACCTACTTTGAAATCAGTTTGTGACGAGAGTTAAAAAGGTAAAGAGGATATTTGGAACAACAACTAGAGTGTATCTTTGGTTCCCGTGATTCCATAGATTGTCATCATATTGCTTGGGTTGTCGGAGGTTCTTCACTAGGTATGAAGCATTCTTCAGTTTTCCAGAGGTTCACTAGAGTCAGGGAGCAAAAGAAAGGGTTTTAGGGTTCTGAGTTTATCTTTTATACTAGGTTAATAAAGTGGTGTTGCGACCGCTATGGATGAGATGGTGTTGCAGTCGAAACACAGGTGAACTATGGCGGTTGTTGCGGTCACAACACATGAACACATGGTACAGTTGCAATAGATGGAGGGCAAGATGAAGTCACATGCCAAAGGTGTAGCGGTCTCAACGTTGCAAATTATGGTGACCTCTAGGTTATTCAAGAACTGAAGTCCATAAGTTTTATAAGGGAAATAAAATATTATTCTAAGTACATCCAAATTGAAAGATGCAAATATGAAATTGTAGAGATTTTTTTTTCAAAATTTGATTATCTAGGTTTGAGAAATTCAAAATTACCTATAATAGAGAAGTTCAAAATTAAACTGGAAGATATGTACATCGTCTAAGAATTAATATCTAAAGAAGAAATCTTACAATATTTAAGAAAGCAATAAATACTTGGGTTGCCTCCCAAAATGCACTAATTTATAGTCTTTAGCTTGACTCTCTGATCTAGTTTCTCAGGCTCCTTTATTGGTGTTGGTTGTGGTTCCTCTAATTCTAGTTCTGATCTCCTTACAAAGGCTTCATCTTCATAATATCTTTTTACACTGTGCCCATTCACTTTAAAATTACCAGACTTTTCACTGGTAATGTCCATCATTCCAGATGGGTAAATCTTCACAAAATAGAATGAGTCAGACCACGCAGACCTAAGTTTTCCTGGAAACAACCTAATATTGGGATTGAATGAAAGGACTTTGTCCCCTTCAGACACTTTCTTGCTTTTCAGGTGAACGTTGTGCCACAACTTGGTTCTCTGCTTGTGAATGGAGGCATTTTTTAAGCATGTAATCTGAGTTCCTCCAGCTATTGCAATTGTAGAAATCTTTTTTTCCCGTCCTATCAAGGTCTATGTTTAGGAATTAAATATCCCAAAGGGCCTTATGATCTAATTCCTCTAGAAGGTGGCAAGACTTTTTGTAGATGATCTTATAGGGAGTAGTTCCTATTGGTGTCTTGTATATAGTATGGTAGGCCCATAGTGCATCATCGAGTTTCATAGACCAATCTTTCCTTATTCTGCTAACTATTTTCTCTCTAAGATTTGCTTTATTTGTCTATTTGATACCTCTACTTGTCCAGTGTCTGTGGGTGATAAGGTGTTTCCACTTTGTACTTGACTCCATAGTTTTTCAATAGGGATTCAATCTGTCTCTCCCCAAAGTGGGATCCCCCTTCACTTATGATGGTGTGTGGGAAAGATAGTTTTCTCAAAAATCTTAATCACTGCTTTTGAGTCACAAGTTTGGGTAGAAACAACCTCTACCCATTTGGAAACATAGTGCACAACAACCAATATATATTGATTTCTTCTTGAGGATGGGAACGGTCTCATGTAATCAATCCCCCATACATCAACAATTTCTACTTCAATCCAGTCCAACATTGGCATCTCGTTCCTTCTTGCAATATTTCCTATTCTCTAGCATTCATTACATGCTTTGACAAAAGCTTAAGCATTCTTGAATAAGGTTGGCTAGTAGGATCCATACTGTAGGACTTTTGTTGCCGTTCTCTCTCCTCCTAGGTGTCCTCCATATGACAAAGAATGACATTCCTACAAAATTTGAGGTACTTGTTCCTCTTATATACATTTTCGGTATAGGTAGTCAACACATCTCTTGAACAAGAGTGGGTCATCCCAATAGTAATTCTTCATATTGGAAAACAACTTTTTCTTCTGATTATAGGTATTGTCAGGTGGTAGATTCCAACACACCATATAGTTGTAGGTATCAACAAACCATGGTATGTTTGGTTCAACAGACCTTGACATCGTCAAGGCTTCATCAGTATAATTGTCATTAATCGACATCTGATTCTCCTCCATGATCATGATTTTCTAGAGATGGCTGGCAACCACATTCTCTATTCCTTTCTTATCAATGATCTCATGGTCAAACTCTTGCAACATAAGGGCTCATCATAACAACCTTGGATTGGTATCCTTCTTCTGCATTAAATATTTATAGCTCCATGATCAGTATATATATACCTTCACTTTTGATCCTATCGAGTAAGATCTGAATTTGTCAAAAGCAAACACAATTGCCAACATTTCCTTTTCCATGGTTGTGTATTTGACTTGGGATTCGTCGAGAGTTTGACTTGCATAATGGACGACTTGATGTTTATTATATTTCCTTTGTCCAATAATAGCCGCAATGGTGTAATCATTGGCATCATACACGATTTCAAAAGGGATCTCCCAATTTAGAGCATGTAGGTTAGGAGTTGTAGTTAAAGCATTTTTCAGCATGTTGAAGGCATTAAGGCACTTATCCATAAAATCGAACTCTATATCCTTCACCAGAAGGTTCAACAAAGGCTTGGTGATTTTTGAGAAGTATTTAATGAACCTTCTATAATACCCAACATGACCAAGAAGACTTCTTACCCCCATTACTATTTTTGGGGGAGAGAGTTTTGATACAACTTTGATTTTACTGAGATCGACCTCTATTTCTTTCTCAGAGATTTTATGACCCAACACAATACCATTTTCTACCATGAAATGACACTTTTACCAATTTAAGACTAAGTGTTTCTCTTCGCACCATTGTAAGACCAAGGATAGATTTGTGAGGCACTTATCAAAATCTGTGTCGTATATAGAGAAATCATCCATAAAGACTTCCATTATATCTTCTAAGAAATCATAGGACATGGAAATCATACATCTTTGGAAGGTAGCAGGTGCATTGCATAGTCTAAAAGAAATTCTATAAAAGGCGTAAGTGTCATAAATACAAGTGAATGTGATCTTCTCCTGATCATATGGATGAATTGGCACATGGTAAAATCCCAAATATCCGTCTAAGAAAAAGAAGTAGGAGTGATGCACCAACCTTTCAAGGACCTGATGAATAAAAGGCAGTGGGAAATGGTCTTTCCTTGAAGATGTGTTCAATTTCCGATAATCTATGTACATATGCCAACCTGTGATGGTTTGTGTTGCCACTTCATCTCTAGTTTCCCCTTTTAAAATAGTGGATCCTCCTTTCTTGGGTACAACATGAATTGGGCTGACCCAATTTCTATCACTTATAGGATATATGATTTCAACATCTCACAACTTGATTGCCTCCTTCTTAACAACCTCTTTGAGCATCTGATTCAACTTCCTCAGCGGTTGAGCTAAAGACTTGTAGTGTCTTCCAGGTTTATCCGGTGCATGTAAAGGGTCGGGATTAGACCCTTAATATCATCTACTGAGTATCCTATCATTCTCCTATGGTGCTTGAGTTTGTTTAATAATTGTTCTTCTTGATCCTTTGTTAGAGTGGAGTTTATAATAATGGGATTCCTTTCCTCTTCATCTAGAAACTTATATTTCAACCCTTCATGTAATTCCTTTAACTCAAGCTTTGGTTTTGGTGCAACTTTCCCTTCTGGTGTTTGTTCCAGTGAAGCATACTTTACTATTTCCATAATATCTTCTTCATCACTGAAATCTTCCTCCATATGGTTTAGATAATCCAAAATTTCCACTAATTCGGGATCTTCCAAACTAAAATCTAATTTATTCAAAGCTCACATGAGCAGATCTACAATGGCATTGTCTTCCTCCACTTCCTCATAGTATTGAGTGTAGCTGTCTATAAAGTAGACTGACTCAAATAGATAAGGTCCTCTCATAGCATCTCTGACATGAAAGTCGATATGGTTGTTTTCAACACAAAGAGTAATAATCCTTCTACCATGTCGATCTGGGATCTACCTGTGGCAAGGAAGGGTCTTCCAAAGATCGTTAGACATGTCGGGTCCTCAACGGTGTTGATAACCACAATGTTGCATGGAATGAAGAATCTTCCCACGTGAATTGGGACATTTTCTACTATTCCCACTAGCTTTGTAAAAGTATGATCAGCCAACTTGATCCTCATTCTAGTTTTCACCGTGTCTGTTAGTCCAAGCTGTTGGACTAAGGAGAGAGGCATTAGACTTATGCTCGCCCCTAGATCTACTAACCCTTTTCTGTCCACATTATCTCCTACATTGAAAGGAATAGTGAATGCCCCATGATCTTTCTTCTTTGTGGGCATCTTGGTTTTGACAACCAGACTAGACATCTTGGCTAGCTGCACCATCTCTATATGATCTCCTCTTCTTCTCTTCGTGATAAGTTCCTTGAAGAACTTTGCATATGTGGACATTTCCTCAATAGCGTCAGGGAAAGGGATGTCCAGATGCAACTTTTGTACAACTTCCATAAACTTCTAGTATCTTTTCTTAATATGCACCTTAATTAACTTGTAGGGAAAAGGGACTCTTGGGGAATAAGGATCTCTTTTGGTGAAGGCTTCTTCAACAGGATATGTGCACTTTTCTTTGTCTTGCCTTTTTCTTCACTTTTATCCTCCTTCACGGACTCTCCCCTTTTAGATTCCTCCTCTACTATAGCGGGTTTAGTTTGTGGCTTAGAAGCATTTTCTCCTTCTTGGTGAATTTCTTCTTTTTGCCTCTCCACAACTTTTCTTGAGAGAAGAGTAGCCATATGTGCAATCTCGATGTTGAAGGGGTTTTTTCCTCGATGATTCTTTATAAGTTCAGAAAGATGTGCAAGTTGTAGATCAATCTTTTTTTGATGCATTTGCATGTCGGGCATTTGGGTTTGCATTGTTGTTAAGACACCTGAGTTAGTGATGGAACTTTGGGTGAGATGATCAATCACAGAGACTTGTCTCTTTATGAAATAAAACAGTTGAGCCATCATGTCCAGCTGGTTTCTGCTCTTAGTTTGGCTTTATTCTTGGTTTTGTCAATTTCTATTCTTGTTCTGATATTGGCCTTGACTTTGCTTATTGTTTCTATTTTGTTGGTAAGTTGTAGTTTTGGTATACTGAATCTGCCCTCCTCCTCTTCCAAAACCTAGAGGTAATTTAGATGAACCGCCTAGTTGGTGAGAATTCTTAGCAACATCTTTATATCCATAATTAAAACTAGGGTGATCTGCTCTTTTAAAATTTGCAAAGAGACGTTCTCAATTTCTTCCCCATCTTCACTGTCTTCGTCATATTCTGGTTGAGTGTAGATACAATTATCTATGCCATGTCCCTTTTCCCCACAGGTGACACAGTTCATTACCTTCTCAGTTTTGACCTTTCCCTTTCCTCTGATATCCTTCAATTGTTTAACGTGCAACAAAATCTTTTGAATTTTTGAAGTTATGTTCTCTAGAGACTTAGTCTCGACAAAGGATCCTTCTGTGTTAGATTTCTTTGCTAAGCCCCTATTGCTTCTCTCATAATCCATTCCTACTTGCAGTGCAACCATGTTATCAATAATCATCATGGTCTTTTTTGGATTTCAGCTAAGGAAACCACTTCCAGCAGTGGCATTCAGCAAAGTCCATTTTGCAAATGTGATCCCATTGTAAAATGTGGTCACAAGAAAACACTTGGCGTAATTGTGATGGGGACAATCCCTCTAATATTTCTAGAATCGCTCCCATGCTTCATGGAGATTCTCTCTAGGCTTCTATAAGAATCCAGTAATCTTGTGCCTATTTTTGATGGTTTTGTTGATTGAATAGAATTTTACGACAAAAGCACTGGCTAGAGGTCCCCATCCATTAATGGATCTATGAGGCAATCCAAGGTACCAAGATAGTGCTTTGTCTTCTAAAGAGAAGAAAATCCTTTGCATTATATAAATTCCTATGACACTCTCTTCATCTTGATAGTGTCACAAATATTTTTAAAGGCGTCAAGATGATGATAGGGGATCTCATCTTTTAAATTACCCCTGACGGTTTTGTTTTGTATCATGAAGATGAAAGTAGGTTTCAACTCAAAATTCACAACATCAAACTGGGGTATGATGATGAGGCATCTGGATTCATTATCTTGGGTTACGACCAATTCTCTAAGGGATCGACCTTCTTTTCATTCCTCTTCCTCTCCATCATCACCATTGCAGTTATTGTTCTCTTGCTCACGATGGTTCCTCCGATGCCTCCTATTTTGATGGTGAAAGTGGTCATCGTGACATATTTCATCACACTCCTCATCTTTGTGGTGTTCTTCACATTTATCTTTGTGGTGTTTTTTGCGTTCATCTTTGCCATGAGGTATGTAATGAGGTGTAGGAATGTTCCCATATCCAGTTTTGTTAGAGTGGTTGTCGTCATGTTCAGACTCAGTTACCAGAAGAGTTTAGAAATCCTCCACCCTTGGGTTCTGATTTTCTCCCGCATGTCCTCTACCACATCCACCCTGATGTCCTCCTGTGTGAGGCAGCATGTTGACATGAAAAGAGAATAAAGTGTTGTGTAATCCTGCTTCTTCCAAAGCTACTTAAACAGTTTACATAGTCGAGTTAGAAAATGGGACATGCGAAATGAAGTATGCTAAGCAGTTAGATATAGTAGATTTAGAAGTTTGTGCAGTCAAGTCTATTGCTAAACTTGAGGCACATGTGTATGGTGAGAAGACTCGTGTTCTTAACAATATCGTTTTGCCTTGTCCCCGACAAAAATGCTAAAAAGTTGACCAAACTAAATCACATGTCCAAAATGGAGCAGATCTAGAGTTGTCAGACTCTTTTATTTATAACTAGACACTTAGACCCCCACAACTATTATATGGTGTCTGGCGTAGTAATCGGGGTCATCCATAGGGACAAGGGTGGTGAGTGTTAAGAACGTAGAATCTTATCTCAGTTACACCAACCAAGAAGGGTAGGTTTAAAAGGTGTTCCTAACAGAATGATATTACTCCAAATGAAACAAAACAAGTAAAAGGAAGATAAAGAAACAAAACAATATAACAAAGTTAAACAAGCACGTGATAACAATATATGGATGAAAACTTTTATTGAGTTTCACCTACTAAGATCTCTCACCAACATGCAATACTCACACCCCTTTTTATTCCCTTAGAAAGATTACAAGAAATCATCATATATGTTTATTCCCTCATCTCTTGAGCTTAGGATAGATCTTGATTATAAGGTTGTCTCTCTCTTGAAATGGCAAACAAAGAATACAAAAATAATCATATGATCATTAACTTTAACATTCTAACGTTCTCATGCATTCATAAACCTCCATAACATTTATATATGGTTAGTGTTACTCTTTCAAGACACTAACTATTAAACATCACAAGATGGTAGCTGATCATACAAGTGAAGCAGTAAGACCAAGTGAATGGAGATAATCTTTACTAAGAGTATATATCTTCAAATGGATATAAGTATATACGTTTTGGGAGAGTCTTGGTGGCTACTCCCAACCCAATTAATGGGTATAGCCACTCATGTTGATGAGAAACATTACAACTTTACTAAGGTGAATATACATCAAGACAGACAAAGGGATGGATGAACAATGTAGGGAGGAGTGACAGATCTAAAGAAGGGAAGAAGGTGAGACACACACAATACTTCTTCAGATCTAGATGGGGAGTTGGCGTAGAGGATGGCAACTCCTTCTTTCAAATAAGATGATGGTGGATCTTCTCTCTCCTCCAACTTTTTTTTGGGAAATCTAAGACGATGGAGGGCTGATGGGTGAGTGTGGAATGTGGTAGCACTTCATCATATCTTTATTGTGCGACCCCTTTTCATGGATGAGGTTAAGACCTATTTTTAAGTGCAGTCCACCGACTTAACCTCTATTGCGGTTGTAACATCGGTAGCGATTGCCACAACTATTTCGGTCACAACTCCGATATCAGTTGATATTTTAGTTTCGGTCGAGCTGTTGTTTCGGTCGAGACAGCTGTAGCGGTCGCTGCTATTGGTGGAGAGTTATGGTCATAATAGCCAATTGATCATCTCATTCAAGATTGACAATGGACCTGTCGCGGTTGAAACGAATGCATGGACCTGTTGTGACCGCAACTACAGAGCCACAATTTACTGGATTGTAGCGACTAATTATGAATCTGTATGAAGTAAAAAGAGTCGTAAGTTTGGGTAGTCACATCAAGTCTTGTCAAAAGAAATTGTAATAAGTTAGACAAGTAACAAAAAGGGGTACATTGGAAACATAAAACAGGCACATAAAGTCCACAAAATTGGATGTTATCAACAACTTACACCGGAATCATCCTCACGGTGCAAATCGTCACAATGCTCATTCTGACTGTCAGACTCTGTCTAAAATTTCATATTAAAAATAGTCAAAGAATGGAATATAAGTGATAAAGACTGTAATAAAGAATATAAAATGCACATGTAGCATACGAAACATATATAGCTATAAAAAAGAATCTAGCATTCATGCCTCTGCTATTGGTTGTACCTTTGATCAATAAATATTCCTTTAGAGTGATATCCACATGTATAAAAATCAGTGTTAGTTTCAATATTTATACTTGGCAAGCCAATTGAGAATGGACTCGAGTTATCATACTTGTCATTATACTCTTCTTCATCTATATGATCTACAATTAACTGCCTTTTCCCTTGAAGAACCATAAGCCATTTTTCATTTACTAGATCATCGATATAGAATACATGTTTTGCATGTGATTGTTGACTCAAGGTCTAAATTGACTAAACCCTTGTTTTGATGATTACTAAACCATTCCACTTATATGTGTCTAATGTCTCTACTTGAGTGATTTCAGATTTGGTACAAACACACTCCAAATGCCCTAACATGCGCATATCAAATTGGAGAAACGACAAGTCAAAGTCAATACAAGTGCACGTTTTTGTAATATGATGTAAACCCATTAGAATCATGTTGTAAATCACTTGTAATGATTGTATGACTTGTAATTAAGCTTAGAAAAAATCAGGAGCACTTAGATCGAATGTTTAAGCACACAAAATCCATTTTCCAAAATTCACATCAGGCTGTTCATCGGTCGAATTGCAAACTCGACCGATCCTGATTGGATCTTGAAAATGACTTTTGATCGGTCGAGTTTACACTTCACATAACTCGACCGACCCCTCTAATGACCAAAACTGATTTAAGTGAATCGATCGAGTTACCCCAGGACAAACTCGACCGATGGCCTAAATTGGTCTTGTCTCTTAGTGGGATTGGTTGAGTTACCTTTATATAAACTCAACTGATTGCACTGTACATAAAAGTGCAAAAAAGTGCTTCTAGACGTTGTGGAGTTGCAACAAGCAAAAATATATCCGTTGCAAGCCACAAAATAGATTTTTTGTTCTCAAGTGTTTCGAAAGGCTAAGAGGCATCCCCATCTATAAATATGACCCCTTGGGATTCATTCCAAGGTTGAACATTCAATGCAAAACTCTATGTGAGGTTCCTATTCTATAGTTGAGTGCTTCCTATAGCCTCCTCTCTCTCTCTCTCTCTCTAAGCTTAATCACTTGCTACTTTCATTATAGTGAGTAGGAAATCTATAAGAGAGCTAGTCCTACATGTATATCTTGTAAGGCTCTCACTTCCACCACCTCCCTATCTCTCATTTCAACCATGAAGATGAAGGTTCTCTCTCTTGGCTAAGAGAGGTGAAGAAGATCAAGGGAAGGCATCCCTTGGTGAAGATCAAGGTTGAAGTCTTGGAGCTAGAGTGGGTAAGCCCTTAGTGAAGGCAGAAGACTCCTTGTTCAAGTGGGTAAGTCCTTGGTGGAAGCTTCTCTGAGTGAAGGCGAAGTCAAAGGATGAATATCCAAGAAGAGTGGGTAATTCCTTGAAGGCTGAAGATTTTTGCAAGAGTAGGTAAGTCCTTAGAAGAAGGTGAAAGACTCCTTTCAAAGTGGGTAAGTCCTTAGTAAGGTTGAAGACTCTTTGTATTGGATAGGTTAGTCCTTTGGTTGGTCATGTATTGTATCTCTTATAATGAATATAATGAAGGTGCAAGGTTAAGAAATCTTAGAGGTTGACCTCTCTAGGTAAGTGGACTGACTCACTTCTAATTTGAAGTGTGGAACCACTCTAAATATCTTGTCTACTTGTATATGTTCAATCTCTCTCTCCCTTGCTATGCATGCTTTAGTTTCACTCAAATTTCCTATTTAGCAACCTTATCTTGTGATATATCTTGAAGGTCTAATGAATTTTGTTTAAGTGCATTCAACTCTATTCACCCCCCTTCAGAGCATCTAATGACCCATCTAGGATCCAACAGTGATGCCATTATGAATGGTTCACCATTCTCCCCTATATTTTCAAAATTCACAAATTCAAAATTCAATTCATCCACTACAAGTCCTTTGTTGTTATCAATCCAATTACACCTAAAGTCGGGAACTCTAAAAGCTATATAGTCAATCTCCCATATGTCTTCAATGACGTCATAGTAAGATGCTTTAGCTTCACGTGGACTCTTATCCTTCATACTAGAAAAATACAATGAAATGCTTGAAGGGCGACCCCACTATTTGGATAACACTCTTATCATCTTGACGTTTTTTGTAATATGAAAATACATTTATGTCAAACCCCTCATAATACATAACATTAATTTTTCATTTAAAGGTGAGTCATTTGATATTTTAAACAACATTATTTGGTGTTTGAGATAGTTGAAGAGTTTATCATCAAACCACAAAATAAATGTCCTATTATGCTCTCTATACCGGGTTAAAGATATTTTGTCTTGATAAAGTGGTATGTTTGGTCATATAACTACCCACTTCATCGATGTTGTGTGAAACATACTAGTGTGCTTGTTCCCACAGTTCATGACTAATTACTTTCACTTATTCTCCTAAAGTCTCTTTTTGGAATAGGAATCAATATTCTTTTCAATGGATAGAGCTTCGTTATAACTCAAAAAGTCATTGAAATTTCCAGAACTTCCCTAGCCACATAACCCTCAAGAATAGTCCCTTTAGGTCAATAACAGTTTTGAACATCACCTTTAAAAGCACTCATGTACCATTTAAAAACATACATCCATTGCAGGGAAGACAGACCCAACATTTTTTCTTCTATAGTCAAGTGGATAACAAGATGTTCCATGACATCAAAGAATTAGGGATGAAAATACATCTCAAGATGGCACAGGGTAACAACCACTTCTCTTTGCAACTTATCAAGATTCTAAAGATCAATAACTTTGTTTCATAGAGTGTTAAAGAAGATATAAAGTCTGTTGATTGCAAACTATAACATACCAAGTCTTACGGCCTCAAATTAATGATTTTAAAAGTAATGGTTAAACTAACCATATCATTAAGGTGTACCTCCTTTTCAGGGAGCCAATCACCAAAGAGCTTTGTGGTTAAACATGCTCAACCCAAAGTAGTACTAGGATGGGTAACCAGTCAGGAAGTTTATCCCTGCTTGCATGTGAGCAAGGATAAAACACTTAGTTAAGGCTAGTGGTGGTCCCATTCATCATTCCTAAAACTCTACTAGAGCCATGGGTAGTGGGACCGAGCCTTACAAATGGTATCAGAGCCATAACTCCTCCAATAGGTGGGGACCACATGGGCATGTGACATGCCGGTCTTGAGTTGTGTGGTCCATGCATGTTGGTAAGGGCTATACACGGTGATGTAGACACCCTTGTATTGTTATTTGTGATTGAGAGTTGGGTGTCAAAGGGCCATTCTGGTTCTACATTGAAATGGGGAATGGTTATGAGGCCTTATGGTTGAGCCTTGACAAGGACGTCAAGAGTCTAAGTGGGGAATATTATAACATCCCAGGCCTTGAGGCCTCATATAAAATGATTTTAAGGTTTGACTATCCATATCTCCAAGGTGTACCTCCATTTTAGGGAGCCCAATAGTAAAGAACTCTATGGTTAAGAGTGATCGGCCCAGAGTAATACTACGATGCATGAACAATCGGGAAGTTTATCCCATCTTGCATGTGAGTGAGGATAAAGCACACTATTATGGGTAGTGGTAGTATGTGTCATTATTCATTCGTACAACTTAAAAAGAGCCTTGGTAAATGGGCCCAAGCATTACACAAACCTTACATGCTTAGTAGTATAGATCAAATAGCCACGAGCAATATTTGTTGCATTAGAGTGTGACAATCATGGGATTTAAGACCTATCAACTTTAGACCCTTCATTGACACTAATCTCTAAATATTAGAAGACTATCCCTATGGTACCTTAACATAAAGCAAGCACTCACAAATTGTTCTCTTCTCCTGTGTAGACAAAGTGTAACAAGCACAAGGTAAATATGTTTTTTTATCATTGTTAACTTCTATTGCTAACTCTTTCCTTGTACCCATTTCATGTAGGTCCATTCTGGATTTGATATCACCTTTACTCTTACATGGTATATTTGAGTACTAATGACACTATCACAAATATTTTTCTCAACATGCATCACATCGATACAATGCTTACTAATAAGGAAGATCCTAAAATATTGACCTCTTCTTAAAATAAAGATTTGTCACTTCATATGGGAATAAGTTGTGATCTCTTACCAAATACATAGAGAAAGTCCTCTACTCTTTCGTAAAAATCCTCACCTGATACAGGTTTAGGGACACTCTATTCCTCAGTTGAACCATTGCATGCTTTGTGCAACCTTCAATACAGATGTACTTTTGAAAGAAACCTTCGATGACAAAGATATATAGTCTTGACACCATGTTCTATTTATATTATCAATGTTACTCACATATACGAATGCTTTGGATCCTTTTACACTGTATAGAGACAAATTCCCATATGATGGAAAGTCATTAAAAGTACAAGACAACATTGATTGCAAACAAAATGTCTCTATACGTGAAACATCATAGGTCGTGATATCTTCTCCCTAGAGTTTCTTTAAGTCATTAATTAGAGGTTCAAGAAAACATCGATATCATTGATAGGTTGGTTGGAGCCCAATATCAACATGGCAAACATGACATACTTAATTTTCATACACAATCATGGAGGAAGATTTTATACAAAAATCATAACACGGCAAGTTTGAAGTTGGATACTTAATGTGCTATAGGGATTTATCATCGATACAAACTCAAATCTTACATTCCCAACTTCCCCACCAAACTTAGGGTACAATAGATCAAATTACTTCCATTGTGGGGGATCGGCCATATGTTGTAGGATCCCATCATTATTTCTCTTTGCCTCTGCATTCCAAGATAAATTTTGCACATCACCTTGGTAGAAGAGTCACTTTTGGAACTTACCCGAAGTCATCATTTTGTACCTTGATGCCCAACATTTTGGACAATCTTTCTAATTGATAATCCTTTTGAAATAACACACAATTATTTGGGCGTGCATGTATCTTCTTACCTTTATTCCCATTTGACACAACATTTTCTTTAATTTTCATGCTAAGATTGAAACCTCATTGCCTTGAGGAAGAATTTTTTCCAACAAAGATAACAGAGACATGAAGCTTTTATCGCTCCATCTATTGTTATCCTTCAGAGTCTACAATCTCAAAACAACACTCAACTTTGTAAAATTAGTACAACTTTAATGGTCACTCAACATCAAGCACAATGTTTCTAAATAAAAAAGGTGGATCAATAAGATTTTCCCCACAACTATATAGCATCATATCAACCATGTCTATTGTAATCAACTTGTTCACACCTACATTGTCGACAATTTCTTATTCAACACAAGTACTACTATTGACATCTAATGATCTTATGGTAGGAATTTCTGCATGCCAGTACCATTATGTATAGCCCTATACAATCCCATTGCACATGACATGACTTTTTATATCGTCAACAATGTTGACTTTAAAGTTTTTACTACAATTCCTACATGGGAAATATAAACTATCTCCATGTCCTTTCCTATATGCCTTCGCAAAATCATACAAACTGATCAAGAACAGTAATAAACTCTAGAGTGTAGTGATTTAGAATGAACATCCATGATCAATACATTCTATGATTAGATGGACAATGTGTACTGAATCAAGTGTTCACTAACAAGTCAATTTTAAAATAAAATATGTTAAACTTGAGACCAAATCATTGATTAGCATTCACTATCTATCCCATTATTCAACACATAATCTCACTAGTAAGTGTATAATTTATACTCAGTTTTAGGAAATTTCAGAAATATTTCCCCATGATTCTCTAGGTACAATGATGTATATGGGCAAATACCCACCTACATATGTACTAAGAGAACATACAGGGAAATACTATCAAAATTTATTTCAACCAAACACACATTATACACTTACATCCTAAGTGACATCAAGTGTTCAACAATAATACCGAATAGCATACTATCCAAGGTTTACTCCTAGGAGTACTTGGACAGGTTTCTAGGCCAACAAGCTTTATAGTTGTGTGGTTATGGGCCTCAAGAATATTGGGGTTTAATATATAAGTAATTTCACCTCACCTTAAAATTTATGTAATGATTAGGTCCATTTAACCATATCTAAGCCAACATATTCAACATTAGCAACATTCAAGCAATACTCAACAATGTCAACTTATTTAACATTAGCAATATAGTCAACATTCATGTAGGGTACAATTCAACATTAGCAACATATTCAAATTATTCAACATATTTAACTTGGCAAATAGAGCAATTAAGCAAGAAAGAGACTAACCTAGCAAGCATATAAGCTATCCTAATCAATCAACTAGATGAAAAAAATAGTTAAGTAACCTAAGAGAGAGAAACTAGAATGAAGAATTAAGTTATTTAGGCATGGTGTTCATGATCTAGCTAACATAAACCCTAGTATGGGGTTCCAACAAAGAGAAGGGGTGAGGGGAGAGGCTCTCCTCACCAAAAATAGTCGACGAGTAGTGGAAGTCGGAGGAGGTTAAGGAAGAAAGATATAGGAGGAAAAACAACAACGATATCAAAACATAATAGTGGTCGTGGTAGTGTTACATAGCAATAGTAGTGTGATACTGTAATGGTTGTGGCAGTGTGACACAAGAATGCCAATGGCAATGCAGCACAATAGTGGCATCTGAGCAGTAGAGGATCACCATCAGAGGCAGAGTAACAAAGGTGTAGTGTAGCAGAGCCATTGGTAGAGGAGTAGTAGAGCCTTAACAGAGGAGGAACATCATTAGAAACGGTAGAGGTGGCAGAGGAGGCAACAACAGAGGAGGGGTGGTGGAGGAGTCACACAAAGCAGTAGAGGCGGGGTTCTCACTCAGAGAAAATTGGGGCAAATATGAAAGGAATTTCACGGGGGGGAGGGGGTTATTAGTAAACCATGTGTCATTGGTTCATATAAAAAAAACCTACATCATGATTTATCTCCTTAGTTTTATTATAAAAAATAGACAACAAAGGCTAACCTCTATTGCCGATTGGATACTTAGAAAACTGTCAAAATATGACCTTATCGCTAATAAAAAATACCAACCTCACTAACAACTTAGTCATTAGTTATGATAGTCAAAAAAACAATAGAGGTTAACCTTTATTGTCACTAGGATACTATGAAACCAACGACATATGTCCTTATCCCTAATAAACCATCACCAACCTAACTTAGGACTTAGTTGTCAGTTTTGTCACTCAAACCAATTATAGAGGTTAAACACTATTGCGGGTTAGTCTTAAGAAATGATGACATATCTACCTATCCTTGTTAAAAAATGCCAACCTCAGTAAGACTTGTGTTGTCATTTTCTAGGGGAAAACCAGAGACATAACCCAATTTGTGGAAAAATATTTTTTGTGGGGCATGTGGTGAAAATCCTTAGTTATCGATGTCATAAGGAGGTACCGACACCACATGCCTTTTGGAGATAAATTTTTTCATGGTGGATGTGACCTAGGATGTTGGTTTTTATGGAGAATAATCAATGCCAAAGACTTCTTGAAGGGAAAAAAATTGTGGGAAGGGGCGCGTTGTTAATTTTTAGAAATCGACATTGAATGCCTACATCAAAATTTTCTTCTAAAAAATTGAATTTCACAGACTGTCAATGATTTCAGTTCTATATTAAAAAACTGACGTTATGATAAAAGAGGTTCCGGTGTATTTTATTAATCGAAAAGAATTAGACAGTAATGACGTTTGTGCTTTACCAACCAACACTATAGGCATGCAGTGTCAGTTTTCTGTTAAGACTGACGTTAGAAAAGCTAACACCTGAGGTCAAAAGTGTACTAGTGATTACATATCACTAGGAGGTCATTTTTTTGTCTTGTATAGGTCAAGTGTATAATTGTTAGGCTCCAGAATGAGTCTTTCTTTATATGTGAGAGGTATCGTCTTGAAGATGCACCCATTACTTTAGATTGAACTATGAGATGAGTATGATGTTCCATTTAGTTTGATCTCATCAGGGACACGACCATGAGGTTCCTCCCTCCTCTATCCACATGTGGTAAGAGTGGAGGCACAATAATGGTTTTTTTTGTCTAGGGAGGTGATCTGATGGTGCTTAATAATGGGAAGGATCAACCATTGCAAGCCTATCTTTCCTTGTTGTCAATGCGGTTTAGGAGTTACAATATGATATGGATTTGATCTATGATTAGAGAAATGGATGTTAGTGAGGAGGGTCAAGGAAGATATTAATGGTGGTTGAGTTGGTCATGAGGAGACCTTGTTAATTCTATTCAGTAGAAGAAGTGGTCGTGAAGAAGATGAGGTATCTCCAAGGTCAAGCTTTAGAATAATGGTTCTTGTCTAAGAGGCCAGGATGATGGTGTTGTTGTGTTGCGTGCCAATCATGGTTGCAATATGTGGCCTCCATCTATATCTATAGTAGCGAGCAGAGATCATCATATGTTGGGTCACTAGTAGAGGGTGAAGATCAATGATGGAGACAGTTGGAGTTTGCAATCTATGTAAAGGGAAAGTGATAGGGGGATAATCAAGGAAGAGAGGGAAGATGAGGAAGAGGAGAAGGAATAACAATACAATTATATTGTTCTGGAAGCCGCACATGGGTGAAGGGACATAGGGGTAGGGGTTGATAGAGTTAGAAGGAAAATAAAACACAAATTTAGGTTTTAATGAAAATTATATACAATGGTATGTATTAAGTTTGTGAACTCAAAAAATTACATGAGGTTCCCAACTGACTTGAATTTTGACCTATAGGCTAACCAAGATGCGTAGAACCTATTTTTAATGTTAATTTTTCCTTTATAAAATATTTATGATTTGTGTGATTATTTGTAAGTTATGTACTCCATCAATGCATTTAATGTATGTCTTGATCAATTTGGTATTATATTATATTGATTGACCTCCTTACGTTGATCAGTTTTCAGACGATTCTAGATTGAAAACTAGGATAAAAGTGAACTAATTAATTGGTTTGTATAATTAACCCCATTGGATGACTTAATTAATTAATTTATATTAACCTAATATAAAATGTTATTGTCTAAAAGATTATGTTTTCTTTCCTTCAAATAGTCCAGATTATTCTCTTTTAGAGAAAAAGAATTAATATCAATATAATTAAAGATGGACCCAAAGAGAAAGAATATTAAGCTATATACCAAAAGTCAACTATGTTAAAAAGTTCTCTTGTTGATCAGGTTTAGATAAATCTGATGCATATTCATATTTGAGATGATTTGACTTTTCTTCTGCTACTAAGTTGAAATGAATTTTTAATTCATCGTAACATTGTTTCTCAGTTGATATCCTCACTTAGATTTGACCATTCGATAATTAAATTCATAATCAGGAAATCATGAGTTGGAATTGTGGAACTTGAACATTCTTATTTTTGGATCTGAATAGAATATATTTTTGATAATTGATAGATGGGCTTCATACTTGACAATGTTTACATCTTAGTAATATATTTTGATTGATTGAGGACAAACAATATGTTAAGCTTAGGGTTATCTGATAAGAACTTTTTGTATCACATTTTACCAGCTTATTTGTGCGCTTCTCAACTGGTTTTATCTTAATTCAACATCCAATATTGCCAAGTTATGCCTTTTGATTTTGTTTATATTTACTCCATAGTTTGATTGTAGGTACCTTTATTTCATCAAATCTGCCACTGGGGGGATCTGATTTGGCAAGAGATACACTACTTTACAAAAAGACTGAATGATATTTGAGATGAATCAGAGAATTTCATGGCATGTACATCAATTATTCATCATGTATCTTACCCACAAGGAGTAGAGATGACTATGTAGAAATCACACATAGTGTTTATTAGCCACACAACATAAATCCAAGTTGCTTGCCATGTTGATTGTTGATTGACTCAAGTAGTATATATGAATCAACATCCTACACATTGTGTTTGTAAGTTACATGTTGTGTGTTGTCTTGTAATGGAATACTAATTGATGTTTAAAAGGATTGGACCTCCATTTGAAGCTTGTTAGGTTGCTTTTGGAAATAGACATGGAGAGGGTGAGAGAAGGGAAACTACAAAATTATAGAGTGTGGGAAGAGAAGCAAGAGTGGATCTTCTCCAATGACAACCACAATCTGGTTCCTTCTCTATAAATTGATCATTCTCCACTCAGTTTAATGTGGAAGGCATGGTGTGGTCAAACCCTATGTCTGGGATACTTAGCTTGATACCTATAAAACCATTTCATCTCAGTTTTGATATATTTTTTAGTTACCAATTTTACTTTTTCATATTATTTTATGGAACCTAATCCAGAGTGACCTTTATGACTTTGATCTTGTATACCTGAGAGGTGAGTTAGTGGATTCAATTACAAATTTAAGACACATTTAAAATCACAATGATCATTATATTTTAAATAGATTCTCTTTTGAAGTGCCTATTATCATATAGTTCATGGAAAATGGGATTGAGACCCATCTTAAAGGAAAATGTCATAGGAAGGACATAGTTAGGAACTAGACCTAGGTTTGAGCATGTTACCACGGAACTAGACCTAGGTTTGAGCATTTTACCACACTCCAACCCTTAAATAGGATTCCATCCTCAAGATATATTCGTCCATATCCACTACTACATAATGACTTATATCGTCGATTTTTAAGGGAAACCTTAGACATAACATATCTCGTCAATTTCTTAAAGAAAACTACCACGGTTGACCAACTGAGAAACACGAGTTACACTTTATTTTTCTTGTCAGTTAATTGACAAAGAAATCAACGCGACAGATCACCCTGAAAATGCAATTTTGTACAAATTTTTGGGAGACATTTCATTTTCCTTCAAAAATCTTATTTTGTCAGTTTCTTGAAAAAATAAAGGGGTATGCACCAAATGCATCCTTATATGTTTATTTGTCTATCTTGTCAATTTTTCCTACACAAACCAAAACGGGTACGTGCCAAACGTCTCGCTGAAAAATTTCTCCCTCAAATTGAATTGTCTTGTCGGTTGACACAACCAAACTAGACGTAGGTGTTGTTGGGATGCATTGTTAGTTGTCAATTTTGATGTAGTTGACTGACTCTACAGGTTCACACAGATAAAAGTTTTTTTTGGAGGTTTTTTCAAATTAACCAACGAGGTAGGATATGTCATCAATTTTTTATAATAACCAAAGATGTATGTCTTACTTAAATCCCAGGAGAAACCCCTCTTTCGCCTACCCGTGTTTCTTTGAACATTTCTGCTCTGAAGAATGCACCTTTGTTCCTCCATTCCACCAATGCTTCCGCTGCTCCTCGTTCATTCCCCCAACATAGTTGCTGCTCTATTCCACCACCACCACCAGTGCTCCTCCTCCTCCTCCTCCAACTGATACTGCTTCTTCTAACACTTCTGGTCCTCCTCCTCCATTTGGTGCTTCTTCACTACCGACACCTCCAACGCCAATGCTGGTGTTGGTCCTACTCCTCCTCCTCGTCTATGCTGACGATCCCTCTTGCTGAAACCAGAGGTATATCCTCCAACTTCTCCCTTCTCACTTTCTTGGGTAATAACAAACCCTAATAAAAAACTACAACCCTCATCATGCATGATTCATTAAGGAAAATAATACTTATATATGTGCTAACCCTTTAATTAAGTGAAAAATGAAGAAAGAGAAATACTAATGAGATGGTAGTTTTTCCTAAAACCCTAATCTAGAACCATGATGATGGACAAACCCTAGAATAGTTAACTCATATTTGCATGACCAAATTTGTGGAATTGGTGCTCTAATTTTCATGTATATATGTGTAATGTGATGTCCCTCAATTGATGTTTTGTATGGATCTTGTGGTTAATGTTCCTTTCAATACTTTCTGGTATACTAATTTCATTTATATCTATGATAAGTGCATTATTCAATGTTAGCAATTAAATATAAGTATGGATGAATGATCACATCTAGGATTAATACACTAAAATTGGTATGAATTGCTCTAAATAACTTGATTTACATTGAAATGTATATAAATTTACCTGATTTACCCTAAAATTCTAAAATTAAACTCTAATTTGTAAACCTTAATCTGTATACTTTATTGGCCTAGCTACTCATCTAAGATTTACTCATTAGGATTAAACCTTGGATAGTCCCCGATTGTGGGACTATTCTTGAGCACTTCATCTCACTTAGGATGTTAGTGTATAATGCATGTTTGATTTAAATGAATTTGAAAATATTTCCTCTTTTTTCTCTAGGTACATATGTAGGTGGGTATTTTCCCATCTACATCAGTGTACTTAGGGAACTACAGGGAGATGCTGCCGAATTTTTTTGAAATCAAACACACAACATACACTTACTAGTGAGATGAAGTGCTCAAGAATGGGATAGGTGGTACGCATTCATCAATGTGGATGATTATAGATGATAGAGTCAATTCAAACAACATTGTTGGAATTTTGGAATCCCTTAATGTCTGATGACATAAGTGATTTTATCTCATGTTGAGTTATCTTAAGTGTCACGAGTGCATTAGTAAGTTTTGGATGGTGATATGTCTATGGAGAAAATATCTTGATGATTGGAGGACTCTAGAGGAAGCCTTTTATGTTTGAACCTTGGGAAAATAATAGGTATATAAATATATTTTAAATCAATGTATATAATGTCTATATCCTAAGGCACAACTCTTCCTTAGGATGCAAAGTCACGGATTGGCTATGTGGAATCAGAACGACATTAGGATGGTCAGATCTGACAGAGCCTTCGGTTTGAATTGAATGGAGAATGTGGGAGAGAATGAGACTAGAACTTCCCACTACCACACGTAGTGATCATGTGTAGAGGACAGACCCCGAGCGGGTAGTTATCCTCGCATCCTCCAGAACAATTCAATGACCACTAATTTTGCACCTTTGCATAGCAAGAAGAGGGAGAAGGATGATAGGGACCCTGCTCTGGCCAAAGAAGATCCTCATAGCTAGCAGCAAGCAGGCTAAGGAGAAACTGAAGGACCATGAAGTGCAAGGTAGGCACTGCTGCTAAACTCAAAAGTCGACGGAGACTACAGAAGCAGACATGGAAGGTCACGAGTATCCTCGCGGGAGTAAAATCCATGTAGAGGAGCATCTCACCATTGCTCTCATGCCGGAGAGAAGAACTAGTGCCGGGATTTGTACATACGGGAGCGCAGCGACTCAGTAGTGAGGTCCTCCATCCCGCAAGGAGTCGAGGGTTGCCAGACGAGGATGAACAGAGCAGGGCCAATTGCTGTAGGTTCCTCGCAGGAGTAGAACCCCTTGCGGAGGCAGCGGCGGTGGCTTGCACCCTGAAGAATAGGGTCTCACGGCACACGAGAAAGGGAGAGAGAGGCTGCCCGTAGACCTAACTATTGTGGCGGCGCCTGGTCCTGGTGGCTTCAGCGAGGAGGAGATCTGGGCCTTGTCTGGACAGCTGAGAAGCTGCCGATGCAGAAGGAGGTCCAAAGAAGTTCCTGGCATTAGCAAGTTGAATTCAAGGAGGAGACGCGCAGTCGAGGCAGAGCATGCTGCTCATCGGAGGAGCTAGCCGCTGCGGCGGCGGCCCTCGCATGGCAGAAGAACGAAGTCCCATTTGGGACTTGGGCGAGCGCGCGATGAGGAAAGGAAGTGAACCAGACCGGGTCCAGACCCTGAACCAGCCGCAACACTAAGGGATGTGTGCAACCCTAGTGGCCACATGGCATCTCGCTATTGGCCCAGATAAGGTAATTAACTCACATATGCTCAGATCTTAGATAAATCACAAATATTAGCTCGATGATTAGAAAAATACATATAATATACCAAAATTCTCAGAAAAACACATAGAACAAGATGATAGCATAATATACTACTTTTGATGCATTAATAATAGTGATATCATGAAAGATGTGTAATCTTGTTTAGTGGATAATAAATAGCAAATGATGACATAAAATTATGGAAAAGTGTCAGTAACTCCATAATAATGCTTATAATGTACCTGATGTCAAGGATGATCATGTTGATGTATTGAATTATGTAATTTGATTAATATATCTAATTAAGGCTAATAACACTAAATAAAATACAATAAATGCACACATGCTCAATAAATGATGAAATTTACAGAGTAATCTCATATCAGTATCTGGAACCTCAGATTTAAATATGATATCAGGATGATACACATAATCTGTGTTATATGATGATGTTTGCTCTTAATGTGATATAAGCCCTAATATGCTTAATGAATATGATCTAGGTTAATGATGTAACTTAGGGTTAATCTGTGCACAAAAAGGATATGAAACCTAATGTTCAGATGATGAACTTTAATAATAAGATGTAATCTGGAAAATGACATCAGTGAGATAATCATAAGATAAGAATACAAGTAATCATGAGAATACCATAATGAGATAAGAGAAACCCTAATGGACACGATTAGGGTTAAGATGAAATGTAAGATGATGAGAATCTGATGGTAGTATATGATCTTGTCTTAATCAGGTTTAACAAAGAAATATATGACATCAGGAATATGTGATGATTAGGATATCTTGATCTAAGGTACGCCATTACCTCTTACTTGGCTTATTATTCAATATGCTTAGTAAAATACTTGGCATATGGTATTGGATGAAATGATTGTTCTGGTATGATATGTTGCCTGATTTTTTGTACTTATGGCTATGGACACATGAAACATAAGATATCTGACCCATCATATATATGAAAGCACACAGTGATCAGAAAGTGATCACAAACTCCTAGGGAGTAGATCACATGTATAATGATCACAAACCACTTGGTGGTAGATCATAAGGCATAAAGACATCAAATCCCTAGGGGCAGATGCACGAGAAATATGATGTAAATAAGCTTAAAACATGTGTTCTCTTTTGTTAATAATCATTCTTGTTCAAGTATATGCTTTTTGTTATAATGTTCTATAACTGCCAAGTATTAGTTTTATCTTATTGCCAAGATATGCTGAGAGGTATATAAAAGGCACGTAGGCATACTCAGTACAATATTCTTGAAGATTGTGCTGACGTGTATTGCATGTAATATTTTATTTAGGTTGTGGTTATGCTCTTGAAGATCCAGGATAGTTGAGAGTTGTATAGCGAGCTGATGTACATGTGGACATGTTGTCTTAAGATCATGTAGTTTAGTGGTAGTACATGTATATGTAAGTTTGTTGTTCAATATGTAATATCAAATGTTGTAACAATTAATTTTATAATTATATGTTGAATAGTGAACATGTGTGTATGGTTTTATTATTGTTCATGTACATGTGCTACTGATTATTTCCTTCTGACTCCCTTGATTTTCTTCTTCTTTGCCTCGTGTGGGATGTTTAAATTGGGATTCTCGCTGAGGTGAGGGTTTCAATTTGGACGTCGCACATCAGATTAAGTTTTAGAAAATCCGGGGACGTCATAGGTGGTATCAGAGCATGAACAATAGCAAAGCCTGACATTTTCTCATTGTGCAACTCAAAACTAAAGAACCTTGAACTTAAAAACATATTTAAGGTTAGATTAGTCGTCTTTTAGAGACAAGATATGACCTAGCCTCTAGGTTAGCACCTAGATGTCCGAGAACTATGTCTAGACTAGTTCTTCTGGCATAGCAAGTCCTTAGATGTTGTTCTTTCCTTGTAGTGCAGCGGTATGGGACGTTGCACTATTTGGAAATAACGTGCATCAAGGGAAGAGAAACTCTAGACATATTGCGCATGTTGTCTAGAGTAGCTACACTAGTCTACACCTTGTTCTCACCCTTTTCATTAGTTTTCATGACACTGGACTCTCTACTATGTGTGGGACACTCATTTTCAGGATTTGGTTTTTGATTCCAATCGAATTGAACCTCGATAGTTTTCTCTGACGCTTGTTTTATCGGAGAAAAACTATATAATATTTTATTATGTATATGTAGTACAAAAATGTGTCCCCACACATTTACGAGTAGGAGGTGATCATGAAACCTAAGTGAAAGTGAATGACATCAGTCTAGAAGAGAGAGTAGTTCTAGATTAGATGTCTAGAGCCTTGTTAGAATATATGATAGATCGAATAGATGAAATAAGTTTTGATGATGTGATGTAAGTCTTATACAGATGATATAAGACAGTTTATGATGTTATATGTTTGTCTTTGAGGACTTAAGTTCAGTTTGAGGATTTGAGATAAGTTTTGATGATGCAAGTAACTAGGCTTTTATGTGATAAGATGTCTTAAGTAAAGACTAGGTTGTGAGTCAGCATGAGCCTCAATCTCTTCTACAAGGGAGGACCTCTAGTGTTGGGACCAGTTTTAGGGTTAACTCCACAGAGAGTGAGACCCATTGGGAGAAGGTTAGAGAACCTAAACTCCAAGATATGAGAAATACGAGAAATATGTGATATGATGTGTCCTAAACTAGACTACTCCTGAGTGATTGAGTTGAGTCGATTTATGCATGATTCCTATAGTCTTGTTCAACCCTAGATGTCCTTGGGAGGACCAAACCCTAGAGATCGAGAGAGGCTGGTCATATGTGCATGCGAACATGAATATGAGTGCCCGCCATCTGGGTGAGGGAGAGAGCCCAAGACCCTGGAGGAGGTAGCTATGTTAGTATTTGTACAACCTCATGCTCGGGTTGGTGGTTCCCATATAGGAATCTAGTGGTGTGTATATAATAGAAAGAGAGTTGAGAAATAGTTTTCACGGATATAGATCTGAGAAGAGAATGTTATAGCATGCTTTGTTTTGTGCTTATGTGGCTAGAGCTTGTAAGGATATCACGAGTGCCAACGAGGTAATCCGAGAACCCTAGACCTGAGAGGGGAGATAAAGTATGTGCATATGAGATAGAGTTGAGTTAGCTCAGAGAGACTGAGCATGGAACTATCCTCATGTTATGGGTCAGGAGAACCTTAGTTGGTTTAGATGAAGTTTTGATAAATGTTTAACAAGACACTCACATAAGTTTGTTTAACACAACCGTGATATAATATATGTAAGATGTGATCTAATCTCAAGATGTGATCTAATCTCAAGATGTGATATACAGACATGATATGATGGAAACATAGAGTTGGTTTAATAAATATCAATGCATGCATGGATAAATATATACATGAATAATGATGATAATGTGATAGTGTTGGTTAATCTTGTGAGAATTCATTAATAAATGCTGCAATTTATTATGAGCAATGAAATAAGATCATATAAATGAAACATGTTACATGACATGTTAATCTTAGTGCTTAACAAAGATGAAATATATAGTTTGAAAGTTAGCACAACATAATGATTATGACACCTTGATATGATCTAGGTGGATAACGTGAGTTAATGATAGTTAACTCCCTCCTAAAAGGCATATGTTAATGTTGAAAATGTTCTAACAATTAGCTCAATAAAATGTTGATAACACATTGATATAATGGGTTAACTTTGGTTAACTACTTAAGAACATGGTAATATGACGTGGGAACCCTAATGCATGGGTTAAGATAAGGATGCATCCCTAATATATAAGATACATAATGACGTAGCTAGAGTTTATAACCCTTGTTTTAACCTTATATGGAGTGAGGTTCACCCTTAATGCTTTTCCCTTCTAATAATGCTTTGGATACATGGTTCTAGGTAACCTTTGCGGATATGATATGTGGATGAAGGTAAGATAAGGTTTTACCTAGAAGTATGATTATGGCTTACTTTCGAGGACAAAAGTTCTTTTTAGATGTATATGATGTGAAAGACTGGATTTCTGGCTTAATTCCGAGGACGAAATTTTCTTTTAAGGTGTGTAGGATGTGATGGAGTGGAATTTTGGAATCCCTTAATGTATGATGACATAAGTGATTTTATCTCATGTTGAGTTATCTTAAGTGTCATGAGTGCTTTAGTAAGTTTTGGATGGTGATATGTCTATGGAGAAAATATCTTGATGATTGGAGGACTCTAGAGGACGCTTTTTATGTTTGAACCTTAGGAAAATAATAGGTATATAAATATATTTTGAATCAAGGTATATAATGTCTGTAGCCTAAGGCACAACTCTTCCTTAGGATGCAAAGTCACAGATTGGCTATGTGGAATTAGAACGACATTAGGATGGTCAGATCTGACGGAGCCTTCGGTTTGAATTGAATGGAGAACGCAGGAGAGAATGAGACTAGAACTTCCCACTACCACACGTAGTGATCATGTGTGAAGGACAGACCCTGAGCGGGTAGTTATCCTCGCATCCTCCAGAACAATTCAATGACCGCTCATTTTGCACCTTTGCATAGCAAGAAGAGGGAGAAGGACGATAGGGAGAGTAACCCAGCTCTGGCCGAAGAAGAGCCTCATAGCTAGCAGCAAGCAGGCTAAGGAGAAACTGAAGGACCATGAAGTGCAAGGTAGGCACTGCTGCTAAACTCAGAAGTCGACAGAGACTACAGAAGCAGACGTGGAAGGTCACGAGTATCCTCACGGGAGTAAAATCCATGTAGAGGAGCATCTCACCATTGCTCTCACGTCGGAGAGAAGAACAAGTGTCGGGATTTTTACATACGGGAACGCAGGGACTCGGTAGTGAGGTCCTCCATCCCGCAAGGAGTCGAGGGTTGCCAGATGAGGATGAACAGAGCAGCGCCAATTTCTGTAGGTTTCTCACAGGAGTAGAACCCCTTACGGCGGTGGCGGCTTGCACCCTGAAGAATAGGGTCTCATGACACAGGAGAAAAGGAGAGAGAGGCTGCCCGTAGACCTGAGTATTGTGGCGGTGCCTGGTCCCGGTGGCTTCAGCGAGGAGGAGATCTGGGCCTTGTCTGGACAACTAAGAAGTTGTCGATGTAGAAGGAGGTCCAAAGAAGTTCCTGGTGTTAGCAAGTCGAATTCAAGGAGGAGACGCGCAGTCGAGGCAGAGCATGCTGCTCATCGGAGGAGCTAGCCGCTGCGGCGGCGGCCCTCGCATAGCTGAAGAACAAAGTCCCATTTGGGACTTGGGCGAGCACGCGATGAGGAAAGGAAGTGAACCAGACCGGGTCCAGACCCTGAACCAGCCGCAACACTAAGGGATGCGTTCATCCCTAGTGGCCACGTGGCATCTCGATATTGGCCCGGATAAGGTAATTAACTCACATATGCTCAGATCTTAGATAAATCACAAAAATTAGCTCGATGATCAGAAAAATACATATAATATACCAAAATTCTCAAAAAAACGCATAGAATAGGATGATAGCATAATATCCTACTTTTGATGCATTAATAACAGTGATATCATGAAATATGTGTAATACTTGTTTAGTGGATAATAAATAGCAAATGATGACATAAAATTATGGAAAAATGTCAGTAACTCCATAATAATGCTTATAATGCACCTGATGTCAAGGATGATCATGTTGATGTACAAAATTACGTAATTTGATTAATATGTCTAATTAAGGCTAATAACACTAAATAAAATACAATAAATGCACACATGCTCAATAAATGATGAAATTTACAAAGTAATCTCATATCAGTATCTGGAACCTCAGATTTAAATATGATATCAGGATGATACACATAATATGTGTTATATGATGATGTTTGCTCTTAATGTGATATAAGCCCTAATATGCTTAATGAATATGATCTAGGTTAATGATGTAACCAAGGGTTAATCTGTGCACAAAAAGGGTATGGAACCTAATGTTCAGATGATGAATTTTAATTATAAGATATAATCTGGAAAATGACATCAGTGAGATAATCATAAGATAAGAATACAAGTAATCATGAGAATACCATAATGAGATAAGAGAAACCCTAATGGACACGATTAGGGTTAAGATGAGATGTAAGATGATGAGAATCTGATGGTAGTATATGATCTTGTCTTAATCAGGTTTAACAAAGAAATAGATGACATCAGGAATATGTGATGATTAGGATATCTTGATCTAAGGTACGCCATTACCTCTTACTTGGATTATTATTCAATATGCTTGTGTTATATGCATAGTAAAATACTTGGCATATGGTATTAGATGAAATGATTGTTCTGGTATGATATGTTGCCTGATTTTTCGTACTTATGGCTATGGACACATGAAACAGAAGATATCTGATCCATCATATATATGAAAGCACACGGTGCTCAGAAAGTGATCACAAACTCCTAGGGAGTAGATCACATGTATAATGATCACAAACCACTTTTTGGTAGATCATAAGGCCTAAAGACATCAAAGCCCTAGGGGAAGATGCACGAGAAATATGATGGAAATAAGCTTAAAACATGTGTTCTCTTTTGTTAATAATCATTCTTGTTCAAGTATATGTTTTTTGTTATAATGTTCTATAACTTCCAACTATTAGTTTTATCTTATTGCCAAGATATATCGAGAGGTATATCAAAGACATGTAGGCATACTCAGTACAATATTCTTGAATATTGTGCTGACGTGTACCGCATGTAATCTTTTGTTTAGGTTGTGGTTATGCTCTTGAAGATCCAGGATAGTTGAGAGTTGTATAGCGAGATGATGTAGGTGGACCTGTTGTCTTAAGATCCTGTAGTTTAGTGGTAGTACATGTATATGTAAGTTTGTTGTTCAATATGTAATATCAAATGTTGTAACAATTCATGTTGTAATTATATGTTGAATAGTGAACATGTGTGTATGGTTTTATTATTGTTCATGTACATGTGCTACTGATTTTTTCCTTCTGACTCCCTTGATTTTCTTCTTCTTAGCCTCGTGTGGTATGTTTAAATTGGGATTCTCGCTGAGGTGAGGGTTTCAATTTGGACGTCGCACATCATATTAAGTTTTAGAAAATCTGGGGACGTCACAAATACCATCTAAAATTTACTCATTAGGAGTAAATCTTGGATAGTCCTTGATTTGGGACTATTTTTGAGCACTTTATCTGACTTAGGATGTAAGTTTATAACGTGTGTTCCATTTCAATAAATTTCGACAACATTTCCCCTTTTGTTCTCTCGGTACATATGTAGGTGGTTATTTCCCCAGCTACATTGGTGTACTTGAAGAAATGTGGGGAGATAATACTGAAATTTATCAAAAGCAAACATGCATTATACAGTTACTAGTGAGATGAAGTGGTCAAGAATGGGATAGGTGGTACACATTCATAAATTTGAATGCTCATAGATGATTAGGTATCAATTCAAACCATGTTGTTGGCCTAGAACCCCGTCCACTATTTACTTATTAGGAGTAAACACTGAATATTCCCCAATTTGGGACTATTCTTAAGCATTTAATCTCACTTAGGATGTAAGTGTATAATGCATGTTTGGTTTCAATAAAGTTTGACAACATTTTCCCCTTTTGTTCTCTAGGTACATATCTAGGTGGATATTTGCCCATATACATCAATGTACTTGGAGGACTGTGGGGAAATGTTTTTACAAATTTATTTAAATTGAACATGGATACACTTACCAGTGAGATGAAGTGCTCAAGAATGGGATATGTGGAACACATTCACAAATGTGAATGCTAATGAGGATTAGGGTTCAATTCAAGCATGTTTTTTCAAAAGTTAACTTACTAGCTAACATTTGATTAGCTACTCATCTCCCATATGATCATAGAATGGATCAATCATAGATGTCTAATCCAAAGTGTTTCACTCTAAAATTTATTAATGGTCTTGATGAGTTTGTAAGATGTGAAGAGGAAGATAGCAAACAACCTAGAGATATGTTCTATTACCCATGTAGGAATTGTAGTAACAACTTGAAAGTTGATTTTGTTAACATGATCAAAGATCCTGTCATGTGTAATGCAATTGTATAGGGGAATATAGAATGGTACTGACATCGAGAGATTCCTAGTATGATATCAACATATGTCATTAGTGGTACTTGTGTCAAAGAAGAAATGGTTGACGATGTTGATGAGAGTGAACCACTTGCGACAAACATGGTTCATGTGATGCTAGATAGTTGTAGGGTAAATGTTACAAATGCACCTCCCTTATTTAGAAACATCCTGCATGATGCTGAGAAACCATTATACTAAGGCTTTATAGAATTTAAGAAGTTGAGTGTTCTGTTGAGATAGTATACTCTAAAGGCTAACAAGAGATTGAGCGACAAAAGCTTCACTTCTCTATTATCTTTGCTAAAAGAAATTCTCCCTAAAGGCAATGAGCTTCTAATCTCAACATACACAATGAAAAAGATGTTATTCCTAATGGGAATGGAGGCTAAGAAGATACATACATTCTCGAATGACTATGTGGTATTTCAAAAGGACTATATCAATATGAAAGAATGTCTGAAATGTGGGGCGTCTAGGTATAAAAGGACACGATTAGGTAAGACCAAATCTGAATCCCCTACCAAGGTGATGTGGTGTTTTCCTATAATATTATAGTTCAAACACTTGTTTGCTAATACCATAGATGTACAAAGTTTATCTTGGCATGCAGAGGTAAAGAAAACAATGAGGGTATGCTATGACATGTGTCATATTCACAATGGAAGAATATTGATTTAATGTATCTTGTTTGATGAAGAAGCCAGGAATTTAAGAATTGGACTTTGTATTGATAGGATGAATCCATATGGAACATTATGCAACCAACATAGCACTTGGCATGTCATGATTGTTGTATACATTCTTCCTCCATGGTTGTGTACAAAGAATAAACGTGTCATGTTGTTGTTGTTGATACCGAGCCCCAAAAAACCTTGCAATGATAATGATGTTTACCATGTGCCTCTGATTGACGATCTAAAGGAACTTTAAGGAGAAGGTTTGATGACTTATGATGTTTTGCACATAGAGATGTTTAATTTATGTGCTATGTTGTTTTTCACTATTAATGACTTTCCAACTTATGGGAACTTGTCTGGATACAACGTCAAAAAAACCAAGGAATGTCCTATATGTGAGGAATATATTGATTCAATCCGACTAAAACATGGTGTTAAGATTGTATATCCTGGTCACCGGAGGTTTGTTCCAAAGGTCCATCTTTACTAAAAGTTGAACAAAATATTAAATGGCTCAACTAAGGAATGGAGTGCCCCTATACCTATGTTAGGGGAGGATGTTTATGCAAGAGTAAACTACATTGAAAACCATGTTGGTAGGAGACCATATACTACTCCCACATGTGAAAAGTCATTATTTAAAAGGAGATCAATATTCTAGGATCTTCCTTGTTGGAGTTCTTTGACAATTCAACATTGTATCGATGTCATGCATGTTGAGAAAAAATGTGTGTGATAACATCGTTGGTACTTTGTTGAATATAAAAGGCAAGACTAAAGATGGCATCAAATCTAGATTGGACCTATGTGAAATGGGTATAAGGAAAGATGTATTAATACAATGTCATTGAAGACATATGGAAAATTGACTACACAAAGTTTAGAGTTCCATTATTTAGGAGTAAATGGGTTGATAACAACAAAGGAGTTGTAGTTGATGGATTCAGTTTCATAATAGTGAATTTTAAGTGGACACATGAGAAGGATTAACCATTCATCATGTTGTTGTAGGCAACAAAAGTACTCCATATCGATGATCTCATAAAAGAAATTGTTCGATCATTCTTCATAGGAAAAGATAGTTTATTTTAGATTTTATTGATGAATAATAGTATTGTGACAAGTATGATGACTCTAGTCCATTCTTTGTTGGCTTACCAAGTGTAAATATTGAATCTAACATGACTATACACATGAATATCACATAGAAGGGATATTAATTTAAGGTATACTACATGTTATATTTCATATGTTATTTGCTTTATATAATATTTTTATTTTTTCATATGTGATCAATATCTGATTTGAATTTTTCATTTGTGATTAGACTTTTTCATATGTAATCTGACATGTGAATATGTTTACTTTTGATTTTATAGATGGCATATGACTGGGCGCACAACGATCATGAGTGTGAGGATCTTGAGAATGAGGATCCTATTGGCCCTCTTGACCAGGGTGATGTCGGTGGTGAAAAATGTAAATGTAGGAGTGTGATAACTTTGATGAAAACTGCCTCAAATAGGGAAGGGAAGAAGGGTGTCATTGATTTTAATGAGTAGGAACACATATTATCAAAGAGTTTGTCAGCTACTGTGGGGTCCTTGGTGAAAGAAAAATTCCTCTCCATGCTGAGGATTGGAGACAAGTGAGTCAGGCCAATAAAGACCTCATCTGAAGGGAGTTAGAGGTGAGATATATGCATTTATGTTTTTATGGTATTTCCTATTTTTGCTTTTCATATTTATAAAAAGTAGTGAATGTTAAACCTTTTCAGGGCCGGTATGAGCTTGATGAAAAGTTACATCACAAGTTTATTATGCAACTCGTTGAGAGAAGACATTGACATTAGCGGACAATCCTCAGAAGAAACTACATCTTTGGAGACAAGAAGGAAAAGGACCCCACTCTTAAATGAACCTATCTTGATAAAAAATATTGGTTTGGAGTTTGTTGAGCAGAAAAAAATAGATGTGTTCAAGGCATTGAAATTATTACATTCGTAATGATTTCTTATGATTAGTTAACAATATTCTTATTGAATTATTCACAACATTCACGGTGCTAAAAAAGAAAGGTGTGATAAGAATTTGCACAACCACTGGTTGGGTTCAGGTAGTTATATTACACGCCACAAGTTGAGAGATCAAGAGCAAGGGCCTTGTACTTCTATTTCTTCCATTGATAAGTCTTCTAGTGTTTCACTGGTTGCCTTGATATATTGAGTGGATAGATGTAAGGAAAAAGAATCCAAGGAAATCCCATCCAAGCAACCTAGGAGGTGGCTGCAAAAATCATAAGTTTCTTGGTCTCACAATGCATGTCCATGTTATTTTTTCCCTAGATTGTTAAGTTTTACTAACTAGTGTAGTTTGATGATGAGTAGTGGATCTGGGTGAGCAAACAAAGGAGGGAAAGTTCACCCCTCAAGAACACATGATAAATTGATAGTTTCTCTAGGGACGAAAGAGCGCCTTAGATGTGTTAGGACTGTTGGATCTGGGTTTGGGATAAAATCTTCTTTTGGCTCATCCCAACAAAAGCACAAATCTGCCAAGAAAGGGGGAATGGACCAGGAGGATGTGCAAAAGATCGATAAATTCATTCTTGGAGGAGTTTAAGGCTTATAAGGCATAACATTCTTCTCTAGAACCCATAGGACCTGTATAGCATCACACACCCACATAGTGAATTTGGAGTAGTCCTTCAAACCCATATCGCATGACTGGGGTAAGATTCAACTTATTCAATTTATATATTTGTTGTAAAAAAGTAACCCCTCAAGTCAATATATATGTGTGTCAATTTAAGTGTTGTATTTTATAAAATTATAGGTGGGAAAAAATGCCATCTTGCCATTGATGATCCATCACACAATATCACGACAGATGGTGAGGTTTTTCAAAATGTTGATAGAGTTCATAAATCTCTCCTTCCCACTGATCATGTTCGAGTGAACGTCATACATGTTGTTTCGGCATAGAGGGAAACAACACTCCCACACGAGCACCCAAATGCCACCACAGTCAGAGAGGTGGAAGATGGATTTATTGGGTGGCCCAAACAACTCATTGTATTGGTTGAGGTATGGAAAATTCTATATTGAATCTATATATAATCTGAAGCTAATATGAGAATACATGCATGCAAACCACAACAACTAATAAGCCCCCTAGGGTTCCAAAACCTCCTCCCCCATATTTTATTCTGCAAGAATTGTTTGAATCCTTAGGCCCTAACTATAAGGCATTGAAAGTATTGATAGACAATATAGAGATGACGTGAAATGAAAAGAAACGTACATGTCACAATTTACAAACTTTTGTACTTCTTGTTTCAATCATTATCTTTTTTGTTAACCCAAATATGCTTTACATCATTTGAGTTGTGTAAAAATACACACATTTGATATATGATGATTGAATATTAAATGAATTTGTTAGTATAATTGATTAGTTGGACTTAGACCTGTTATATTTTTCTTGATTTTTATTTTTCCCATGTACTCACTGGATTATATGTATAGAAGACCCAGTTATCTTGTATTACTTATGGAATATATATATATATACTTCCTTTTACATGGTATCAGAAGTAATATCCTAGCCATAATCCTCTCTACTCCTTCCTTTCTCCTCTCTCTTTCCTTTCTCCCTGGAAGCTGCCATCTCTGATCTTGACCTTTGTCTGCATGTTGTGATTGAGTCTTTGATTTTGTCAGTGGCGGCGCTTGGAAAAGTCTTCTCTCATACTCCTTGTGACGGATCGGAGCATCACATGAATGTTGAAGTCGTAGACTTATTGATTTATCACGGTGCATCTTCATTCATACGCTGAGGTTTGTTGATTTATGTATTGAAGTTGTGCCTTTCTATGTAGTCGTGACTTCCTATGTTCCTTTGATTTATTTTTTTAAGTTTTTGTTTGGTACATGGTGAAAAATTGATGGTGATGAGATGGTAATAGTGATGAGGAAGGGGACGGTAATGATGGTGAAATTGTTAAAATGTGTTGTTTGATAAAATGTGAATGGTGATAGTGATAGGAATAGGGAAAACTTAAAAAGGATTGTTTGTTACATGATTATAAGGACAGTGATGTGAAACTCTTTATAAAAAACACCCTAAACATGTAAGAATCATATTTATTAAATCAATTTTTTTTGCATATGTGTCTAAATAAGTAGTACGTTTTGTAAAAAACTTCTTCACCATGATTCACCATGCTTTTTCTTGGTGACAAAAATAGACCAAATTTCACCATGGATTCACCATGATTCCGTCTCAGCATGACATACAAACAACATTTTTTTCCCACCATCATTCCCTTCCCAATGATTCACCATGTAATATATGTAGCCTAAAGGAATATCAGCCCTGGCATACCATTGTTAGATTGGATTAGACCAAACTAATTTAGACCTTCGACATGCTTTTGCATACAACTGGAGTTGGTGGAGACCAAACTGATTTGGACCAAATCATTGTTGTTGCCGATTATTTTCTCGCTAGTTGCTCACAAAAATCACAAAAAAAGTAACAAAAAGAGAGACAAAAGACCCCGTGCTAATCTATAAAGTACAATAATAAAAAGAGGTAAAACTTTATTTTTTTTTCTCTTCCTCTCCATGTGGTCCCCTAATCTACATGTCTGAGTGCTTTTGTTAAAAATTGGGGGTATTATGTTTATATCTGATTGTGTATGTATGTGGTAGTAGTTTCTATTTTTCTACCAAGATCCATTCTACTAGTGTCACTTCTATTTATACTAAGTTTCACTCTGGTAGTATTTCTTTTTTCCAATCAAGTTCTATTCTACAGTGCTACTCCTCTTTCTACCAATTTTTCATTCCAGTAGCAATTCTATTTTCTATATGTACCTAGTTACATTCTTGTACCTTTATTCGTTGTTCAATTCTTTATACTGTGCTACATTTTGATACTTTTAACTTCTTCTTTGTATCGTGCTCCTTGTTCTGGTTATATTATTTTCATATCATGGGTGGCGTGGGTGACACTGTCAAGCCAACTCCTACCACTATCTACAATGATATGCCTCATATCACTACTGTCATACTCAATAATGACAATTTTCTACTATGTATAAATGTTGTTCAAACATTTCTAGAATCATGGGGTAAAACTCAACTTTATCACAGAGGATGCCCCTGTTATGCCTGATATCACATGGACTACAGACAACAAGCATGTTCTCTCAAGGCTCTGGGGGTGCATGGATCCTGAAGTTGCAATCAAGAACATGTGGCACAAATGTTCCATGACAAAGTTGACAAAATGAAGTAGTTCTTTATCTTGGATGGCAACTGCTTGCGCATCTACGACGCCATAGACAAGATCTTCCCTGAGCAGCAAGGGGTCATCCCTTGTCAAAGTACTGTGATGCAATGAAGGCTCTATCAAACTAGTTGAACTTCTTCTCTCCAATGATCTTTGATGCAGTTAACAAAGAGATGGAAACTCTCCTCACTAGATGCTTCCTCAATGGGCTTCATCCTTATTTTGCTACTATTCAAAAACTCCTCCTGGTTGGTGCAACCCTTCCATATATGGACTAGGCATAAGAATGTCTGGCCCAGTATGAGATACTTGATCCTCACATCCCTCCCACTACTACATCTAAACTTCCATCGACAATGGTTGTGGCGGCCAAAGGTCCTCATCATGGAAGAGGCCAACATCCAAAGTGCATTTATTGTGGCAAGCCAGGCCACACTAAAGACGTATTCCACTCAAAGAATGGCTATCCAGTCAACTACAGGAGAGGACATGGCAGGGGCTCTGTCCATATCATCCAAGCACCTTCCAACATCGGTCAAGCATCTATCACATCATCTGGTCAAACATAGACTCTACCACAAGCATCTTCTTAGTCTTCTCATGCCTCATTGTCAAATGAGAAGCATGAACGCCTTCTCCAAGATGCACAATACTATGGAGATCCTCTGCATTATAATAATTGTTGACTCAAGTTCTAAATTGACTAAACCCTTGTTTTGATGATGACTAAACCATTCCAATTAATTGTGTCTAAAGTCTCTACTTAGGTGATTTCAGATCAAGTATAGACACACTCACAATGCCCTAACTTACAGATATCAACTTGGAGAAAAGACAAGTCAAAGTCAATACAAGTGCACATTTTTGTAATATGATTTAAATCCATTAGAATCATGTTGTAAATCACTTTTCATGATTGTATGACTTGTAATTAAGCTTAGAAAAAAACCAAGAGAACTTAGATCGAATATTTAAGCACTCAAAAACCATTTTCCAAAATTCACATCAGGATGTTCATCGATCGAGTTGCAAACTCGACCGATCCTAATTGGATCTTGAAAATGACTTTTGATCGGTCGAGTTTACACTTCACAAAACTCGACCGATGGAGTACTTGACCAATTCGATTTTAATTGGTCAGTTGAGTTTCCCCAGGACAAATCGGTCGATGGTCTGAATATCGGCTTTGTCTTTTACTCTATCCGTCGAGTTACCTTTATAGAAACTCGACGATTGCACTATACGAAAAAGTGTAGAAAAGTGCTTCTAGCCATTGTGGAGTTGCAACAAGTGAAAATATATCCGTTGCAAGCCACAAAACGGCTAGTTTTCGGCCCCAAGTGTTCCCAAAGGCTTCTAGGCATCCTCAACTATAAATAGGACCCCTTGGGATTCATCCCATGGTTAGCCAAGCACTATGAAGGTCCCTATTCTATAGTTGAGTGATCCTACATCCTCCTCTCTCTCTCTAAGCTTGATCACTTGCTACATCCATTATAGTGAGTAGGATATTTGTAAGAGAGCTCGTCTTACATATATATCTTGTGAGGCTCTCACTTCCACCACCTTCCTATCTCTCGTTTCAACAATGAAGATGAAGGTTCTCTCTCTTGGCTAAGAGAAGTGAAGAAGAACAAGGTAAGGCATCCCTTAGTGAAGATCAAGGCTGGAGATTTGGAGCAAGAGTGGGTAAGCCCTTGGTGAAGGCAGAAGACTCCTTGCTCAAGTGGGTAAGTCCTTGGTGGAAGCTTCTCCGAGTGAAGGTGAAGTCAAAGGCTGAAGTTCCAAAAAGAGTGGGTAATCCCTACAAGGTTGAAGACTTGTGAAAGAGTGGGTAAATCCTTGGTGAATGCCTAAGACTCATTGCAAAAGTGGGTAAGTTCTTGGTAAGGTTGAAAACTCTTTGTACTGAATAGGTAAGTCCTTTGGTGGTCATGTATTGTAAGTCTTATGAATGAAAATAAGAGTGCAATGGTTAAGAAATCCTATAGGTTGACCTCTCTAGGTAGTGGACTGCCTCACTTCTAGTTTGAAGTGTGGAACCACTCTAAATAGCTTGTCAATTGGTGTATGCTCAATCTCTCTCTCCTTTGCTATGCATGTTTTAGTTGCACACAAATTTCATATTTAGCAACCTTATCTTGTGATATATCTTGAAGGTCTATTGAATTTTGTTTAAGTGCATTCAGATCTATTCACCCCCGTATAGAGCATCTAATCACCCATCTAGGATCCAACAATTGGAATCGGAGTGAGTCTTCTCCAAGCATACTTCCACAAGTAGGAGAAGATGGGTGACTGCTAAGGAGGGAGATACTTGATCAACCTTCCAATCTTTGATGGGAGTAATTTCCTCTATTGGAGAAGAAGGCTTCAATTCTACATCCAAGGATGAAGTCTTGAGATGTGGCAAATGATGAACATCCCATACAATCTACTGAAGACAATGATTGAAGAATGGGATGATGCTACCTTGAAAAGAGCAACCTTGAATGCTAGATCCATGCACATCCTCTATGCCTCCATGACCCCCACTGAGTTCAATCAGATTTCTTCATGTGAAATAGCCTTTGAGGTATGGAGAAAGCTATGCATCACTTATGAGGGGACAAATCATGTGATGGAAAGCAAAGTCTACATGCTCAAAGGGCTGCTTGAGAACTTCAAGTTGGGAAAGGAGGAGAAAATAGCCAATATGTACTCAAGGCTCAACACCATTGTGAATGGTCTTCCTGTTCTAGGACATCCTATGTCTAGTGGAGAGATCAACTCAAAGATCCTTAGAACTCTCCCCAAGAGGTGGGAGCCCAAGGTGACTTCCATTGAAGAAGCAAGGTCTGTTAAGGATGTCTCTATTGAAGAGCTCATTGGAAATCTACAAGCACATGAAGCTACACTTGACAAGAGGGAGGAAGTAGAAAGACAAGAAGAGAAAGAACTCAAGAGAATGAAGAATGCTGAAATCAAATCTCAAATCAGACTGTTGTTGGTCAAGATTCTCCATCCTCTCAAGTTGAAGAAGATGCCATGTACTCCAAGGGTAGATTCTACAAAGTTAGGAATTCCTCCTCCATCTGATGTTTCGCATGTGGAAAGAAGGGTCACTACAAGGAATATTTCCCAAAAGGCAAAAAACCCATCTTCACAAGACAAGACAAGAGAAGCGCAAGAATAATGAGAAATGGCACTCAAGCTCAAGTAACTCCTCCAACTCAAGCTCAAGTGGCTCCTCGAACTCAAGCTCAAGTGAAGAATCAAGTGAAGGGTCAAGTGGAAGATCAAGATCTAGTGAAGAGGGAGAATGCCATTTTTCTCTCATGGCATCAACAAGTAAGGAATCAAGTGAGGTAAATCTAAACTCTTTAGATAAAGAATCTTTGATTGCTATTATTCATGATACTTGTGCCTCTCTTAAGTCTTATTAAAGGAAAAAGAAAAAGCTTGCTAGAATTGTTGATAATATGCATGTAGAACTAGATGATCTTGAACATACTAATACTTGTTTCATGATGATAAAAATGCTTGTCTTAGTGAAGTAGATTCTCTTAAACTTGAAAATACTAGTTTACTTGATAAGGTTAGATTTCTAGAAGCTCAAACTCTTATGCCTAGTTCTAATGAAGAGCATACTTTAATTGTTGATTCTCTCATGCATGATATTGATATTCTTAAGTCTGAAAACAAGGACGAAGATCTTTCTTTACAAGGATTAGAATATGAAAATAGTATTTATCTTTCTAAGATTGCTTTGCTTGAAACAGAGAATGCCTTCTTGATTGCTAAAATCAATGTGGTTGAATCTTGTTCTAGTAGAGAGAATAATGTTGCTGCTCTTCATATCGATAGAGATTCTTATTTAACTAAAGCTCTTTGCTTAGAAAATGATCTTTTACATGCTAGAGATAATATCAACAATTTTGCTTCTACTATTGCTTCTCTTATGCATGATAATGACAGTTTGCAATCTTCTTTGCAATGATTCTTAGTTGCTAAAAAGAATCTTAATGACATCTTACACCATACTACTAAACAAATTGGTAGACATGGTTTAGGATATGATAGTAGTCAAAGGAACAACAAAGGTAAAGGACCTCCAATATTCCATGGAGAATCCTCTAGTTCGAAGACTATGGACACATGCAACTATTGCAATGAAATTGGTCATTATTCTACTCGTTGTCCCTTTAGGAAAGCACCCAAAAGCAATAGGACTTGGGTTGCTAAACTAACCCCTACGGACCCAAAAATAAGATTGGGGACCATTTCATCTTTCTTCTTGTAGATACTTGCAAATGGATTGGCTTGAGCCATTGAATTACAAATTGACTTCTCAATCCACATGAAAGAAGAAAGGTGAGATGTGTATGAAGTGAAAACAAGTGGAAAAGCAATGGTAAGAACAAAGGTAATGGTTCTCTTGCTTATAACCAATCCTAACTTGTTTTTGTCAAGATAGCATGCACTATACATATGGTTTTTGAATCAAAAGTGGTATTATGTGTTTCTCTTCACACTCTTGCTCAATTTTTTTTTAAAAAATCTTTTATAGTGCATTACTAACTTGCTTACGCATGTTTGGATATTGTTTGTATTTTTAGCATGCCTTGAAATATGTTTTTATGAAATATATGTGCCTTTTGACAGCAACTCTGTCGGTCGAGTTTGTCCTATTTGAAACTCGACCGATAGGCACCAATGGGTGTTGCCAACAGCTATCATCGGTCGAGTTGTCAATACATCGAACTCGACCGACAACACTGTGCATAGAATATACATTTGGCTTATTGAATGAGAATTCCCCTTTCAACTATATTTTCTCAACCAATAGCCTTATTCTTTGGCACTCCCATTTGGTACCTTTATATATGCATATTGCCATGTTCTAAATTGCCTATCTTGCTTACAACTCTATCCTACTAATTGCTCTAAATTGGTATATCTATATCTTACAATTACTTGTTTTGAGTTGTTTTGCAGGTCTTGATGATGATCTCTTTGGATCTCTTGGTTGTGTCTAAAATTGCTTCCATTGTACTCTAACTTGCTACATCTATCTAGGTGTATATCTTATTTTGATACAACCTTAAGGTTCTTAGTGGTAATCATCCTTTGGTAATGATGCATATTTGTATGTGAGTTATATCCTTTCATGCTTCTAAAATTGCTTATCTCTTTGTTTGGATATATCTCTACATCCACTAATAGCTTGCTTTATCTTGTGTATCTGCTGGTATCTCTTTCTATGACCTAGATCCTACTAGCAGTCCTAACTTGTGATAACATCTACTAGTAGTTCACTACATGTAGTTCTAACCTTGTTTATAATTGGTAACATTGCTCATCTAGTGGTATTTCACTATATGCTATGCTTGTATCTTATCTCATACATGCTCAAGCTTGTTCCTTGAATTGCATATCTACTATCATGAGTTGCTTGCATAACATTGTGATGCAGGGTACATAGATCTACATTATATGTAGAAATTGGAGTATTTTTGGATTTTATGCATATTTTGCTCCAATTTCAATTTTTACTACAAGAGTAGTGTTTTTTAATGTAGAAACGACCTTCTGAGCAAGGTTCATCGCTTCACCATGAGCCCTGACACTTTTTGGACAAATTTTGTCATCTTTAGGGTCAAAATTGTGATTTATTATTTTTCTACAACACTTTATCTTGCTTTTTGGGTTGTTCAAGTGTATTATTTAACTTGCTTTTCTTTCTATGCTTGGACAAGCCCCTATCTGTGCTCTTCTACTCTCATTATATAACTTTTTGCTATCTCCTTTCTCTTAACATGTGGTGTTTCCTATTTCTTCATACCCCCAATTTTTGAAATGACAAAGGGGGAGAAAGGTATGTCTTCTTTTGACAAAATAGGGAGAAGGCATGCCTTACATGAAGAAGAAAAGTATGTCCATGTAAAGGGCAGAAGGTAAATGGGAGAAGACATATAAGTATAGAACATATATGAGTAGAAGATATAGTATTCTATAAATGTTATGAAAGCTAACCATGCGGGAGAAAGAACATCAATTGACGGGGAGTATGAGAACTCCACTAGCATCAATTGAGGGGGAGCACATGAATTCATTCTATTGAAAACCCTAGATTTCTCCAAAGGTATGACTTTACTTAAATGCTTTCAATACATTTATGGAATGGTTTGTCATCTTCAAAAAGGGGGAGAATATTGACTCAAGGTCTAAATTGACTAAACCCTTCTTTTGATGATGACTAAACCATTCCAATTAATTGTGTCTAATGTCTCTACTTGAGTGATTTTAGATTAGGTATAGACACACTCCAAATGCCCTAAATTGTGCATATCAACTTAGAGAAAAGATAAGTCAAAGTCAATACAAGTGCACGCTTTTGTAATATGATGTAAATTCATTAGAATCATGTTGTAAATCACTTGTAATGATTGTATGACTTGTAATTAAACTTAGAAAAAAATCAGGAGCACTTAGATCAAATATTTAAGCACTCAAAAGCCATTTTCCAAAATTCACATCAGGTTGTTCATCGTTCGAGTTGCAAACTCGACCGATCCTGATTGGATCTTGAAAATGACTTTTGATCGGTCGACTTTACACTTCACAAAACTCGAACGATGGAGTAACATCCCAATTAGATTTTCATTGGTCGGTCGAGTTTCCTCAGGACAAACTCGACCGATGGTCAGAATATCAGATTTGTTTTTTACTCTATCGGTCGAGTTACCTTTATAGAAACTCGACCGATTGCACTGTACGAAAAAGTGCAGAAAAGTACTTCTAGACGTTGTGGAGTTGCAACAAGTGAAAATATATTTGTTGCAAGCCACAAAATGGTTAGTTTTCGGCCCCAAGTGTTCCCAAAGACTTCTAGGTATCCTCAACTATAAATAGGACCCCTTGGGCTTCATCCCATGATTAGCCAAGCACTATGAAGGTACCTATTCTATAGTTGAGTGATCCTATGGCCTCCTCTCTCCCTCTAAGCTTGATCACTTGCTACATCCATTAGAGTGAGTAGGAGATTTGTAAGAGAGCTCATCCTACATATTTAACTTGTGGGGCTCTCACTTCCACCACCTCCCTATCTATCATTTCAACCATGAAGATGAAGGTTCTCTCTCTTGGCTAAGAGAGGTGAAGAAGAACAAGGGAAGGCGTCCCTTGGTGAAGATCAAGGATGAAGACTTGGAGCAAGAGTGGGTAAGCCCTTGGTGAAGGAAGAAGACTCCTTGGTCAAGTGGGTAAGTCCTTGGTGGAATCTTCTTCAAGTGAAGGTGAAGTCAAAGGATGAAGTTCCAAGAAGAATGGGTAATCCTTATAAGGATGAAAACTTGTACAAGAGTGGGCTGAAAACTTGTCCTGGGTAAGTCCTTGGTAAGTCCTTGGTAAGGCTGAAAACTTGTCCTGGGTGAAGGCTGAAGACTCATTGCAAAAGTGGGTAAGTCCTTGGTAAGGTTGAAGACTCTTTGTATTGGATAGGTAAGTGATTTGGTGGTCATGTATTGTAAGTCTTATGAATGAATATAAGAGTGTTGGTTAAGAAATCCTAGAGGTTGACCTCTCTAGGTAGTTGACTGACTCACTTCTAGTTTGAAGTGTGGAAATGCTCTAAATAGCTTGTCAATTTGTGTATGTTCAATCTCTCTCTCCCTTGCTATGCATGTTTTAGTTGCACACAAATTTTCTATTTAGAAACCTTATCTTCTGATATATCTTGAAGGTCTAATGAATTTTGTTTAAGTGCATTCGGCTCTATTCACCCCCCTCTAGAGCATGTAATCACCCATCTAGGATCCAACAATTGGTATCAGAGCAGGTCTTCTCCAAGCATACTTTCACAAGTAAGAGAGTATGGGTGACTACCAAGGATGGAGATACTTGATCAACCTTCCAATCTTTGATGGGAGCAATTTCCTCTATTGGAGAAGAAGACTTCAATTCTACATCCAAGGATCAAGTCTTGAGATGTGGAAAATGGTGAACAACCCATACAAGTTACCGAAGACAAAGATTGAAGAATGGGATGATGCTACCTTGAAGAAAGCAACCTTGAATGCTAGATCCATGCACATCCTCTATGCCTCCATGACCCCACCGAGTTCAACCGAATTTTTTCATGTGAAACAGCCTATGAGGTGTGGAGAAATCTATGCATCATTTATGAGGGGACATATCAAGTGATGGAAAACAAAGTCTACATGCTCAAAGGGCTGTTTGAGAACTTTAAGATTGGAAAGGAGGAGAAGATAGCCAACATGTACTCAAGGCTCAACACCATTGTGAATGGTCTTGCTGTTCTAGGACATCCTATGTCTAGTGGAGAGATCAACTCAAAAATCCTTAGAACTCTCCCCAAGAGGTGGGAGCCCAAGGTGACTTCCATTCAAGAAGCAATGTCTCTTAAGGATGTCCCTATTGAAGAACTCATTGGAAATCTACAAGAACATGAAGCTACACTTGACAAGAGGGAGAAAGTAGAAAGACAAGAAGTGAATGAACTCAAGAGAATGAAGAAGGCTGAAATCAAAGCCCAAATCAAGGCTATTGTTGGTCAAGATTCTCCATCCTCTCAAGTTGAATAAGATTCCATGTACTCCAAGGGTAGATTCTAAAAAGGCAAGAATCCCTCCTCCATCTGGTTCTTCACATATGGAAAGAAGGGTCACTATAAGGAAGATTGCCCACAAGGAAAAAAGACCCATATTCACAAGAGAAGAGAAGAGAAGTGTAAGAAGAAGGAGAAATGACACTCAAGATCAAGTAACTCCTCCAACTCAAGCTCAAGTGGCTCCTCCAACTCAAGATCAAGTGAAGAATCAAGTGAAGAGTCAAGTGGAAGATCAAGCTCTAGTGAAGACGAAGAATGTCATTTTTCTCTCATGGCATCCACAAGTAAGGACTCAAGTGAGGTAAATTTAAACTGTTAAGATAAATAATTTTTTATTGCTATTATTCATGATACTTGTTCCTCTCTTAAGTCTTATTAAAGGAAAAAGAAAAAGCTTGCTAGAATTGTTGATAATATGCATGTAGAACTAGATGATCTTGAACATACTAATACTTACTTACATAATGATAAAAATACATGTCTTAGTCAAGTAGATTCTCTTAAACTTGAAAATACTAGTTTACTTGATAAGGTTAGATTTCTAGAAACTCAACCTCTGATGCCCAGTTCTAATGAAGAGCATACTTTAATTGTTGATTCTCTCATGCATGACACTGATGATCTTAAATCTGAAAACAAGAAAAAAGATTTTGCTTTGCAAGGATTAGAATCTGAAAATAATATATATCTTTCTAAGATTGCTTTTCTGGAAACAAATAATGCCTCCTTGCTTGCTAAAATCAATGTGCTTGAATCTTGTTCTAGTAGAGAGAATAATGTTGCAGCTCTTCATATCGATAGAGATTCTTATTTAACTAAAGATCTTTTCTTAGAAAATGATCTTTTGCATGCTAGAGATAATATCAACAATTTTGCTTCTAGTATTGCTTCTCTTATGCATGATAATGACAATTTGCGATCTTCTTTGCAATGATTCTTAGTTGGTAAAAAGAATCTTAATGACATTCTACACCATACTACTAAACAAATTGGTAGACATGGTTTACGATATGATAGTACTCAAAGGAACAACAAAGGTAAAGGACCTCCAATATTCCATGGAGAATCCTCTAGTTCCAAGACGATGGGCACATGCAACTATTGCAATGAAATTGGTCATTATTCTACTTGTTGTCCCTTTAGGAAAGCACCCAAGAGCAATAGGACTTGGGTTGCTAAACTAACCCCTCCGAACCCAAAAATATGATTGGGGACCATTTCATCTTTCTTCTTGTAGATACTTGCAAATGGATTGACTTGGGACATTGAATTGCAAATTGACTTCTCAATCCACCTTAAAGAAGAAAGGTGAGATGTGTATGAAGTGAAAACAAGTGGAAAAGCAATGGTAAGAACAAAGGTAATGTTTCTCTTTCTTATAACCAATCATAACTTGTTTTTGTCAAGATAGTGTGCACTATACATATGGTTTTTGAGTCAAAAGTGGTATTTTGTGTTTCTTTTCACACTCTTGCTCAAAAACTGTTTCAAATGCTTTTATAGTGCATTACTAACTTGCTTACACATGTTTGGATATGGTTTGTATTTTTAGCATGTCTTGAAATATGCTTTTATGAAATATATGTGCCTTTTGACAGCAGCTCTGTCGGTCGAGTTTGTCCTATTTGAAACTTGACTGATAGGCACCAATGGGTGTTGTGAACAACTATCATCATTTGAGTTGTGAATACATAGAATTCGACCGACAACACTGTGCACAAAATATACATTTGGCTTATTGAATGAGAATTTCCCTCACAATTGGATTTTCTCAACCAATAGCCTTATCATTTGACACTCTCATTTGGTACCTTTATATATGCATATTGCCATGTTCTAAATTTTCTATATTGCTTACAACTCTGTCCTGCTAATTGCTCTAAATTGGTATATCTATATCTTGCAATTACTTGTTTTGAGTTGTTTTGCAGGTCTTGATGATGATCTCTTTGGATCTCTTGGTTGTATCTAAAATTTCTTCCATTTTACTCTAACTTGCTACATCTATCTAGGTGTATATCTTATTTTGATCCAACCTTAAGGTTCTTGGTGGTAATCATCCTTTGGTAATGATGTATATTTGTATGTGAGTTATATCCTTTCATGCTTCTAAAATTGCTTATCTCTTTGTTTGGATATATCTCTACATCCACTCATAGTTTGGTTTATCTTGTGTATCTTTTGGTATCTCTTTCTATGACCTAGATACTACTTGCAGTCCTAACTTGTGATAACATCTACTAGTAGTTCATTGCATGTAGTTATAACCTTTTTTATAATTGGTAACATTGCTCTTGTAGTGGTATTTCACTATATGCTATGCTTGTATCTTTTCTCATACATGCTCACACTTGTTCCTTGAATTGCATATCTACTATCTTGAGTTGCTTGCATAACATTGTGATGCAGGGTACATAAATCTACATTATATGTAGAAATTGGAGTATATTTGGATTTTATGCAGATTTTGCTTCAGTTTCAGTTTTTGCTACAAGAGTAGTGTTTTTTTTATGTAGAAACGACCTTATGAGCAAGGCTCATCGCTTAACCATGAGCCCTGACACTTTTTGGGTAAATGTTGTCATCTTGAGGGTCAAAATTGCGATTTATTATTTTTCTACAACACTTTATCATGCTTTTTGGGTTGTTCAAGTGCAGTCTTTAACTTGCTTTCTTTCTATGCTTGGACAAGCCCCTATCTGTGCTCTTCTACTCTCATTATATAACTTTTTGTTATCTCCTTTGTCTTAACAAGTGGTGTTTCCTATTTATTCATACCCCTACTTTTTGAAATGACAAAGGGGGAGAAAGGTATGTCTTCTTTTGACAAAACAGGGAGAAGGTATGTCTTACATGAAGAATAAAAGTATGTCCATGTAAAGGGGAGAAGGTAAATGGGAGAAGACATATATGTGTAGAACATATATGAGTAGAAGACATAGTATTCTATAAATGTTATGAAAGATAACCATGCAGGAGAAATAACTTCAATTGAGGGGGAGTATGAGAACTCTACTAGCATCAATTGAGGGGGAGCATATGAACTCAATTCTATTGAAAACCTAAGGTTTATCCAAAAGTATGACTTTACTTAAATGCTTTCCATACATTTATGGAATGGTTTGTCATCTTCAAAAAGGGGGAGAATGTTGACTCAAGGTCTAAATTGGCTAAACCCTTATTTTGATGATGACTAAACCATTCCAATTAATTATGTCTAATGTCTCTACTTGAGTGATTTCATATTAGGTATAGACACACTCCAAATGCCCTAACTTGCGCACATCGACTTGGAGAAAAGACAAGTTAAAGTCAATACAAGTGCATATATTTTTAAAATGATGTAAATCCATTAGAATCATGTTGTAAATCACTTGTAATGATTGTATGACTTGTAATTAAGCTTACAAAAAATCAAGAGCACTTATATCAAATATTTAAGCACTCAAAATCCATTTTCCAAAATTCACATCAGGTTATTCATCGGTCGAGTTGCAAACTCGACCGATCCAGATTGGATCTTGAAAATGATTTTTGATTAGTCGAGTTTACACTTCAGAGAACTAGACTGATGGAGTACCTGATCAATTCGATTTTCATTGGTCGGTCGAGTTTCCCCAAGACAAACTCAACCGATGGTCTGAATATTGGCTTTGTCTTTGACTCTAACGGTCAAGTTACCTTTATAGAAACTCAGTCGATTGCACTCTACGGAAAAGTGCAGAAAAGTGCTTCTAGCCGTTGTGGAGTTGCAACAAGTGAAAATATATCTGTTGCAAGCCACAAAACGGCTAGTTTTCGGCCCCAAGTGTTCCCAAAGGCTTCTAGGCATCCTCAACTATAAATATGACCCTTTGGGCTTCATCCCACGAGTAGCCAAGCACTATGAAGGTCCCTATTCTATAGTTGAGTGATCCTACAACCTCCTCTCTCTCTCTCTTTAAGCTTGATCACTTGCTACATCCAATAGAGTGAGTAGGAGATTTCCAAGAGAGCTCTTCCTACATGTATATCTTGTGAGGCTCTCACTTCCACCACCATCCTATCTCTCATTTCAACCATGAAGATGAAGGTTCTCTCTCTTGGCTAAGAGAGGTGAAGAAGAACAAGGGAAGGCATCCCTTGGTGAAGATCAAGGCCAAAGACTTGGAGAAAGAGTGGTTAAGCCCTTGGTGAAGGCAGAAGACTCCTTGCTCAAGTGGGTAAGTCCTTGGTAGAAGCTTCTCTGAGTGAAGGTGAAGTTAAAGGTTGAAGTTCCAAGAAGAGTGGGTAATCCCTGCAAACCTGAAGACTTGTGCAAGAGTGGGTAAGTCCTTGGTGAAGGTCGAATACTCATTATAAAAGTGGGTAAGTCCTTTGTAAGGTTGAAGACTCTTTGTATTGGATAGGTAAGTCCTTTGGTGGTCATGTATTGTAAGTCTTATGAATGAATATAAGAGTGCAATGGTTAAGAAATCCTAGAGGTTGACCTCTCTAGGTAGTTGACTGACTCACTTCTAGTTTGAAGTGTGGAACCGCTCTAAATAGCTTGTCAATTGGTGTATGTTCAATCTCTCTCCCTTGCTATGCATGTTTTAGTTACACACAAATTTTCTATTTAGAAACCTTATCTTGTGATATATCTTTAAGGTCTAATGAATTTTATTTAAGTACATTCAGCTCTATTCACCCCCCCTCTAGAGCATCTAATCACCCATCTAGGATCCAACAATTGGTATCGGAGCGGGTCTTATCCAAGCATACTTCCACAAGCAGGAGAAGTTGGGTGACTACCAAGGAGGGAGATACTTGATCAACCTTCCTATCTTTGATGGGAGCAATTTCCTCTATTGGATAAGAAGACTTCAATTCTACATCTAATGATCAAGTCTTGAGATGTGGCAAACGGTGAACAACCCATACAAGCTACCGAAGACAAAGATTGAAGAATGGGATGATGCTACCTTGAAGAAAGCAACCTTGAATTCTAGAGCCATGCACATCTTCTATGCCTGCATGACCCCCACCGAGTTCAACCGGATTTTTTCATGTGAAACAACCTATGAGGTATGGAAAAATCTATGCATCACTTATGAGGGGACAGATCAAGTGAAGGAAAGCAAAGTCTACAAGCTCAAAAGGCAGCTGGAGAACTTCAAGATGGGTAAGGAGGAGAAGATATCTAACATTTACTCAAGGCTCAACACCATTGTGAATGGTCTTACTGTTCTAGGACATCATATGTCTAGTGGAGAGATCAACTCAAAAATCCTTAGAACTCTCCCCAAGAGGTGGGAACCCAAGGTGACTTCTATTGAAGAAGCAAGGTCTCTTAAAGATGTCCCTATTGAAGAGCTCATTAGAAATCTACAAGCACATGAAGCTACACTTGACAAGTGGGAGAAATTAGAAAGACAAGAAGAGAAAGAATTCAAGAGAATGAAGAATGCTGAAATCCATGCTCAAATCAAGGCTATTGTTGGTCAAGCTTCTCCATCCTCTCAAGTTAAAGAAGATGCCATGTACTCCAAGGGTATATTCTACAAAGGAAAGAATTCATCCTCCATCTGGTGCTTCCCATGTGGAAAGAAGGGTCAGTACAAGGAATATTGCCCACAAGGCAAAAAACCTATCTTCAGAAGAGAAGAGAAGAGAAGAGAAGTGAAAAAATAAGGAGAAATGGCACTCAAGATCAAGTGACTCCTCCAACTCAAGCTCAAGTGGCTATTCCAACTCAAGCTCAAGTGAAGAATCAAGCGAAGAGTCAAGTGGAAGATCAAGCTCTAGTAAAGAAAGAGAATGTGATTTTGCTCTCATGGCATCAACAAGTAAGGACTCAAGTGAGGTAAATCTAAACTCTTTAGATAAAGAATCTTTGATTGCTATTATTCATGATACTTGTACCTCTCTTAAGTTTTATTAAAGGAAAAAAGAAAAAGCTTGCTAGAATTGTTGATAATATGCATGTAGAACTAGATGATCTTGAACATACTAATACTTGCTTGCATGATGATAAAAATGCTTGTCTTAGTCAAGTAGATTCTCTTAAACTTGAAAATACTAGTTTACTTGATAAGGTTAGATTTCTAGAAGCTCAACCTCTTATGCCTAGTTCTAATGAAGGTCATACTTTTTATTGTTGAATCTCTCATGCATGACACTAATGATCTTAAATCTGAAAACAAGAAAAAAGATTTTGCTTTGCAAGGATTAGAATCTGAAAATAATATTTATCTTTCTAAGATTTCTTTGTTTGAAACAAATAATGCCTCCTTGCTTGCTAAAATCAATGTGCTTGAATCTTGTTTTAGTAGAGAGAATAATGTTTCTACTCTTCATATCGATAAAGATTCTTATTTAACTAAAGATCTTTGCTTAGAATATGATCTTTTGCATGCTAGAGATAATATCAACAATTTTGCTTCTACTATTACTTCTCTTATGCATGATAATGACAGTTTGCGATCTTCTTTGTAAAGATTCTTAGTTGGTAAAAGGAATCATAATGACATCCTACACCATACTGCTAAATGAATTGGTAGACATGGTTTAGGATATGATAGTATTCAAAAGAAAAACAAAGGTAAATGACCTCCAATATTCCATGGAGAATCCTCTAGTTCCAAGGCAATGGGCACATGCAACTATTGCAATGAAATTGGTCATTATTCTACTTGTTGTCCCTCTAGGAAAGCACCCAAGAGCAATAGGACTTGGGTTGCTAAACTAACCCCTCCGGACCCAAAAATATGATTGGGGACCATTTCATCTTTCTTCTTGTAGATACTTACAAATGGATTGACTTGAGCCATTGAATTGCAAATTGACTTCTCAATCCACATGAAAGAAGAAAGGTGAGATGTGTATGATGTGAAAACAAGTGGAAAAGCAATGGTAAGAACAAAGATAATGTTTCTCTTGCTTATAACCAATCCTACCTTGTTTTTGTCAAGATAGTGTGCAATATATATATGGTTTTTGAGTGAAAAGTGGTATTTTGTGTTTCTCTTCACACTCTTTCTCAGAAACTGTTTCAAATGCCTTTATAGTGCATTACTAACTTACTTAGATATGTTTGGATATGGTTTGTATTTTTAGCATGCATTGAAATATATTTTTATGAAATATATGTTCCTTTTGAAAGTAGCTCTGTCGGTCGAGTTTTTCCTATTTGAAACTCAACCGATAGGCACCAATGGGTGTTGCCAACTATTGTCATCAGTCGAGTTGTCAATACACAGAACTCGACCGACAACACTGTACACAGAATATACGTTTGGCTTATTGAATGAGAATTTCCCTCTCAACTAGATTTTCTCAACCAATTGCCTAATTCTTTGGCACTCCCATTTGGTACCTTTATATATGCATATTGCCATGTTCTAAATTCCCTATCTTTCTTACAACACTATCCTGCTAATTGCTCTAAATTGGTATATCTACATCTTGCAATTACTTGTTTTGAGTTGTTTTGCAGGTCTTGATGATGATCTCTTTGGATCTCTTGGTTGTGTCTAAAATTGCTTCCGTTGTATTCTAACTTGCTACATCTATCTAGGTGTATATCTTGTTTTGATACAACCTTAAGGTTCTTAGTGGTAATCATCCTTTGGTAATGATGCATATTTGTATGTGAGTTATATCCTTTCATGCTTCTAAAATTGCTTATCTCTTTGTTTGGATATATCTCTACATCCACTCATAGCTTGCTTTATCTTCTGTATCTTTTGGTATCACTTTCTATGATCTAGATCCTACTAGTAGTCCTAACTTGTGATAACATCTACTAGTAGTTCACTACATGTAGTTCTAACCTTGTTTATAATTGGTAACATTGCTCATCTAGTGCTATTTCACTATATGCTATGCTTGTATATTGTCTCATACATGCTCAAGCTTGTTCCTTGAATTGCATATCTACTATCTTGAGTTGCTTGCATAACATTGTGATGCAGCGTACATAGATCTACATTATATGTTGAAATTGGAGTATTTTTGGATTTTATGCAAATTTTGCTCCAGTTTCAATTTTTGCTGCAAGAGTAGTGTTTTTAATGCAGAAACGACATTATGAGCGAGGCTCATCGCTTCACCATGATCCTTGAAACGTTTTGGACAAATTCTGTCATCTTGAGGGTTAAAATTGCAATTTATTATATTTCTACAACACTTAGCTTGCCTTTTGGGTTGTTCAAGTGCATTCTTTAACTTGCTTTTGTTTCTATGCTTGGACAAGCCCCTATCTATGCTCTTCTACTCTCATTATATAACTTTTTGTTATCTCCTTTATCTTAACAAGTGGTGTTTCCTATTTCTTCATACTCCCACTTTTTGAAATGACAAAGGAGGAGAAAGGTATGTCTTCTTTTGACAAAACATGGAGAAGGCATGTCTTACATGAAGAAGAAAAGTATGTCCATGTAAAGGGGAGAAGGTAAATGGGAGCAGACATATATGTGTAGAACATATATGAGTAGAAGACATAGTATTCTATAAATGGTATGCAATCTAACCATGCAGGAGAAATAGCATCAATTAAGGGATAGTATGAGAAATCCACTAGCATCAATTGAGGGGTAGCATATGAACTCAATTCTATTTAAACCCCTAGGTTTATCTAAAGGTATGACTTTACTTAAATGCTTTCAATACATTTATGGAATGGTTTGTCATCTTCAAAAAGGCAAAGAATGTTGAATCAAGGTCTAAATTGACTAAACCCTAATTTTGATGATGACTAAACCATTCCAATTAATAGTGTCTATTGTTTCTACTTGAGTGATTTCAGATTAGGTATAGACACACTCCAAATGCCCTAACTTGCATATATCAACTTGGAGAAAAGACAAGTCAAAGTCAATACAAGTGCACATTTTTGTAATATGATGTAAATCCATTAGAACCATGTTGTAAATCACTTGTAATGATTTTATGACTTGTAATTAAGCTTAGAAAAAATCTGGAGCACTTAGATCGAATATTTAAGCACTCAAAAGACATTTTCCAAAATTCACATAAGGATGTTCATCGATCAAGTTGCAAACTCGACCGATCCTGATTGGATCTTGAAAATGACTTTTGATCAGTCGAGTTTACACTTCACAGAACTCGAACGATGGAGTACTTGACCAATTCGATTTTCATTGGTTGGTCGAGTTTTCCTAGGAAAAACTCGACCGATGGTCTGAATATCGGCTTTGTCTTTTACTCTATCAGTCGATTTACCTTTATAGAAACTCGACTGATTGCACTGTACGGAAAAGTGCATAAAGTGCTTCTAACCATTGTGGAGTTGCAACAAGTAAATATATATCCATTGCAAGCCACAAAATGGCTAGTTTTCATCCCCAAGTGTTCCTAAAGGCTTATAGGCATCCTCAACTACAAATAGGACCCCTTGGGCTTCATCCCATGGTTAGCCAAGCACTATGATGGTCCTTATTCTATAGTTGAGAGATCATATAGCCTCCCTCTCTCTAAGCTTGATCACTTGTTATATCCATTAGAGTGAGTAGGAGATTTTTAAGAGAGCTCGTCCTACATGTATATCTTGTGAGGTTCTCACTTCCACCACCTCCCTATCTCTCATTTCAACCATGAAGATGAAGGTTCTCTCTCTTGGGTAAGAGAGGTGAAGAAGAACAAGGTAAGGCATCTCTTGATGAAGATCAAGGTTGAAGAATTGGAGCAAGAGTGAGTAAGCCCTTGGTGAAGGCAGAAGACTCCTTGCTCAAGTGGGTAAGTCCTTGGTAGAAGCTTCTTTGAATGAAGGTGAAGTGAAAGGTTGACGTTCCATGAAGAGTGGGTAATCCCTGCAAGGCTGAAGACTTGTGCAAGAGTGGGTAAGTCCTTGGTAGAAGATTCTCCGAGTGAAGGTGAAGTGAAAGGCTGACGTTCCAAGAAGAGTGGGTAATCCCTGCAAGGCTTAAGACTTGTGCAAGAGTGGGTAAGTACGTGGTGAAGGCCTAAGAGGCATTGCAAAAGTGGGTAAGTCCTTGCTAAGGTTGAAGTCTCTTTGTATTGGATAGGTAAGTGCTTTGGTGGTCATGTATTGTAAGTCTTATGAATGAATATAAGAGTGCAATGGTTAAGAAATCCTAGAGGTTGACCTCTCTAGGTAGTGGACTGACTCACTTCTAGTCTGAAGTGTGGAACCACTCTAACTATCTTGTCAATTGGTATATGTTCAATCTCTCTCTCCCTTGCTATGCATGTTTTAGTTGCACACAAATTTCGTATTTAGAAACCTTATCTTGTGATATATCTTGAAGGTCAGATGAATTTTGTTTAAGTGCATTCAACTCTATTCACCCCCCCTCTAGAGCATCTAATCACCCATCTAGGATCTAACAATTGGTATCAGAGCGGGTCTTCTCCAAGCATACTTTACAAGTAGGAGAAGATGGGTGACTACCAAGGAGGGAGATACTTGATCAACCTTCCAATCTTTGATGGGAGCAATTTCCTCTATTGGAGAAGAAGGCTTCAATTATACATCCAAGGATCAAGTCTTGAGATGTGGCAAATGGTGAACAACCCATACAAGCTACCGAAGATAAAGATTGAATAATGGGATGATGCTACCTGGAAGAAAGCAACCTTGAATTCTAGATCCATGCACATCCTCTATGCCTCCATGACCCCTACTGAGTTCAATCAGATTTTCTTCATGTGAAACAGCCTATGAGGTATGGAGAAAGCTATGCATCACTTATGAGGGGACAAATCAAGTGAAGGATAGCAAAGTCCACATGCTCAAAGGATGCTTAAGAACTTCAAGATGGGAAAGGAGGAGAAGATAGCCAACATGTACTCAAGGCTCAACACCATTGTGAATGGTCTTGCTGTTATAGGACATCCTATGTCTAGTGGAGAAATCAACTCAAAGATCTTTAGAACTCTCCCCAAGAGGTGGGAGCCCAAGGTGACTTCCATTGAAGAAGCAAGGTCTCTTAAGGATGTCCTTATTGAAGAGCTCATTGGAAATCTACAAGCACATGAAGCTACACTTGACAAGAAGGAGGAAGTGGAAAGACAAGAAGAGAAAGAACTCAAGAGAATGAAGAAGGCTGAAATAAAGCTCAAATCAAGGCTATTGTTGGTCAAGCTTTAACATCCTATCAAGTTGAAGAAGATACTATGCACTCCAAGGGTAGATTCTACAAAGGAAAGATTTCCTCCTTCATCCGGTGCTTCACATGTGAAAAGAAGGGTCACTACAAGGAAGATTGCCCACAAGGAAAAAAGACCCATCTTCATAAGAGAAGAGAAGAGAATAGAAGTGCAAGAAGAAGGAGAAATGACACTCAAGCTCAAGTGACTCCTCCAACTCAAGCTCAAGTGGCTCCTCAAACTCAAGCTCAAGTGAAGAATCAAGTGAAGAGTCAAGTGGAAGATCAAGCTCTAGTGTAGAAGGAGAATGTCATTTTTCTCTCATGGCATCAACAAGTAAGGACTCAAGTGAGGTAAATCTAAACTCTTTAGATAAAGAATCTTTGATTGCTATTATTCATGATACTTGTGCCTCTCTTAAGTCTTATAAAAGGAAAAAGAAAAAGCTTGCTAGAATTGTTGATAATATGCATGTAGAACTAGATGATCTTGAACATAATAATACTTGCTTGCATGATGATAAAAATGCTTTTCTTAGTTAAGTAGATTCTCTTAAACTTGAAAATACTAATTTACTTAATAAGGTTAGATATCTAGAAGCTCAACCTCTTATGCCTAGTTCTAATGAAGAGCATACTTTAATTGTTGATTCTCTCATGCATGATATTGATGTTCTTAAATATGAAAACAAGGACAAAGATTTTACTTTGCAAGGATTAGAATCTGAAAATAGTATTTATCTTTCTAAGATTGCTTTGCATGTAACAGAAAATGCCTCCTTGCTAACTAAAATTGATGTGCTTGAATCTTGTTCTAGTAGAGAGAATAATGTTGCTGCTCTTCATATTGATAGAGATTTTTATTTAACTAAAGCTCTTTGCTTAGAAAATGATCTTTTGCATGCTAGATATAATATCAACTATTTGGCTTCTACTATATCTTCTCTTATGCATGATAATGATAGTTTGTGATCTTCTTTGCAAAGATTCTTAGTTGGTAAAAAGAATGTTAATGACATCCTACACCATACTACTAATCAAATTGGTAGACATGGTTTAGGATTTGATAGTATTCAAAGGAACAACAAAGGTAAATGACCTCCAATATTCCAAGGAGAATCCTCTAGTTCCAAGACTATGGGAACATGCATCTATTGCAATGAAATTGGTCATTATTTACTTGGTGTCCCTTTAGGAAAGCACCCAAGAGCAATAGGACTTGGGTTGCTAAACACCTCCGGACCAAAAAATATGATTGGGGACCATTTCATCTTTCTTATTGTCGATATTTGCAAAATGGATTGACTTGAGACATTGAATTGCAAATTGACTTCTCAATCTACATGAAAGAAGAAATGTAAGATGTGTATGAAATGAAAATAAGTGGAAAAGCAATGGTAAGAACAATGGTAATGTTTCTCTTGCTTAGAACCAATCCTAACTTGTTTTTGTCAAGATAGTGTGCACTATACATATGGTTTTTGAGTCAAAAATGGTATTTTGTGTTTTTTCACACTCTTGCTCAAAAACTATTTCAAATGCTTTTATAGATCATTACTAACTTGCTTACACATGTTTGGATATGGTTTGTATATTTAGCATGCCTTGAAATATGTTTTTATGTAATATATATGCCTTTTGACAATAGCTCTATCGGTCGAGTTTGTGCTATTTGAAACTCGACCGATAGGCACCAATGGGTGTTGCCAACAACTGTCATCCGTTGAGTTGTCAATACACATAACTCGACCGACAACACTGTGCACAGAATATACATTTGGCTTATTGAATGAGAATTTCCCTCTCAACTAGATTTTCTCAACCAATAGCCTTATTCTTTGGCACTCCCATTTGGTACCTTTATAGATGCATATTGCCATGTTATAAATTCCCTATCTTGCTTACAACTCTATCCTACTAATTTCTCTAAATTGGTATATCTATATCTTGTAATTACTTGTTTTGAGTTGTTTTGTAGGTCTTGATGATGATCTCTTTGGATGTCTTGGTTGTGTCTAGAATTGCTTCCGTTGTACTCTAAGTTGCTACATCTATCTAGGTGTATATCTTGTTTTGATACAACCTTAAGGTTCTTAGTGGTAATCATCCTTTGGTAATGATGCATATTTGTATGTGAGTTATATCCTTTCATACTTCTAAAATTGATTATCTCTTTGTTTGGATATATATCTACATCCACTCATAGCTTTCTTTATCTTGTGTATCTTTTAGTATCTCTTTATATGACCTAGATCCTACTAGTAGTCCTAACTTGTGATAACATCTACTAGTAGTTCACTACATGTAGTTCTAACCTTGTTTATAGTTGGTAACATTGCTCATCTAGTGGTATTTCACTGTATGATGTACTTGTATCTTGTCTCATACATGCTCAAATTTGTTCCTTGAATTTCATATCTACTATGTTGAGTTGCTTGCATAACATTGTGATGCGGGGTACATAGATCTACATTATATGTATAAATTGGAGTATTTTTTAATTTTATGCAGATTTATCTCCAGTTTCAGTTTATGCTGCAAGAGTAGTGTTTTTTTAATGCAGAAACGACCTTCTGAGCAAGGCTCATTGCTTCGCCATGAGCCCTAACACTTTTTGGGCAAATTTTGTCATCTTACGGGTCAAAATTGTGATTTATTATGTTTCTACAACACTTTATCTTGCTTTTTGGGTTGTTCAAGTGCATTCTTTAACTTTCTTTTCTTTCTATGCTTGGACAAGCCCCTATATGTGCTCTTCTACTCTCATTATATAACTTTTTGTTATCTCCTTTCTCTTAACAAGTGGTGTTTCTTATTTATTCATACCCCCATTTTTTGAAATGATAAAGGAAGAGAAAGGTATGTCTTCTTTTAACAAAACAGGGAGAAGGCATGTCTTACATGAAGAAGAAAAATATGTCCATGTAAAGGGGAGAAGGTAAATGGGAGAAGACATATATGTGTAGAACATATATGAGTAGAAGCCATAGTATTCTATAAATGTTATGAAAGCTAACCATGCAGGAGAAATAGAATCAATTGAGGGGGAGTATGAGAACTCCACTAGCATCAATTGAGGGGGAGCATATGAACTCAATTATATTGAAACCCCTAGGTTTCTCGAAAGGTATGACTTTATTTAAATGTTCTCAATACATTTATGGAATGGTTTGTCATCTTCAAAAAGTGGGAGAATGTTGACTCAAGGTCTAAATTGACTAAACCCTTGTTTTGATGATGCCTAAACCATTCCAAATAATTGTGTCTAATGTCTCAACTTGAGCGATTTCAGATTAGGTATAGACACACTCCAAATGCCCTAACTTGTGCATATCAACTTGGAGAAAAGACAAGTCAGAGTCAATACAAGTGCACATTTTTTTTATATGATGTAAATCCATTAGAATCATGTTGTAATTCACTTGTAATGATTGTATGACTTGTAATTAAGCTTAGAAAAAATCATGCACACTTAGATCAAATATTTAAGCACTCACAAGCCATTTTCCAAAATTCACATCAAGATGTTCATCGGTCGAGTTGCAAACTCGACCGATCCTGATTGGATCTTGAAGATGACTTTTGATCAGTCGAGTTTACACTTCAGAGAACTAGATCGACAGAGTACCTGACCAATTCAATTTTAATTGGTCAATCGAGTTTCCCCATGACAAACTCGACCGATGGTATGAATATCGGCTTTGTCTTTTACTCTATCGGTCGCATTACCTTTATAGAAACTCGACCGATTGTACTATACGGAAAAGTGCAGAAAAGTGCGTCTAGCCGTTGTGGAGTTTCAACAAGTGAAAATATATCCGTTGCAAGCCACAAAATGGCTAATTTTCGGCCCCAAGTGTTCCCAAAGCCTTCTAGGCATCCTCAACTATAAATAGGACCCCTTGGGCTTCATGCCATGGTTAGCCAAGCACTATGAATGTCCCTATTCTATAGTTGAGAGTGAGTAGGATATTTGTAAGAGAGCTCGTCCTACATGTATATCTTGTGAGGCTCTCACTTCCACCACCATCCTATCTCTCATTTCAACCATGAAGATGAAGGTTCTCTCTCTTGGTTAAGAGAAGTGAAGAAGAACAAGGTAAGGCCTCCCTTGGTGAAGATCAAGGCTGAAGACTTGGAGCAAGAGTGGGTAAGCCCTTGGTGAAGGCAGAAGACTCCTTGCTCAAGTGGGTAAGTCCTTGGTGGAAGCTTTTCTGAGTGAAGGTGAAGTCAAAATATGAAGTTACAAGAAGAGTGGGTAATCCCTGAGAGGCTGAAGACTTGTGCAAGAATGGGTAAGTCCTTGGTGAAGGTCGAAGACTCATTGCAGAAGTGGGTCAGTCCTTGGTAAGGTTGAAGACTCTTTGTATTGGATAGGTAGGTTCTTTGGTGGTCATGTATTGTAAGTCTTATGAATGAATATAAGAGTGTAATGGTTAAGAAATCCTAGAGGTTAACCTATCTAGGTAGTGGATTGACTCACTTCTAGTTTGAAGTGTGGAACCACTCTAAATAGCTTGTCAATTGGTGTATGTTCAATCTCTCTCTCCCTTGCTATGCATGTTTTAGTTGCATACAAATTTCCTATTTAGCAACCTTATCTTGTGATATATCTTGAAGGTCTAATGAATTTTTTTTAAGTGCATTCAGCTCTATTCACCCCCTCTCTAGAGCATCTAATCACCCATCTAGGATCTAACAATTGGTATCAGAGCGGGTCTTCTCCAAGCATACTTCCACGAGTAGGTGAATATGGGTGACTAAAATGGAGGGAGATACTTGATCAACCTTCCGATCTTTGATGGGAGAAATTTCCTCTATTGGAGAAGAAGTCTTCAATTCTACATCCAAGGATCAAGTCTTGAGATGTGGCAAACAGTGAACAACCCATAAAAGCTACCGAATATAAAGATTGAAGAATGGGATGATGCTACCTTGAAGAAAGCAAACCTTGAATGCTAGAGCCAAGCACATCCTCTATGCCTCCATGACTCCCACCGAGTTCAACCAGATTTCTTTATTTGAAACAACCTATGAGTTATGGACAAAGCTATGCATCACTTATGAGGGGACATATCAAGTGAAGGAAAGCAAAGTCTACATGCTCAAAGGGCTACTTGAGAACTTCAAGATGGGAAAGGAGTAGAAGATATCCAACGACACCATTGTCAATGATCTTCTGTTCTAGGACATCCTATGTCTAGTGGAGAGATCAACTCAAAGATCCTTAGAAATCTCCCCAAGAGGTGGGAGCCCAAGGTGGCTTCCATTGAAGAAGCAAGGTCTCTTAAGGATGTCCCTATTGAAGAGCTCATTGGAAATCTACAAGCACATGAAGATATACTTGACAAGAGGGAGGAAGTAGAAAGACAAGAAGAGAAAGAACTCAAGAGAATGAAGAAGGCTGAAATCAAAGCTCAAATCAAGGCTACTATTGGTCAATCATCTCCATCCTCTCAAGTTGAAGAAGATGTCATGTACTCCAAGGGTAGATTCTACAAAGGCAAGAATTCCTCCTCCATCCAGTGCTTCACATGTGGAAAGAAGTGTCACTATAAGGAAGATTGCCCACAAGGCAAAAAGGCCCATCTTCATAAGAGAAGATAAGAGAAGTGCAAGAAGAAGGAGAAATGGCACTCAAGCTCAAGTGACTCCTCCAACTCAAGCTCAAGTGGCTCCTCCAACTCAAGCTCAAGTGAAGAATCAAGTGAAGAGTCAAGTGGAAGATCAAGCTCTAGTGAAGGAGAATGTCATTTTTCTCTCATGGCATCAACAAGTAAGGACTCAAGTGAGGTAAATCGAAACTCTTTAGATAAAGAATCTTTGATTGCTATTATTCATGATATTTGTGTCTCTTTTAAGTCATATAAAAGGAAAAAGAAAAAGCTTGCTAGAATTGTTGATAATATGCATGTAGAACTAGATGATGTAAAACATACTAATACTTTCTTGCATAATGATAAAAATGTTTGTCTTAGTCAAGTAGATTCTCTTAAACTTAAAAACACTAGTTTACTTGATGAGGTTAGATTTCTAGAAACTCAACCTCTTATGCCTAGTTCTAATGAAGAGAATACGTTAATTGTTGATTCTCTCATGCATGATATTGATGTTCTTAAATATGAAAACAAGGATAAAGATTTTGCTTTGAAAGGTTTAGAATATGAAAATAGTATTTATCTTTCTAAGATTGCTTTTCTTGGAACAGAAAATTCCTCCTTACTTGCTAAAATCGATGTGCTTGAATCTTGTTCTAGTAGAGAGAATAATGCTTCTTCTCTTCGTATCGATAGAGATTTTTATTTAACTAAATCTCTTTGCTTAGAAAATGATCTTTTGCATGCTAGAGATAATATCAACAATTTGGCTTCTACTATTGCTTCTCTTATGCATGATACTGATAGTTTGTGATCTTCTTTGCAAAGATTTTTAGTTGGTAAAAAGAATCTTAATGACATCCTATACCATACTACTGAGCAAATTGGTAGACATGGTTTAGGATATGATAGTAGTCAAAGGAACAACAAAGGTAAAGGACCTCCAATATTCATGGAGAATCCTCTAGTTCCAAGACTATGGGCACATGCAAATATTGCAATGAAATTGGTCATTATTCTACTTGTTGTCCCTTTAGGAAATCACCCAAGAGCAATAGGACTTGGGTTGCTAAACTAACCCCTCCGGACCCAAAAATATGATTGGGGACCATTTCATCTTTCTTCTTGTAGATACTTGCAAATGGATTGACTTGAGCCATTGAATTGCAAATTGACTTCTCAATCCATATGAAAGAAGAAAGGTGAGATGTGTATGAAGTGAAAACAAGTGGAAAAGCAATGGTAAGAACAACGGTAATGTTTCTCTTGCTTATAACCAATCCTAACTTGTTTTTGTCGAGATAGTGTGCGCTATACATTTGTTTTTGAGTCAAAAGTGGTATTTTGTGTTTCTCTTCACACTCTTGCTCAAAAATTGTTTCAAATGCTTTGATAGTGCATTACTAACTTGCTAACACATGTTTGAATATGGTTTGTATTTTTAGCATGCCTTGAAATATGTTTTTATGAAATATATGTGCCTTTTGACAGCAGCTCTATCGGTCGAGTTTGTCCTATTTGAAAATCGACCGATAGGCACCAATGGGTGTTGCCAACATCTGTCATTAGTCAAGTTGTCAATACACAGAACTCGACCGACAACATTGTGCACAGAATATACATTTGGCTTATTGAATGAGAATTTCCCTCTCAACTAGATGTGGCAGACCAGTACTAACTAGGGGCAAAGAAGATCTTAGGAGTCTGACTCTTCCTAGATCTTGTATGTCACTAATTTTGACTTAGTAGTGGTCAGTTGGATTTTGAGTGTTATCCTCAATTTCCTCAGGGAAAAATAAAAGATGTAAGACAGCCGTGTAGCATATCTATTTATGGTTATACACAACACTTCATATTGGATGATAACCCTTGTTTTCTTTCTTTTCACTAAGATCATGTATAGTACAATAAGAGATAATAGATGTGCTTATGTTTTAGTTATGATCATGTTGTAAACATGCTTATGTTGTCAAATATATTGGCATTGATGGTTAAGATGTTGCTGCTAGCTATGTTGAATACTGCTAGCCATGCCTTTGTAACTAGAGATGCATATACAGCTAATCATGCTTATCCAGATATTTGTTCTTATGTTGTTAGCTCTTCTTATGATGTTGATATGTTCAACCAATTAGACATGCTCATGTTTTTAGCTATGCTTATGTGCTGGACTTATTCATAATGATAGAGATTCTATGTTACTAGACTTTCTCATGATGCTAGATATCATATGCTACTGAATTGCTTATATTGTCAATAAGATAAAGGATGATAGTTTGGCTAATGATGATAGTTATTATCTGCTCCTTTATATATTTTTTTAATCATCAATACTAATGAGCTTATTTGTTATATCTTATTAAACTGCTTAACTATTTAATTACTTAAAAATGTTGTAATCAATAAATGTTGCTGGAGGTTATATCTCTTGCTGGGACACGGGTCTCACCCTTGTGGCCCGTCACATTTTTTTAGGTATCGAAAGTGACAAAAACAAACATGTGGCAGCAAAGAGGAGATATAGTAATGAATCTATGAGAAAGTTAATTAGATGTCTAGTGTGTCCTAGAGTTGTCCTTGTACTCTCAGGTCAGGGCAAGAAAAGTTTGTATATGGTGTTTCAAACAAATCGAAATTTTGTTAGCATGTTAATGTTTGTTGTGTGGCATATATAAATATTGTTCTCCTATGAATATATGTTGTGTCTAAGGAGATAGAACAATTTGTATCAAATTCTTAGCATAGTATGGATATAAGAAATATGTTGGGCTCTTATGCAAATGTTTCTGAGTGGGTGCTGACCTTGAAATTAGTTTTAATTTACCCATATTTTTGGCCATGTGATTAATTAGTGATCGATTGTGCTTTATGGTTTGAGTAATATCATTTAATGTGATGGGTTCTCACAATTTGAGTACAGAGTTGACGACTATGGTGTCTACTTTGGAGAACAAAGAGAGGCTCTCTACCTGTATGGATTCGATGAGAAGGATAGAATAGTCGGCTATTGAGATGCGTGAGGCCAATGCTAAGAAGAGGCTAGCTTAGTTTCAAGGGTATTCTTCAGGAGGCTTCAAGAATCCTTGGTTTTTTTCACCTTAAAACAAAAGAGATCAGTGGTACAGTCATAGTGGTCACTTCGCAAGGGCAAAGGATGTAGTTTTCCACCAACAGGATCATGCAATGCATCGTTGATTTCAGTGATAGGGTCATCTAATCTATGGTATGAGAGCAAGACTTGTTACAAGTGTGGTCTGATTGGGAATACAAAGTCGTTTTGTCATATGAAGGATGAGGAAGTGACAAAACAACTGAGGAATAGTCATCATGGTTCCCAAAAGTAGTAGTTCGGTAGTTGTGGTGGTAGAGGATAGTGTCATGCATCATATCTAGGATCATCTATATAGGCTAGCAAAGGATGAGGATGATAATAGGCAGTGACTTGATTCTATGTTGTGAGTTAGCTAGAGCGAGTGGTCAATCCAAGGGTCGTGATAGGTTAGATGGAACTTTTTCATTCTGATTTGTCTCCATCTTATTTTGTATATATTTTGGTTGACCTGAGTGAGACACACTCTTTTATCACCAGGGCGGTGATATGTAGTTGTTCTTTGCTTTTTAGTCATAGATCTGATACTCTCCTTATAGAAAGCCCTTATTGGTTCCATCTAGTTGTGGGATGTGTGTCCATCCTATGTTCTTTCTTTCTCGAGATGTAGCATTCAAGTGGAACTTATGCCACTTTATAGGCATGGATTCAATATGATCCTTGGAATGGATACCTTGGATAAGTATCAGGTGGTCTTGGACTGTAGTTCCAAGGTGGTGACATTCCTTGACGGACGATGTTTTGTGGGTCTTCAAAGGATATAGGAAGATTCTCCTGACGTGCTTGGTATCATCAATGACAATAGTGAGGCTCATGAGGTAGGGGTGTGAGGCCTTATTGGTACATTAGGTGGATAACAAGGTGAGGAGTCTGAGTATCCAAGAGGTGTCTATTGTTTGAGTGTTCAATGATGTGTTTCTTGAAGAGTTTCCTGGAGTCCCCTCCTGGAGAGATTGATTTTGAGATCAATTTTATTCCTAGTACACAACTGATAGCACAACCACCGTACAAGATGGCACCAACAGAGATGCAAGAGTTGAAAAAGTAGTTGTAGGAGCTATTAGAGAAGGGATTTATTAGACTGCACACTTCCCCTTGGGGTGCTCCCGTGTTGTTTGTGAAAAAGAAGGATGATTCTACCAGGTTGTACATTGACTACTGACAGTTGAACAAGGTTATGATCAATAATAAGCACCCTTTACCAAGGATAGATGACCTGTTTGATCAGCTAAGAGGTGTTGTAGTGTTCTAAAAAATAGATCTAAGGTCAGGATACCATCAGTTGCGAATTAAGGTCGATGACATACTCAAGTCATCTTTTAGGATTAGTTATGGTCACTATGAGTTTGTGGTTATGCCATTTGGGTTGACCAGCACACCAGCAGCTTTCATGGACCTGATGAACATAGTGTCCAAGCCTTATCTTGACTAGTTCATGGTAGTGTTCATCGACAACATCCTGATATACTCCAAATACAACCTGTAACATCAATAGCATCTACAACAAGCATTGACTTTGTTGAGGCAGCATAAGTTGTACGCCAAGTTTAGCAAGTGCAAGTTCTAGTTGAAGGAGGTGTCTTTCCTTGGGCATGTGATATATACTACATGCATTTTTGTGGACCCCAAGAAAGTACAGTCAGTTTTGGAGTGGGAGTATCCTAAGACACCAACAAAGGTTTGCAATTTCCTTAGCTTGGCAGGCTACTACAGGAGGTTCATCAAGAACTTTAAGGAAGGGTGTACCTTTTGTCTGGGATGATAAGTGTTAGTGTTCTTTTCAGCTTTAGAAGAGAAGTTTACTAATGCACTGGTGTTAGTTCTTCCATATCAAGGAAAGGTTATATCATCTTTTATGATGCGTCAAAGAACAGTTTGGGATATGTGTTGATGAAGGACAAGAATGTGATTTCTTTTGCTTTGCGACATCTTAAAAACACGAGGAGAGATACCCGAAGCATGATCTAGAGCTTACTGTTGTGGTCCATGCTTTGAAGATTTGGAGAAACTGTCTTTATGGAGAGAAGTGTCAACTCTTTGTAGATCACAAAAACCTTCAATACATCTTCTCAAAACAGGAGTTGAAAATGTAGAAAAGGAGATGGATGGAGTTGATTAAGGACTATGATTGCACCATCAACTACCATCCAAGGAAAGTGAATGTGGTGGTAGATGTGTTGAGTAGGAAGTCTTATTTGTCATCACCTACAAAGAAGGCACAATTATGTTCTTTGTGGTTCCATGAGAGAGGCATGTTTGTGTCGTTGCGTCAGATGAACATGAAGTTAGAAGTCCCATTATTGGCAAACTTGTTAGAACAATTGCAAGAGAAGCATACCCTATTCCAACATATCATATTTTCACATTGTGATGATACTATGGTACAAAAGATATGATAAGAGTTTGGCAGTGAGAAGTGTGAGGGATTCCATGAGACAGAGGATGGGACCATTTGTTTCCATGACAGAATAGTGGTTCCAGATGTGGATGGGTCGAGGAAGTTGGTTCTAGAAGAGGCTCCTTCCTCAATGTATGTGATGCATCCAAGAAGTACCAAGTTGTACCATAACTTGAAGGCTTTGGATTGGTGTCCTGACTTGAAGTGTGATGTGGCTAAGTTCATAGAAAAGTTTCTTATGTGTCAACATCTCAAGGATGAGAATTAAAATCCCATAGGAACGTTGCAATCATTGCCTATACCATAGTGGAAATGGGATCATATCACTTTGAACTTTGTGGTTGGTCTTCCTACGACAGCCAGAGGTCATGATTCCATTAGGGTGATAGTGGACAGGTTGACCAAGTCAGTGCACTTCCTTCATGTGAAGACAAGGTATATAGTAGATAAGTTGGCACAAATATATGTAGATGAGATAGTCTGTTTGCACAGTATCCCAATTACGATAGCATTTGGCAGAGGTCCTCACTTTACCTACCATTTTTGGGGGCATATATATACAACCATGGGTAGACAATTGAGATTCAATATAATGTTTCACCCACAGATAGATGGTCAGTCAGAGAGGACCATCCATATCTTGGAGGATCTGTTGAGAGCTTGTGTTTTATAGTTTCTTGGAGGATGGGATGTGTACCTCAGTTTTATAGAGTTTTCTTACAACAATAGTTATCAAAGGAGTATAGACATGGCACCATATGAAGCCTTGTATGGGCAACATTGTAGGTCTCTACTTTGTTGGTATGAGATTGGTGAGTATCAACTTTTGGGTCATGAGCTTTTGGGTCTTACATTGATAATTGCCATATAGCTTTTGAGTTCCAAATGAGAGACAAAATGTATCTCAAAGTCTCTCCTTGGACAGGTGTGTTGAGGTTTGGTAAGAAGGGTAAGTTGGCTTCTAGGTTTGTGGGGCCTTACTCTGTGGTGGCACGTGTTGGGAAGGTGACTTATAGGTTGGAGTTACCTCTATATTTGCATAAGTTGCATATGGTGATTCATGTTTCTATGTTTAGGAAGTGTCATCTAGATATAGAGCAAGTGTTGCAACTGGTAGAGGTTCAGTTGGAGGAGGATGTATTGTATGTTGAGGGTCATGTATTGATCCCAGATAGGAGGGTGAAAATTTTGAAGAAGAATGATAGTGTTGTTAAGGTTTTTTGACACCTCAAGGTTTAGAGGAAGCCACATGGGAGTTAGAGGATGAGATGCGTAGGAAGTACCTATCTTTGTTTGCGTAGGATTTTGGGGGAAATCTTTGTTAGGGTTTATGGTTGTCAGACCTCTGACCTAGCCTTCTTGCTTGATCTTGCCTGATTAACATAATAAGATGCTTAGAATATTAATCTTATCATGTGATGATCCTTAATAACATGTGAATGTTTATGTTTTTAGTTTGGTCCAATTTGGATAAATGATTGCGCTAGTTACACATATATGTGCTTGTTTTGGACCTAATTGCAATTTACCCCTGCTTAGGGTTTATTTTTCTATTTGTTACATGCCTGATGTACCTCACATGTTTTGGTATCATTTGAGGAGAGTGGCGCTTTGTTGTGCCTTGGTTTGTTGAGGAGAGATGTGGTGTCACCTTGTGTTGTTTCTTTGGTTTTCTTGGATGCCCTAGTTTGGTGTCGACGACATGTGTTGACCATTGAGTTTTTGGTTTTCAGTGGCCATCTTAATGTTCCTTCAACTTTGTTCTCTATAGTTGAAGAGGTTTTGAAATTTTCCATCTGTTCTATGCGGATGAAGAGCCTTTACCCTCTCTTTGGTTGATGAGAACCTGGAGTTTCGATGTTATGTGACCGTTGGGTTTTGAGCATGTCTTGATCGCTGAATTTCTATTCAACAAATGGTCTTTTGGACCAAGTGAGGCTGATGGTTCTCCTTGGTTTTAATGACCTTTGTTGCATGCATATGTTTAGTGCTTGCATGGATGTTATATAGATGACAAGTGGCACATGTGGTATGACACCTAACCTCCCTTACCTCTCTCCTACCATTAGATGTATATACCCCTCTCTTAGAATGCAAGTGATCTCTTTGCTCTCTTATTTATCTCTTCTCTTTGGATCTTATCCCTTGTGTTCTTGGTGGGGAAGGAGAGCTCAACCTTGAAGCAAGGTGGTCAATCCCTTACATCTGTGATCTAGGGTTGGAGCAACTCATCCTTGGTGATCCTTCGGTGCTCCTTGATCTTGGTAAGTGATGTATCCTTCTTTGTTTCATTTTCTTGCAACCATACCCCTCTCTTCCTTCTCTTAGCCAAATCGATACGTGTCCATGGTGGTTCTTCTTGAGGAACTTCTCTCTTTTGACTGAATTCATGGTTCTCCATGGTAGTGCCTAAACTTGGGTTGAAGATCACCTCTCTTCCTTATATTTTTGGCCTAGGGTTTTCCCTCTTCCTTGTGCACCTTTAACCTAGAGTTGTTCTCCTTCCTTGGAGGTGATGCTAGGTTGGTTGTGAGGTGGTGATCAAGCTTTGATTTTCCTCTATTCCTTGGAGCATCTTTCTTTTGGACTTGTTCTTTACAATCAAAGAAAGTGATCGAACTTTCTACTCGATTATTGTTGCACTTAATCTTGCATGCAAGTAATCTACCACTTAAACATGGTTCCAAATAGATTGATGATGACATCTTGAACTATAATTTATTTTATATGATGATTATGAGTAGATGAACCCATTTTCTAAACCCTAATCTTGTACACATTTGTTTAGTTAATGATGGAGGTATTGGTAATTACATGTACATGCAAACCGTTGGTTTTCTTCTCATGATCATGGTTTTATTCTCTTCTTGGAGATGAAGGTATTGGATACATATGGAATGGCTAAACTATTGATTTTCTCTCTTGTTTCATAGTTTGGTTTTCCTTCTCATAACATGGTTTTCTTTGACTTGATGGTGATCATAATTAGGGTTTTGATGTTGTTCACCTTCATGTGGTTACTCCTTGTTAGTATTAGTTTCAAGATGATGAACAACTTGTGGATCTTGTGACTGATGTGTTCTTTTCTATCTTGATCATTTCAAGTTGTGACTTATGGGGTTGTTGAGTTTTGAATTACTTTTGGGTCGCTAAGGATGGATTTATTGAGTGGTTGCAGAGATGACATATGTTCTTCATTCGATGAGATTCCTCGTTGTCTTCAGTCACCAACGGATTCAAGTCCCTTTTCTCGATGAAGATGCTTCTTCTTCTTCAGTCGCTTATATATGTGATCTTGCCTCGCTTTGGTCAATGACCTGATATGGTCTCTTCAATCAAAGACATGCTTTGTTTCTCTTTGTTTGCTATGAGTTGACTAATGTGCATTATGAGGATGATCCACATCTTTGACCAATGAAGATGGTGAGGTCTAATCCTCTTCAGTCGATGAGATTTCCTAGACATGTGTCTCCTCATGTGGTTGACTTTGTGATGATGGTAGTTGACTCTCCCTCTTACTTCCAAGATTGTGGAAGCTTCTGATAGTTAGGATTGATATTAGTTGTTGTTTTGAAACCCTAACTCGGTTAACTAAGTTGAAACCTAACCCTAATTGAGTACATTGTGATAATACACAACTTGTTTGAGTAATTAGCATGATGATAAAGTGCTTTCTCTAATTTGTTGTTGAATGAACATCATTAGCTGATGTCTAATTTGAGTATCACTCATGTGACACATGTGTGGTGATTATGATCCTTGATGAGTCATTGAGAGATAATGATGTTCTTGCAAGGAATATTGTGAATGGTCTTATGGCCTGGCAATGTCTTTGTGCTCAATTTGAGGTTATATCCTCTAGTTATGTGATAATGGATTGAAATACCATGGTTAGGTGATAATGATGATGCTTTTGTGTGTGACAATGAACCAGTACCATGTGGTGATGTGATTAGTTTTATGCTTTATACTTTTATATCTTCTGAAGTTGCAACCTACCTTATCTTTTGTAAAATCCTTTTAGGGTTTGCTTGTAACTTCATTGATGCAGTTAAAAGACACCCAATTGGCATTAACTAATAAAGTGGAACCCTAATCATGTAGTTTCCTTAGACATCGATCCATTCCACTATCAGAACTTGTTGGATGGTGAAACAAGTATTCCTAATGGAAACTTGTAGACCATATTGTTGAGTATGTGAGGTGCTTGGAGAGTACATTTTGTCATCCAGATCCCAAGGTGTTTGAGAACGGTTGCAGTCGAGTCTTGATGATTATATATGTGATGTGATTTGAGGACAACTATGGTTGTACCTCGGTGAATGGGTTTGTATACCCTGGTTTCTAACGCCATGACCTGTACCAAGGTGGGATAGGTGTTTTCCACTTGACTATATGTCACTGGTAGTAGTTTGACTGATAGTCACTGTAGTGCAGACTCATATTGACCGAGTAGAACGAAGAAGATCTTGGATCCCGACTCTTCCTAGATCTTGTATGGCACTGAGTTTTACTTTGTAGTGGTCAGTTGGATGGGCAGTATGACTAAAATCCTCAGGTCATTAATAAAAGATGTAATACAGTCATGTAGTATAAAGTGTAGGGTTAAAACACTTCACATATAATTTTTACCGTCGCCTTGTTTTATTACTTATTAGTTGTTATATAATCCTATACGAGAAATCATTTTTCATACATGTTCTTCATATTACTTATAAAAATATGATGATCTGCTTATCTACTAGAGTTGTTACATCATCCTAACTTTTATACTTAGTATAAGTTATTCCTTTAGCTGAATATGCTCATCCTGCTTAATAATGTTATATCCTATTGTAGCTATAATTGTTGTTTGAGAGTTATATCTCACATTGGGACATGAGTCTCACCCTTGTGGTTTGTCACCTTATTATAAAAAAATAATGTGGGTATCACTTTATTCGATTTTGATTAGAAATCAAATTTAATGCTGACACACGCCTTCCTTATTTCACACCAATCATAGACCATATGATCTAGATCTAATGGCAGAGAGCTTATCTCCTACCTTAGGTAGGAGGCTCACATGAGTTAACAGTAGCGCCGACCTTTGTGTCTGGTTTTCTCACATTTCTCCCTCAATCCACCACCATTTTTAGTAATTTTTCATGCACTGAGTCTGTGAGAGAATTTTGCATGCATAGACCCTCTACTCGTGTTGTTTTGGAAAGTATGTTAGAAACTTCCAACTCCTTGAGACACATGTATTCTTGGCCACTTTGCATATGCCCTAAACCATAACCCTATATATAAGGGATTAGACCCCCCATCTTCACCACCCCTCGTCGTGCTATTTTACTCTTCCAATTTCTTATCCTACTATCATTTCCACCATTAATGATTGTGAACTTCATATGTACTTGTGTCGAGCTATTCCTTTTCTCCTCGATGACTTGACTCAATTTCTTGCATCTGCAAGTCCGTGTGGTTCTCCTCCTCCTTTCTACATTATTGTTTTCTCAAATTATGGCCTAGCATTGATTCACCCAAATTTGTGCAAGCTTCTACTCACAGGACGCCAACCATGGCGTAGCTGTGAGATGACGATGATCTTTGGTTGTGATTTCTGATCTCGTCCTCTGCTTCCCTTCTTTCTTTATTTTCTCTCTTAAGGGCGTTTTAGTCATTCCACCTCCTGATTTCTTTGGTTTGAATGAGGTTAATAGGACCATTGACCGAATGACTTGGTCACCCATGATTGGTCCAAGTCAGCGGGCTCGTTCCACACTCTCTCCCTCTCTATTGCTTTTTCTTGCTTATTCGGAAAATCTGATTTTTCGGATTTGATGGTATTGTAAAAATCATAACTTTTGCTCTGGTTGTCTAAAAATTAAAGTAAAATATGTTTTGGAATTGGAAAATTGTTTTATTTCTAATAAAAATAATTTTGCGGTTTGGTTTTGAGTTTTTTCGTAATTTGTTTTCTAGAAAATGATTTTAATACTTATAATTTACCAAAAATACACTTTAAACATCATAACTCCAAATTTTATAAAATTATATGTTTTCTTAATCAGGAGAACCTAATAAGATAAATGATGATCTTTTTGGAGTATAAATTTTGGTTTTGTTCAGAATGTCCAAAACTAGAGTTTTCTTTACATTAATACATATGATATACCCTAATACAAGATTATACATTAAAAATAGGAAAAGTGGACCTTGGACTCAATTTAAGTGGCGAAAGTGAGTAATAGAATTCAATAAGAGAGGTATGTGATGATCTTACCCTTAAGTTGGGATATTCGTAAACCAACCCTATTTTCCATGATGAGGCATGAACCCTACTTCCTTTATTATTGTTTCTCTTGTTCTAATTGCCTCAAAATTAGAATTGATATATTAATTCTTGGGTCTTAGAACCCCACTACTATGTTTCAATTATATAATGATTTATCTTGCCACTTTACTATTTCTTGAGCATGATGATTTATTTGGCTATTTAGCTATAGTAGTGGTACTTATATACAATCACCCACAATTAGGCATGTGTTATTTTGCCCTGGCGAATGTGCTTACTCTCCCCCTAGGAAATATTTCATTTCTCCCCAATATAAAATATTCTATAGGTGATTGAGAATGTGATTACTCTCCCCTCACCTATAGGTCGGGGTCCAGTAGGTGCCTCAACCCTACTTAGTTAATTTAGTCCAATATTAATCATTCATGCAATTCATTATTATTTATTGGTTTTAGTAAGAATCTTTTGTTATATGCATCATTCTCTTGGCCCTCTCATCTTATGATGAATTCATATCTTTATGTTTCTATGTTATTCTTTTCTTTTGTAATTGTTCATTATATGGCACTTATCGTGTTTCTCTCTCTTATTGAATGTCTTCCAAACCACCCAAGTTTTGGACAAGGTATTGAATAAGAATAAGGAGAAACAACTTCGAATATAGACCTAGCTCATGAAGTTGTTGCTTGGAGACAAAGTTGGTGTAGTTTAGATTTCCCTCTATCTTAGATCCTTATGTTGTATCTTACATGTAAACCCTTATGGAAGATTGATGTACTTATGTAATCTTTTGTGAAAATTCAATATAGTCAATATTTCCATTCCGTTGCTTTACTTTGGTCTTTTGCATACCAATATTATAAATTTGAAAATTTTACAGCTATTCCATCATAGTTTTTGAGTGAGTTTGGAATGGATGTTTTCTTCTTCAAATTATAGTGAAGGGGTGATTTCACACTTTTACAAAAGGGGTGCTAAATTTGTAGATACTTCAATGGGCACTTAGAGTAAGATAGTATGCACATATCACCTAAACAAGGCACATTGCATATAAACAAATGCAAACAATGAACAAAAGTAGGTGTACCAAAGGTAAGATTTGCATATTATAAAAGGCATAAGCATTACATGAAGAGGAATGTTCTGTATGATCTTTGATGAGAAGAGGAAGGATCTCCCTTATTTTTGTTACAATTAAGTCAAGTGAATTTACTATAAACATCAATATCATGTCATCATCATTGTAATATGATTTTAGCATCTTCGTAACACAATGCTAGATCTTCAATTAGCTTGGTGTCGTTTAAGGGGAATCTTTGAATTTGAAGGAGGCATTTGAATGGTGTCACTGCAAAGATAGCTTATAGTTTTTGGTATCATGTAATGCCTCTTTGTCTTCTTCCTTATTTTCTTGGACCACCTTGGAAAGCTTGGCTAGATTTTTTGTGCTTTCAAAATTGCCCTCATCTTCATTTAGGTTGTGCCATTTGTATCCTTTCCCTTCGTGTCAGCTAGTGAAGTAGCTCTCTACATGGTAGTGACATTCCTGACAACCTTATTTAGGTGACATTTCAGCTATCGCCACTCTTTTCTGGCCATCTTCTTTGTTTCTGATGTATCATCTGACGGCTTTGATGAACTCGATCTTTCTTCAGTGGTAGAAACCTCCATAATTGGCACTTTAAACCACCCCACTTCAGTTTCCTAGATACCATGATCTTGAATGACCGCTGCTTGAGGATGTTCTACATCTTCTGGTAGTCGTCATCTGACTTGTTGCTTCTAGTCATGTGTTCAACAAAGGAGAAACAAATGAGAAAGAAGGCGTCGGGCAGGAAAATGGGTGCATATGAGTAGGAACACGACACAATGGTACAAGGTAAAGGTTAGCCAGTTCTATGTGTGGTAGTAAAAGGAAGTGATGCCAATGGGGTTGAAGTGGCCGACTGAGGGATCAAAACAAGGCATCGAATAGGGTTTTTGAACATCCGTACAATTTACAGGGCTTTCGTTAAATCATGGGTGATTTTAGGATAACTTTGTTTGTGGGGGGGGGGATTTTGGAATGGAGACAAACTTGAAAAAATACTCACAATAGGAGGGACAATGGGTGTCAGTCCTCTCGCATGGGTCAATTTCTTTCTATACGTCATGTGTTTTGAGAAAAGGAGAGAGGGTGTGTATCGGGTCCCAAGTAGAGGGGAGTGGTGGTGGCAGACAAGGGAAGAGCTAGGAGAGATTCCCTCCTAAATTCAAAATAAAATACTTATTTATAATCTTATATGAAATTTAATATATTACATTCAACTTTATTTCAGAAATTGAACAAAAATTAGAATGGAAAGGTAGGTCTAAGAAAGAAACCTTCAAGGCGATAAAGGATAGAATCTGGCATAGATTAAACGGATGGAAAGAGAAGTTCTTGAGTCAAGCTGGCAAAGAGGTGTTGATTAAATCTATCATCCAAGCACTGCCTACTTACATGATGGGTATGTTTCACCTCCCCCTTCATGTCACAGATGAAATTACAAGAATGATTGTGAACTTCTGGTGGGGTACTAGTGACTCAAAGAGAAGGATTCATTGGGCCTCGTGGGACAAATTATGTAAATCCAAAAGAGACGGTGGGCTGGGCTTCAGAGATCTGCAAACGTTTAACCATGCTATTCTGGATAAGCAGGCCTGACGTCTTCATACCAAAAGTGATTCCATTTGCGCTCGGGTGTTAAAAGGTAGATACTACAAGGGAGAGGACTTCGTTGATGCGTTCAGAGGCTATGACCCTAGCTATACGTGGCGCAGCATTTGGGGATCCAAATCGCTGCTCAAGGAAGGTCTCAGATGGAGCTTCGGGTTTAATTCTGAAGTCAAACTCTAGACTGACCCTTGGCTTCCTAACCGTAAGGGCCTTTGCAACAGACCTTCATATATCACTGACGAGCATGAATGGATGATTTCTAAAGTTCTCGACTATGACAGTAACTCGTGGAACATGGTGGCTGCTTTTGAACTCATGACAGATGATGATATAGTTACAATCAGTAGTGCACCCCCGTGCATTGGACGGAATGACAACCTTTACTGGTATCCCACCAACAATGGAGTGTTCTCTGTAAAATCCGCTTATTGGATGGGCTTCAGCGAGCGCGAGGACATCAGAGTAGAAGATCAAAGAGACAAAATCTGGCCCGAGATATGGAAGATCAAAGCAGCCCCTAGAATGAAGGTTTTTGTGTGGAGGGCGTGTAATGAGCACCTTGCTACTGCTAAGAGACTAAGAAGGAGACACATAGAGATGGAACCACATTGCCCAATCTGCTACTATCCTAACGAAGACTTGTTCCATGTCTTCTTTGATTGTAAGGCTGCTCTCGCCTTATGGAGGTTCCTCAAGCTTGAGGATCTTGGGTTGCTGGTCCCGAGATCATCGATGATCGAATGCTGGAAATGGATCATGAACAAATATAACAATGAAACCATCGCTGCCATTATAACTGGGTGCATTACCTGCTGGAAGATCAGGAATGCAGACGTCTTCAAGGAGAAAAAGAGCCCGCCCATCCTTCTTTATACCAACCTCATGGCCTGGACGACGATGGGAGACGATGCAAAAACAAGCAGGTGCAGCCCTGCCAGAGGTCGGTCTGTCGCCAGATGGATTCCGCCTTTGCGTGGACATGTCAAAATGAATACTGATGCGGCCTTCTCTGCTGACAGTAAGAAAATGGTGTTCAGTGCCATCTTCAGAGATCACGATGGTGGCCTGCTGGGTGCGGCTTGCTGGATCTGCTTCGGCAATTGGAGCAGCCATATTGCGGAGGCTTACACTGTCTTAATGGGTCTTAAGAAAGCAAGAGAATGGAATTTTGTGGAGTTAGAGGCGGAAACAGATGCCTTGATGGTCTCTAAAGCTTGTGCAAAGAAGGCTCTCGGTGGCAACTCTTTCAACCAGCTGGTTTCGTGGATCAAGGATGAATGTTCCCTTTTTGATTTCTCTAGTCCCACCCATATCAAAAGGGACTGTAATAGGGTTGCTCATAACCTAGCTAGATGGGGTCGGGACCTTTCAGACCATAGGTCCTGGAGGGTTAACTTCCCCGATGTTTGTAAGAATGATGTATCCCTTGACTTGAGAAGTAATACTTGAGTGGTTCCTATCAAAAAAAAAAGAATGGAATGGTACTGGTTTCTTATTTTGTATCTAGTGGTGCAAGTTCAAATTTCAGTTTTTAAAATATTTTTCAGAAAAGATACATACTTATTTATCTCAAACCATTAGTCCTCCTAATTTAACTTTCTGGATCAGCCACACGTGGTAAAGGTGCAGGTCGAGCTGGCCGATGGAGAGGGGCTTTCCAAGCGTATGAAATGCACGCAATGGTTCAAAACGATGAGCCAAAAATTAAGACTGAGGCTACACTCACCCGTCTACTTTCCCGAGAAGCAACCAGGCTCATTAGGAGTTGTTTCTCCTGTGCAAAACAATAGCCTACTATCTCCTAAATTAATGGGAGTAGTGAAGAAGAGAGAAAAAAGGAGGAAAAAAGGGGAGAAAAAAAGGAACATAATGTTCCTATGTGTATGGATATAGAAAGTGTGGAGGACCCCTCCTATTATCTCTACTAACTTTTAGGAAAGAGATACAATTCATTAAATTTTAAGTAAGAGAAAACTATTTTGCCCATAACTTTCACTCCTTGATGGATTTTTTAATAAAATAAAAGCATTAGATTTATTACAAAAAATACTTTCAAACATGACTGATATTAATAAATTTAGGAATAAAAGTTTGATATTGAGAGGAGAGAAGTATACATTAGTATTATACAAGAAACAAACACGTATAATACAAGAATAAAATATGAGAGAGATCAAAAATAGGACATAGATAGAGAGAAGTAACTATTACTATGGTACGAGAAATAAATACATACAGTATAAGACATAAGGTATGAGAGAGAAAAAAGTAGGATATAGAGAAGAGAGAAATACACAACATTATTGTACGAGAAACAAATACACATAATTTTTATGAGTCGTATAATATGAGAGAGGAAAAGAAGTAGGACATAGAGGATATATATATATATATATATATATATATATATATATATATATATAGGCTATATATTCATTACCCGCGTGGGTAATTTAGTTTCGTTACCCGGCGCACGTGGCCTTGATGCTCTGTCTGCACGGCGCTCATTCTCGTCGCCAATCTGATGCGAAAGACGCTTCCATACAGGCGATTCCACCGTCAAGCCATATCACCCTGCATCGCCCCAACAGCATAGTGACTGCTTCCTAAGCTACATTGACAGCGTGGCTATTCCATCTTGCCCATCCTTCCCGTAGGGGTAATTTAGTTTTGTTACCTGGCGCAGGCGGCCTTGAATCTCTGTCTGTGTGGCACTCATTCTCATCGCCAATCTGATGCAAAAGACGCTTCCATACAGGCTATTCTGTCGTCAAGCCATATCACCCTGCATCGCCCCCAACTGCATAGTGACTGCTTCCTAAGCAACATTGATGGCGCGGCTATTGCATCTTTCCCATCCTTCCCGTAGGGTAGTGCCCCAATCTGAAAGTGGTGCCCGACCTAGAAGGGAACCATTCCCCACTGTCCTTTTTCTCTCTCACCTGTTCGCGATGACCTCCCCTACTCAGCCTTGCTCTGGCTACCTCCAGCGGCCTGCAGTGACGCCCTAGGCACCTCAAAGGAGTGATGACGCTCCAGAATAGTTCAAGTGAATGCTTGCAGAACTTCTCAAGTAGTAGTTTTGATCAATTCTTCTCTCTATTAAGGTACTATGTCATTACACCTTTTTCTGCAGTTGTCGACTTGTTTGAGAATTGGGCATCTATGGACCTCACCTTGTTTTCTTACTTCATGCCTTCGATGACATGTACCAGATGTAGTAGCTGTTTCAAATCCTTGCTCTTTTTTCTGCTGTTGTGAAGCTCGCTTGAAAATATACATATAAACTTATTTGTACAAGTTACCTTTCTGTATTTTCTTCTTCAATTCAAGTGTTTATGTTCAACTTGAAAATCTATTTTATTCTGATTTGTAATTTGGAATACAAATCTTCTTTCAGTTACACATTTGTTATGCTGTGTTACTCTTCGGCCTGATAGAGTTACTCTCTGCTGTTTTAGGTTTACTCCTCTGTCCTACTGAGTTACTGCCAGACGTTGTAATGGATCCCAACCTTGATACAAATGCTGCTAATTCAAATGTCGGCCTTGATAATGATAATGCTAATTCTTATCCTTCTGTTGGTGCTTCCACTCTGCCACCAACTGCAGTTCCTAAAATTGGTCTCCACTTTGGAAGTTTAGATGAAGCTATCTCATTCTATTCTAGCTACGCTGGCATGATTGGTTTTAATATCAGGAAAGATGACAATAGGTATGAACGGGGAACTAATATTCTCGTTGTCAAAGATCAGGTTTGTGACAAGCAGGGTACAATGGGTTGTTCTATGAGGTCAAGAGGGCTTCTGAGCCCCGTTTGTGATAAAGTGGGTAAGTTGCAGGAAAATCTGTCTAAGAAGCACAAGCAATCTGTGAAGAGGTATGGTTGTGGAGCCATGATCCAATTCACACTAGACAAGTCCTCATCCATGTGGGTTGTGACTGCCTTTGTTGAGGAACACAACCATAATCTTGTTGATGATGCACATCTCCATTACCTGAAGTGTAACTCATCTCTTGATGAAACTCAAAAAGATATCCTTTCTTCCATGAGCCAAGCTAACATATCTGTATCGAGACAAATTGCATTGATGGCATCTGAGTCTGGCGGCTATGAAAATCTGACATTTACTAGCAGACAAGCTCATGGACACATCAGTAGCAAGAGGAAAGAGTCGGCTAAGTATGACGTCGACATGGTCTTGGATCGGTTTGCCAAGTTTAAGGTACTCGATAAGAAATTTTTCTATACATACCAAAACGATCCTGATTGTTGCTTGACTCATCTGTTTTGGGTTGATCCTGTATCTGTTGAAGACTGCGGGTTGTTTGGCGATGCGATTGTTTGACACCACCTACCGCACCAACAAGTATTCGATGGTTTTTGGAATTTTTGGTGGTGTTGATCACCATCATAAGACGGTCTTGTTTGCTTCAACTCTTATGTTTGATAAGAAGTACGAGCCATTTGTCTGGGTTTGTGACAAGCAGGGTACAATGGGCTATTCTAAGAGGTCAAGAGGGCTTTTGAGCCCCGTTTGTGATAAAGTGGGTAAGTTGCAGGAAAAATTATCTAAGAAGCACAAGCAATTTGTGAAGAGGTCTGGTTGTGGAGCCATGATCCGATTCACACTAGACAAGTCCTCATCCATGTGGGTTGTGACTGCCTTTGTTGAGGAACACAACCACGATCTTGTTGATGATGCACATCTCCATTACCTAAAGTGTAACTCATCTCTTGATGAAACTCAAAAAGATATCCTTTCTTCCACGAGCCAAGCTAACATACCTATATCGTGAGAAATTGCATTGATGGCATCTGAGTCTGGCGGATATGAAAATCTGACATTTAATAGAAGACAAGCTCATGGACACATCATTAGCAAGAGGAAAGATTCGGCCAAGTACGACGTCGACATGGTCTTGGATCGGTTTGCCAAGTTTAGGGTACTCGATCAGAAATTCTTCTATACATACCAAAACGATCCTGATTGTTGCTTGACTCATCTGTTTTGGGTTGATCCTGTTTCTGTTGAAGACTGCGGGTTGTTTGGCGATGCGATTGTTTTTGACACCACCTACCGCACCAGCAAGTATTTGATGGTTTTTGGAATGTTTGGTGGTGTTGATCACCATCGTAAGATGGTCATGGTTGCTTCAGCTCTTATGTTTGATGAGAAGTACGAGTCATTTGTTTGGGTTTTCAAGCAGTATCTACTTTGTTTTGGCAAAGATCCGGTCTCCATCATAACCGATCAAGACTCGACTATGAATGTTGCTATCCTTACTATTTTTCCGAATTTCAAGCATCATTTCTGCAGCTGGCACATCCTACAAAAGCTTCCCTCTAAGCTTGGTGGTCTTCCTAACAAGGACCAGATCATAAGATCCTTGAATGGTTGTGTGTGGAATGTGGATGATGTCGGTATATTTGAAGAGAGGTGGGATTCTGTTGTTGAGGAGTATGGTCTGTCGTCCATTACTTGGCTGTCTGACATGTATGCGATGCATTCAGAGTGGGTTCCGTGCTATATGCAGTCTTCCTTCTTTGTGGGCATGAGGACAACGCAAAGGAGCGAGAGCTTGAATGTGTTCATTAGAAGCCATGTGAATAGTAAGAAGACTCTCTTTAACTTGTATGTTCATTGGAGACTGCAAACTCTCATGTATGGGAGATTGAAAATTTCAAAGACTTTGAAGACAAGTATAGAGATCTCCCTTTGTCATCACTGTGGCCTCTGGAGGAGCATATGAGAGGTATATACACAAAGTCAATTTTTAAGATCTTTCAGAGTGAGGTTCATCAAAGCATGATATACAATGTAAAGGAAGCTTCAGAAGGTGTGTTTGAAGGGTATCGTGTCGGTGGCCTTGGATCTACCCTCATCTTGAAGAAAAAGTCGTCAAGTGAGATTGTTTATTGCAACTGTTACATGTTGGAATTCAAAGGTATTCCTTGCAGGCACATCCTGTCTTATTTGAAGAGTCGTGACTTTTGCACTCTTCCCGAGCCATACATAATTAAGAGGTGGACCAAAGGCTACAGAGAACATACTTTGATTTTTAGCAAAGCGTCAATTAGACATCTAACCACTGGGAGGACTATAAGCTTGTTTCTGTCTGCAATTCGATTGTGAACATAGCGTGTAGGAACAACGATGTAGATCTTTTCCATGAAAAACTACTAGCCTTGCGAAAGGGGCTGTTAGAATTGGATCTCGCTGATACTTGTGCAGATGCAGGTGCTGGTGTAACTGCTTCAAATACAACTTCTTCTTTTGCTGTCAAGGTTCATATCCCCAATGTTTGCAAAACTAAGGGGAGACCCAAATTCACATATGCGAGTTTTAAATCTGGAGTTGAGATTGCCCAGTCTAAAAGAGAGAGGTAGTGTAAGAATTGCTTAGAGTTTGGTGTTAACCATGACAGCAGGAACTATCCTAAGAAGTAGTGCATTCTATGATTGGGAGTTGCTGCTACTATTTGTACTGCTCGTGTTCTGGTGTTGTTGTTGCTGCTATTGTTGTTTATGTGGTTCTATCTTTTTAGTGGAGTTTGTAGTTGATTGGTGTGTCAATGAGGCATGTTCAAATCTGTAATGGGGTTGTTCTTTTTGTGTAGTTTTGTGAAAGTGATTTTGTAACCTTCTATGTACAATGCATTGATTCTATTAAAGAAGGAAAGAAAAGAGAGCACAAAGCTATAAAGATATGTAAAAGAGTTTTTTGTACAACGTAAAAGCACAAACATAGAGCACAAAGCACTACTGTATCATCAGAACAGCAGAATGTCTACAAATTGTACTGCCCATCCTTGCAACACCAATAACACAGAGCATTGCTGCCATCTTCTTTTATGTTCCAGTGTTCTCATCTTGACCTTTCACTCACTTTCGAACATCCTACCTTCTTCACAACCTACCTTCTTCACAACCTACCTTCTTCACAGCTTACCTTCTTCTACCATTACTAGTTTTCTCACAACCCTCAACACAGCCTACCATGGAGCTGTTCATCCAGCCCATGAACTACACCCTTGACGACAAGACAATGGAATCCATTCAAATTCCTATAGAATGTAAATATCTCCATTTTCACATTAAACCAGGAAAAACCACCTTCCACATCAGAAACCAGACACTTCAGATAACCCTTATTCAGAATAAAAACAGATCACTTTCAATTGGTAAGGGATGGAAAAGGATGATCGCACAGCTCAATATTCGCAAAGATTGGATCATCTTCCTCAAGCCAACTGATCACCAGACTATCACAGCATGGATCACAGATCATTTCTTAGAAACACCAACCGAGCTTCTTCCGCTCTTCAGAATGCCTGATGAAGCAGTATTCTCTAGAACGGACGACACTACAGATCGGCTGTTTGTTAGGGAAAAATACCAAGCACCGCCGGGATCAGCTGTCAATCCTTTACAGGTTGACGCTTCTACAACAGATGACACCTCAATATCTGCAGAAGACACTGCTTCTTCTTCTGTCCAGCCTTCCTATCATAAATAGGTATGCACCGCCGCCCTTTTCTCCTAGCCTTTTGGTCAACAATCTTCCCCATCACTACCTATACCGGCCCCAACCATTCTGGGTTCAAAACCTATTTATGACTCATGGTTAAATCCTTTACAGGTTGACTCATCTACAATAGCTATGAACTGCTCAGATACAAACTTGTGTGGCCAGAAGTTTTGAGAATTCTGAATATGCTATTTTGGTTTGCTGTCTATGCTTTGCAATGGAGTGAATTGTGTGTATGATATCTCTCACCAGGGATGGATCCGACCCCCTGAGCTCTTTGATTTTTATGTTCAGTTGATGGACCTTCTTTATAGCTTATCTGGCTGTAGTTTTCTGTATTGTTTGTTCCAAAGAGCATGTATAATATATAACATTTTATGCTTTGAATGTTGTATTCTTGAATGTACAGCTGTAGTGTTTTTGTCTGATTATATATACTTTCAGTTAGCCTGCAAAAAATACATATAAGTTACTTTAGCAATACAATCAGTTAAGTAACTCGCAGTGATTGTTCAGTTACTCAACCATTACTTGCAGTGTTCAGTTACTCGCAGGCTTGTTTCAGTTACTCACATGCTTGTTTCAGTTACTCGCATTATTTGTTCAGTTACTCACAGGGTTGTGACAATTAATCGCGGTGTTTTTGCAGTTACTCTAACTGCTATTACAGTTACTCGCATGTTTTTTTCAGTTACTCACAATATTGTCACAGTTACTCGCAGTATTGTCACAGTTACTCGCAATGTTTTTTCAATTACTCGTAGTCCTTTTTCAGTTACTCGGAGTGTTTTTTTCAGTTAGTCGGAGAGGGTTCAGTAACTCACATGGTTGTCCAATTACTCATAGAGGGTACTATTACTCATATGGTTGTCGCCAATACATGTTTGTTGTTCAGTTACTCGCATGGTTGTTTAGTTACTCGCAGAGGGTTTAGTTGCTTGCAGTGTTTGTTCAGTCACTCGGATGGTTTTTGCAATTATTCTAATTGCTAGTTGAGTAACTCGTAGTGTTTTCGCAGTTATTCTAATTGCTAGTTGAGTTACTCACAACGTTTGTTCAGTTACTCAGAGAGGGTTGTTCAGTTACTCACAGGCTATTTGAGTTACTCACAGTGTTTGTTCAGTAACTTGTAGGGTTGTGACAGTTACTCGCAGTGTTTTTTCAACTACTCGTAGTCCTTTTTCAGTTACTCATAGTGTTTTTTAGTTACTCCAGGGTTGCGAAAGTTACCCGTAGTGATTGTTCAGTTACTCAACCAAAACTGTCGGTTACTCAAGCATTGCTCTCAGTTACTCAAGTGCTAATTTCAGGATTTTTTCAGTTACCAGCCGTGTTTGTTCAGTTACTCAATCATTATTGTTGGTTACTCAAGCATTACTCTCAGTTACTCAAGAGCTAATCTCAGGGATTTTTCAATTAGCTGTAGTGTTTGTTAGGTTACTCAATCATTACTATCGGTTACTCAAGCATTACTATCGGTTACTCAAGAGATAATATCAGGGTTTTTTTAGTTACTCGCAGTGTTTGTTAGGTTACTCAATCATTACTGTCGGTTACTCAAGCATTACTCTCAGTTACTCAAGAGCTAATCTCAGTTACTCAAGCATTACTCTCGGTTACTCAAGCATTCTGTTACTTTCAGTTCAGTTACTCGTAGGGTTTTTTCAGTTACTCGTAGTAGTTTCAGAGTTACTCTTACAACATTCAAAGAATAATGGTATTTAAAGCATTCAAGAACATAAGCATTCACACCATAAATGTATTCGAAGCATTCAAGATCAGCTATACATTCAGTATTTTTGCAACACACTAATAAATAATCCATTTTAATCATATGTACATTTAGCCAAAATATAAGGGCAAAATCAATATTTTCAAGATGCGCTGTACATCAAGATCAACTGTACATCAAGATCAGTTGTAAATTCAGACTTTTAACAGTTGTACATTCAAGAGTAGCTATACATTCAGGCTTTCACAGAGCTTATACAACATAATAACAGAAGGCTATTGTTCTTATTTTACAATCAAATCATCAGTAATCCAGTTTTTCAGCTGGAGTTTAGCCATTTATCAAGCCTTGTAACTATTTCTTCCTCTGGGATCTGTTCTTCATCCATTTTTGTTGTTGTCTCTTCATTTTTCTTTGTTTCTTGTTGTTTCTCAGCTTCATCTTCTCCTCCCTTGTTCTCATCAGATATACCTTCTTTGATGTCTTTGCTTTCATCTTTTTCATCCTCTTTTAGAGGCTGCAGCTGCCCCCTTGCCATCATTCACTGAAAAACATCAGTCCTTATTGCCGGTATGTCTTTGCAGGTGAAGTCCATAGTTTTTCCATTGACTAGGCAGTCTAGGTACTTCATGGCGAAGATCCCACAGTCAAGTGAGTCTTCTTCCTGCTGTGGGCAGATCGGGTACTCCCATTCCCACTGCGACAACTGGCTTCCCTTTTCCGGTGCACCCCAAAAGAATTTGTGCACTATACCCACCTGCATTAAAAAAACAAGACATTTATTCATCATCAATTAAAGATCATTAATCCTTTCAATCCACTACTAATAGACTTAATTTTTATAGATCACTTACCCATCTATTGAATTCTTTTCTTGAGTTGCTACTCCAACTCATTGAGTTATAAGACCGGTGTGCTCCATCCCTGAAACTTGCTTCATACAAGTGCCAGTGGTTGTCGTTGTTTAGTATTGTGAAAACCGAGTCCATTGCGTCCCAATCTTTCATTGGAACGTTGAATTGTGGAGATAGCATGTCAATCTGCTCCATGGTGATGTCCTCAACATCAAATGATAGCTTTTGCTCCAAATGTATAGTTTAAAATTCACATCTATAAGTTTCAGTTTGTGTTTCTATATTGTAATTTCATGTAAATTTGTATACAAAGTTTATTTGTCTTACCGGAGCATAAGTGCCCATGCAGTGCCACGTCAACCCCTTCTTCCTCTGCTTGCTTGTGCTCTCCTTGAGCATTTGTACAAAGCAATCGAGAACCTGAATAAAACCAAAAGCTTTCTTAGTTTAGCAATCCAAATTATCTATTTCAAAGAGTTACACTACGTAATTATTTATTACAGGTGATTGTGGCATTTGATCCTTGTACAGGATGGCAGAGAGGTCCTTCCCCGTGCACCAAGTGTGTTCATTAAATTTCCATTCTCATTTTGACCTACCAATTATTTTATAAATGTTATCCATATGAGTTGGATATTGAAACGGTAATGTTTAATCATTTTACACTTGACAACAACCAATTCTCTTACATTTCTTCTATGTTGTCCATGAAGTGATGGACAATTTCTTTGGTTTCTTCTGTTTTGAAATGTTCAAAACCTATGAAATTGGACATCTTGTGCTGTCAACAACAATAGAGCAATCCATGTTAGAATCAATCTTCATTTTTTCCAAGTTACTTAAGCATTACTATCAGTTACTCAATCATTACTCTCAGTTACTCAAGCATTACATTCAGTTACTCAAGAATTACATTTAGTTACTCAATCATTAGGTTCAGTTACTCAAGCATTATGTTTAGTTACTCAAGCCTTACGTGCAGTTACTCAAGCATTAGGTTCAGTTACTCAAGCTTTAGGTTCAGTTACTCAAGCATTACTTGAAATTATGATATACTTGAAAGGAGATGAAACTTGTTCAGTTACTCAAGCATTAGGTTCAGTTACTCAAGCTTTACGTTCAGTTACTCAAGCATTACTTGCAGTTATGATATACTTGAAAGGAGATGAAACTTACCTTTTCCTCCCTTCTTTTCTTCACATTTTTCTCTATGCTTCCTATCTTTAGTTCTTCCATCTTCTTCTTCAATCTTTTTCTGGGCTTCTTCTTCCCTTCTTCGTCTTCTACTATCTTCTCGTGCTATTCACTTCCTTCTTCTTGTTTCTTTTGTTCTGCATCTTCTGCAGACTTTGGTTGTTCAAAACTGTTGTCTTTTGTTTCTTTCTTCTCATCCGTCAGGATATCTTTTTCTTTCTTCTCCTTTTCATCAGCATTTTTCCTGTCCTCACTGTGATCTTCTGATTCCACGTATTTTCTTCTGAGGGTCAACCTTCTTCTTTTTGTCGGTGGGTCGACATTCTTTGTCAGTGTGTCTTTCAGTTCATGTACATTCACCGAGGCAAAACCCTCTACAAATTCTTTGAATCCACTTTCAGGTGACTGTGATTTGTCACCCTCATCTTCCCACTTTCTTTTTAGATTTTTATTTTCTTCTTCTAACTTGGCTATTCTTTCTTCTAGCCTTTTATTCTCCAATTGCAACTCAGTGAATTTCTCAACACTTATTCTTGTACAGATCTCCTTATGCATTTTGAGCTCCTCCTCCAACATTTGGATTCTTGTATCCAGGGTGGAGGTGTCAAGAGTGTCTCCCTCTTCGATGATTGGCTTTGCTGGTGCCTTATTGGTTGTTGGCGTACATTTTTCTGGCATGCCCTTTGATGATTTTGCAGTCTGCCAATCATCTCCCTAGTCTACCACTATCATTTGATAAACATGTCCAACATATAAATAAAAATAATGTGTCACAAAATGAAACATGTATGATTATGTTGTATATTAGATTTTTTTAACAAAGATTAGATAATCTTACATCCTTAGGGTCCACTGCCCCTAATTCCATCAATTTCTCGACTGGTGCAGCCCACTTCTTTATCCTTGGCTTGGAGTCAAGGAATGTTGGCTTTGCCATCTTTGTCATCTCATATGCCCAAATCTGCATGTAACATATAGAAAATATAATGCGTATCTAACTGCCCCCCATAGTCAATATTGTATCAATGTAGATGAATATGATTTTATTCACTTACGCATAGGCACATGACACACCTGTTGTGTACAGTGTGTTCTTAGCCCCTTTCTCTCCTTTCCTTCTTAGCTGGACATTCTTCTTCAGCATCTTCATATTCTTGAAGATACTCCCATGCACCAGCTTTGGCAAATTCATCTGCCCAGTTGTAGTGAAATCATCTAGGTAGTGGATAATGTAGATTGGTGTGCAATAGCTGGTGTTTGGGATTAGGAATGTTGCTAGCAGGTGCAACATCCACACATGACACATATTTTTATTGTCTACTGGATTGTTGGTCTTGGCATATTCTTGCCAAAGTTTTGTTAAGTTGTCCTTATGCAAGACATCTTTTTTTGTCAACCTCTTTGAGGTCTCACCTTCATTTCTATTTTTACAAGTTGCCTTGGAAAACTCTTGCCATATCGACTTTACTATGTCAGAATCTTTCCTTTGTTTTATTTCTATACCTTTGCTGGGGATACCTAGAATTATCCCCACGTCATCTACTTTCATCCTTCTCTCCTCTCCGTTGGCCAGTAGAAATATGTCTTCATCGACATATCTATCTATTAAATCCTCTAACAAGCCTATGTCAAATGTAAGATTTGGCATCTTTATGAGGTTTGCAAAGGATGTTGAGCTCAGCATCATAAGTTGTTCTTTTGTATACACCATGCTCTTGCTGGTGTTGATGTAGCTCTTTAAGGAGCACCTGTGGTACAGTCTATTTACTCCCACTGCAAACATATCAAAATTTATCGTTAGAGATCATTGTTTATTTTGTAAAAGCAATTTAATAAACTGCAAGTAATTGAAAATTAAAACAATTACAAATCCATACAATCTTACCTTTCTCGTTAGCCTTTTCTGTCTCTTTCTGTTTCTGATTTGCATTTTTACTCTCCTCATCCCCTTTGCTTTCTTCTCCTGCATACGAATAGAGTTACTCCAAGAATGTAGTATTTAGCTTAACAATATTGTTTTATAGTTTACTCTTGGTTACTCAAGCATTAATCTTGGTTACTCAAGCATTCAGTAATAGTTACTCAAGCATTACTCTCGGTTACTCAAGCATTACTCTCGGTTACTCAAGCATTATGTAATAGTTACTCAAGCATAAATTTCAGTTACTCAAACATTACTATTAGTTACTCAAGCATTACTCTCAGTTACTCAAGCATTAATCTCGCAGTTCAGTTACTCAACCATTACGTGCATTGTTAAGTTACTCGCATGCTTCTCACGGTTACTCACAGAATTTTTTCAGTTACTCGAATGAACAATGCATGTAATGGTTGAGTAACTGAACAACCCTCTCCACTCAAGCATTACTCTCGGTTACTCAAGCATTACTCTCGGTTACTCAAGAATTCTGTAATAGTTACTCAAGCATAAATTTCAGTTACTCAAGCATTACTCTTGGTTACTCAAGCATTACTCTCAATTACTCAAGCATTACTCTCTGTTACTCAAGCATTATGTAATAGTTACTCAAGCATAAATTTCAGTTACTCAAACATTACTATCAGTTACTCAAGCATTACTATCAGTTACTCAAGAATTTTGTAATAGTTACTCAAGCATAAATTTCAGTTACTCATACATTACTATCAGTTACTCAAGCATTCTGTTATAGTTACTCAAGCATTAATCTTGGTTACTCAACATTAATATCGGTTACTCAAGCATTATGTAATAGTTACTCAAGCATAAATTTTAGTTACTTAAACATTACTATCAGTTACTCAAGCATTACTGTCGGTTACTCAAGCATTAATCTCGGTTACTTAAGCATTAATTTCATTTACTCGAGCATTACCTTGTTGTTCTTCATTTCCCGCTATGTTGCGTACAGATTTTTTCTTCTCAGTTTCTCTGTTGCCTCCACGACCAGCAGTAGCAACCTTACTGCGCTTTGCACTTTTTGATTGAGGTTTGATCCATGGGGGAGCTGTAACCCCTCTTTTTTCCCTTTTTGTATTGTCTGAGGAGTCTCAGTAGCAAACCCCTTTTCCATTTATGTAGCTTCTTCTTCCCCTCTTCTTCCACTTCTGTGGCCTTGGTATCCTCTTTCTTATCTCCTTTCGGAGTTGTCGGAGTAGTCTGGTCTTGTATTTCCCTTTCCGCGGCCGATGCTGCTTTTCCCGTTTCTTTTGCCTATTTTGCCATCTTCTCATCGGCTTGAAACTGGTGCGTTTGGAAGTCATCGTCACCTATTTCGACCACTTTCAGTCTATTCTTTATCCATGGAGGCTTTGTCGACGATTTCCGTGAGGCTTTCTTTGTCCTCATCATCTCTGAGTATCTAACGAGTCAATGAAGGAGCGATTGGAGGAGGTGATGATGGAGGAGGTGGTGATGGAGTGGTTGAATGATGTCTTCGCCGGTTAGTAGATTGCACGGCAATGGGAGAAATCACTAGGGAGGGTGAAGAACTGGGGTTTTGCTTCACTGGGGAGGGCGATGAATTGGGGTTCGCTAGATGCTCTCTCCATGCGCCGGCCTTTTTTCTGCTTTTTTCCGCTCCGGGTTGCGGGAGTACTGCTGTCGGGTAGCGTAATCAAGTTACCCGCGTGGGAAACTAAAAGTATCTCATATATATACATCTCTCATCTTTCATATTGTACGCATGTGTTGCACGTCTCATATTATACATCACGTATTGTACGTATTTGTTTCTGGCACAACACTAATATATATATATATATATATATATATATATATATATATATATATATATATACTTTTAGTTGCCCATGTGGGTAACCTGATTACGCTACCTGGCAGTAGTACTCCCACAACTCGGAACGGAAAAAAGCGGAAAAAAAGGTCGGCGCGCGGAGAGAGCAGCTAGAGAAACCCAATTTGTCACCTTCCCCAGTGAAGCAAAACCCCAGTTCGTCGCCCTCCCCAGTGATTTCTCCCATTTCCGCACAATCTAACCAGCGAAGACATCATCCAACCACTCCATCACCACCTCCTCCGTCATCACCTCCTCCAATTGCTCCTTCATCGACTCGTCAGATACTCAGAGATGACGAGGACAAAGAAAGCCTCGCGGAAATCGTCGACAATGCCTTCGTGGATAAAGAATAGACCAGAAGTGGTCGAAATAGGTGATGATGACTTCCAAACGCACCCGTTTCAAGCCGATGAGATGATGGCAAAACAGGCAGAAGAAACGGGAAAATGATCATCGGCCGCAGAAAGGGAAATATAAGACCAGACTACTCCGACAACTCCGAAAGGAGATAAGAAAGAGGCCACCAAGGCCACAGAAGCTGAACAAGAGGGGAAAGAAGAAGCTATGTAAATGGAGAAGGGGTTTGCTGTTGAGACTCCTCAGACAATACAGAAAGGGAATAAAAGAGGGGTTACAACTCCCCCATGGATCAAACCTCAATCAAAAAGTGCAAAGCGCAGTAACATTGCTACTGCTGGTCGTGGAGGCAACATAGCAACTGAGAAGAAAGAATTTGTGCAACAAAGCGGGAAAAGAAGAACAACAAGGTAATGCTCGAGTAAATGAAATTAATGCTTGAGTAACCGAGATTAATGCTTGAGTAACCGATAGTAATGCTTGAGTAATTGATAGTAATGTTTAAGTAACTGAAATTTATGCTTGAGTAACGATTACATAATGCTTGAGTAATTGAGATTAATGTTGAGTAACAAAGATTAATGCTTAAGTAACTATTACAGAATGCTTGAGTAACTGATAGTAATATATGAGTAACTAAAATTTATGCTTGAGTAACTATTACAGAATGCTTGAGTAACCGATAGTAATGCTTGAGTAACTGATAGTAATGTTTGAGTAACTGAAATTTATGCTTGAGTAACTATTACATAATGCTTGAGTAACTGGGAGTAATGCTTGAATAACTGAGAGTAAATCTTGAGTAACCAAGAGTAATGCTTGAGTAACTGAAATTTATGCTTGAGTAACTATTACAGAATGCTAGAGTATCCGAGAGTAATGCTTGAGTAACCGAGAGTAATTCTTGAGTGGAGAGGGTTGTTTAGTTACTCAACGATTACATGCATTGTTCATTCGAGTAACTGAAAAAAGCTTGCGAGTAACTATGACAAGCCTACGAGTAACTGAACAATGCACGTAATGGTTGAGTAACTGAACTACGAGATAAATGCTTGAGTAACCGAGAGTAATGCTTGAGTAACTGATAGTAATGTTTGAGTAAATGAAATTTATGCTTGAGTAACTATTACATAATGCTTGAGTAACTGAGAGTAATGCTTGAGTAACCGAGATTAATGCTTGAGTAACTATTACTGAATGCGTGAGTAACCAAAATTAATGCTTGAGTAACCGAGAGTAAACTATAAAACAATATTGTTAATCTAAATACTACATTCTTGGAGTAACTCTATTCGTATGCAGGAGAAGAAAGCAAAGGGGATGAGGAGAGTACAAATGCAAATCAGAAACAGAAAGAGACAGAAAAGGCTAACGAGAAAGGTAAGATTGTATGGATTTGTAATTGTTTTAATTTTCAGTTACTTGTAGTTTATTAAATTGCATTTACAAAATAAACAATGAGCTCTAATGATAAATTTTGATATGTTTGCAGTGGGAGTAAATAGACTGTACCACAGGTGCTCCTTAAAGAGCTACATCAACACCAGCAAGAGCATGGTGTATACAAAAGAACAACTTATGATGCTGAGCTCAACAGCCTTTCCAAACCTCGTAAAGATGCCAAATCTTGCGGTTGACATAGGCTTGTTAGAGGATTTAATATATAGATATGTTGATGAAGACAAATTTCTGCTGTCCAACAGAGAGGAGAGAAGGATGATAGTAGATGACATGGGGATAATTCTAGGTATCCCAAGTAAAGGTATAGAAATAAAACAAAGGAAAGATTCTGACATAGTAAAGTCGATATGACAAGAGTTTGCCAAGGCAACTTTTAAAAATAGAAATGAAGGTGAGACCTCAAAGAGGTTGAGAGAAAAAGATGTCCTGCATAAGGACAACTTAACAAAACTTTGGCAAGAATATGCCAAGACCAACAATCCAACGGACAATAAAAATTTGTGTTGTGCGTGGATGTTGCACCTGCTGGCAACATTCCTAATCCCAGACACCAGCCATTGCACACCAATCTACATTATCCACTACCAAGATGATGTCACTGCCACTGGGCAGACGAATTGGGCAAAGCTGGTGCATGGGAGTATCTTCAAGAATATGAAGATGCTGAAGGAGAATGTCCAGCTAAGAAGGAAAGGAGAGAAATGGGCTAAGAACACCATGTACATAACAGGTTGTGTCATGTGCCTATGTGTAAGTGAACAAAATCATATTCATCTACATTGATACAATATTGACTATGGGGGGCAGTTACATATGCATTATATTTTCTATATGTTACATGCAGGTTTGGGCATATGAGATGACAAATATGGCAAAGCCAACATTCCTTGACTCCAAGCCAAGGATAAAGAAGTGGGTTGTGCCGGTCGAGAAATTGATGGAATTAGGGGCAGTGGACCCTAAGGATGTAAGATTATCTAATCTTTGTTAAAAAATCTAATATACAACATAATCATACATGTTTCATTTTGTGACACATTATTTTTATTTATATGTTGGACAGGTTTGTCAAATGATAGTGGTAGACCAGGGAGATGATTGGCAGGCTGCAAAATCATCGAAGGACATGCCAGAAAAATGTATGCCAACAACCAATAAGGCACCAGCAAAGTCAATCATCGAAGAGGGAGACACTCTTGATACCTCCACCCTAGAGACAAGAATCCAAATGTTGGAGGAGGAGCTCAAAATGCATAAGGAGATCTGCACAAGAATAAGTGTTGAGAAATTCACTGAGCTGCAATTGGAGAATAAAAGGCTAGAAGAAAGAATAGCCAAGTTAGAAGAATAAAATAAAAATCTAAAAAGAAAGTGGGAAGATGAGGGTGACAAATCACAGTCACCTGAAAGTGGATTCAAAGAATTTGTAGAGGGTTTTGCCTCAGTGAATATAGATGAACTGAAAGACACACTGACAAAGGATGTCGACCCACCGACGAAAAGAAGAAGGCTGACCCTCAAAAGAAAATACATGGAATCAGAAGATCACAGTGAGGACAGGAAAAATATTGATGAAGAGGAGAAGAAAGAAAAAGATGTCTTGAAGGATGAGAAGAAGTAAACAAAAGACAATAGTTCTGAACAACTAAAGTCTGTAGAAGATGCAGAACAAAAGAAACAAGAAGAAGGAAGTGAACAACATGAGAAGATAGTAGAAGAAGAAGAAGGGCAGAAGAAGCCCAGAAAAAGATTGAAGAAGAAGATGGAAGAACTAAAGATAGGAAGCATAGAAAAATGTGAAGAAAAGAAGGGAGGAAAAGGTAAGTTTCATCTCCTTTCAAGTATATCATAACTGCAAGTAATGCTTGAGTAACTGAACCTAAAGCTTGAGTAACTGAACCTAATGCTTGAGTAACTGCACGTAAGGCTTGAGTAACTGAACATAATGCTTGAGTAACTGAACCTAATGATTGAGTAACTGAATGTAATGCTTGAGTAACTAAATGTAATGCTTGAGTAACTGAGAGTAATGATTGAGTAACTGATAGTAATGCTTAAGTAACTTGGGAAAAATGATTTCTCTATTGTTGTTGACAGCACAAGATGTCCAATTTCATAGGTTTTGAACATTTCAAAACAAAAGAAACCAAAGAAGTTGTCCATCACTTCATGGACAACATAGAAGAAATGTAAGAGAATTGGTTATTGTCAAGTGTAAAATGATAAAACATTATTGTTTCAATATCCAACTCGTATGTATAAAATCTATAAAAATAATTGGCAGGTCAAAACGAGAATGGAAATTCAGTGAAGACACTTGGTGCACGGGGAAGGACCTCGCTGTCCTCCTATACAAGGATCAAATGACACAATCACCTGTAAGAAACAAGAACGTGGTGTAACTCTTTGAAATAGATAATTTGGATTGCTAAACTAAGAAATCTTTTGGTTTTATTTAGGTTCTCGAGTGCTCTGTACAGATGATCAAGGAGAGAAAAAGCAAGCAGAGGAAGAAGGGGTTGACATGGAACTACATGAGCACTTATGCTCCGGTAAGACAAATAAACTTTGTATACAAATTTACATGAAATTACAATATAGAAACACAAACTGAAACTTATAGATGTGAATTTTAAACTCTACATTTGCAGCAAAAGCTATCATTTGATGTTGAGGACATCACCATGGAGCAGATTGACATGCTATCTCCACAATTCAATGTTCCAATAAAAGATTGGGACGCAATGGACTCGGTGTTCACAATACTAAACAACGACAACCACTGGCACTTGTATGAAGCAAGTTTTAGGGATGGAGCACACCGGTCTTATAATTCAATGAGTTGGAGTAGCAACTCAAGAAAAGAATTCAATAGATGGGTAAGTGATCTATACAAATTAAGTCTATTAGTAGTGGATTGAAAGGATTAATGATCTTTAATTGATGATGAATAAACATCTTGTTTTTTTAATGCAGGTGGGTATAGTGCACGAATTCTTTAGGGGTGCACCAGAAAAGGGAAGCCAGTTGTCACAGTGGGAACGGGAGTACCCGATCTGCCCACAGTAGGAAGAAGACTCACTTGACTGTGGGATCTTCGTCATGAAGTACCTAGACTGCCCTAGTCAATGGAAAAACTATGGACTTCACCTGCAAAGACATACCGGTAATAAGGGATGATGTTTTTTAGTGAATGATGGCAAGGGGGCAACTGCAGCCTCTAAAAGAGGATGAAAAAGATGAAAGCAAAGACATCAAAGAAGGTATATCTGATGAGAACAAGGGAGGATAAGATGAAGCTGAGAAACAACAAGAAACAGAGAAGAATGAACAAACAACAACAAAAATGGATGAAGAACAGATCCCAGAGGAAGAAATAGTTACAAGGCTTGATAAATGGCTAAAATCCAGCTGAAAAACTAGATTACTGATGATTTGATTGTAAAATAAGAACAATAGCCTTCTGTTATTCTATTGTATAAGCTCTGTGAAAGCCTAAATATATAGCTGCTCTTGAATGTACAACTGTTAAAAGTCTGAATTTACAACTGATCTTGATGTACAGTTGATCTTGACGTACAGCTCATCTTGAACAATATTGATTTTGCCCTTATATTTTGGCTAAATGTACATCTGATTAAAATGGATTATTTATTAGTGTGTTGCAAAAATACTGAATGTACAACTGATCTTGAATTCTTCGAATAGATTTATGGTATGAATGTTTATGTTCTTGAATGCTTTAAATACCTTTATGCTTTGAATGTTGTAAGAGTAACTCTCAAACTACTACGAGTAACTGAAAAAACCTTGCGAGTAACTGAACGGAAAGTAACATAATGCTTGAGTAACCGAGAGTAATGCTTGAGTAAATGAGATTAGCTCTTGAGTAACTGAGAGTAATGCTTGAGTAACTGACAGTTTTGATTGAGTAACTTAACAAACACTGCGAGTAACTGAAAAACCCCTGAGGTTTGCTCTTGAGTAACCGATAGTAATGCTTGAGTAACCGATAGTAATGATTGAGTAACTTAACAAACATTGTGGGTAACTGAAAAATCCCTGAGATTAGCTCTTGAGTAACTGAGAGTAATGCTTGAGTAACCAACAATAATGATTGAGTAACTGAACAAACACTGTTGGTAACTGAAAAACCCCTGAAATTAGCTCTTGAGTAACTAAGAGTAATGCTTGAGTAACCGACAGTAATGGTTGAGTAACTGAACAATCACTGCTGGTAACTCTCACAACCCTAGAGTAACTGAAAAACATTGCGAGTAACTGAAAAAGGACTATGAGTAGCTGAAAAAACACTACGAGTAACTGTCACAACCCTGCAAGTAACTGAACAAACACTGCGAGTAACTCAAATAGCCTGCGAGTAACTAAACAACCCTCTCCGAGTAACTGAACAAACGCTGCGAGTAACTCAACTAGCAATTAGAATAAATGCAAAAACCATCCTAGTAACTGAACAAACACTACAAGTAACTGAACCCTCTTTGAGTAACTGAACAACCATGCGAGTAACTGAACAACAAACATGTATTGGAGACAACCATACGAGTAACTGAACCCTCTGCGAGTAACTAGAAAACCATGTGAGTTACTGAACCCTCTCTGAGTAACTAAAAAAACACTCTGAGTAACTGAAAAAGGACTACGAGTAACTGAAAAAACATTGCGAGTAACTGTGACAATACTGTGAGTAATTGTGACAATATTGCGAGTAACTGAAAAAATCTTGTGATTAACTGTAATAGTAGTTAGAGTAACTACACAAACACTGCGAGTAACTGAACAAATAATGTGAGTAACTGTAACAAGCCTGTGAGTAACTAAACACTGCAAGTAATGGTTGAGTAATTGAACAATCACTGTGAGTTACCTAACTGATAGTAATGCTAAAGTAACTTATATGTATTTTTTCGCAGGCTAACTGAAAGTATATATAATCAGACAAAAACGCTGCAGCTGTACATTCAAGAATACAACATTCAAAGCATAAAATGTTATATATTATACATGCTCTTTGGAACAAACAATACAGAAAACTATAGCCAGATCAGCTATAAAGAAGGTCCATCAACTGAACATAAAAATCAAAGAGCTCAGGGGGTCGGATCCATCCCTAGCGAGAGATATCATACACACAATTCACTCCATTGCAAAGCATAGACAACAAATCAAAACAGCATATTCAGAATCCTCAAAACTTCTGGCCACACAAGTTCATATCTGAGCAGTTCATAGCTATTGTAGATGAGTCAACCTATAAAGGATTTACCCATGAGTCATAAATAGGTTTTGAGCCCAGAATGGTTGGGGGGCGGTATAGGTAGTGATGGGGAAGATTGTTGACCAAAAGGCTACGAGAAAAGGGCGGCGGTACATACCTATTTATGATAGGAAGGCTGGACAGAAGAAGAAGCAGTGTCTTCTACAGATGTTGAGGTGTCAGTTGTTGTAGATGAGTCAACCTGTAAAGGATTTACAGCTGATCCCGACGATGCTCGGTATTTGTCCCTAACAAACAGCCGATCTGCAGAGTCGTCCGTTCCAGAGAATACTGCTTCATCAGGCATTCTGAAGAGCGGAAGAAGCTCGGTTGATGTTTCTAAGAAATGATCTATGATCCATGTTGTGATAGTCTGGTGATCAGTTGGCTTGAGGAAGATGATCCAATCTTTGTGAATATTGAGTTGTGCGATCATCCTTTTCCAGCCCTCACCAGTTGAAAGTGATCCATTTTTATTCTGAATAAGGGTTATCTGAAATGTCTGGTTTCCGATATGGAAGGTGGTGTTGCCTGGTTTAATGTGAAAATGGAGATATTTCCATTCTATAGGAAGTTGAATGGATTCCATTGTCTTGTCGTCAAGGGTGTAGTTCATGGGTTGGATGAACGGCTCCATGGTAGGCTGCGTTGAGGGTTATGAGAAAATGAGTAATGGTAGAAGAAGGTAAGCTGTGAAGAAGGTATGTTGTGAAGAAGGTAGGCTGGGAAGAAGGTAGGTTGTTCAAAAGTGAGTGAAAGGGCAAGATGAGAACACTGGAACTTAAAAGAAGATGGCAGCAGTGCTCTGTGTTGTTGGTGTTGCAAGGATGGGCTTACAGTTTGTAGACATTCTGCTGTTCTGATGATACAATGGTGCTATGTGTCTGTGCTTTAATGTTGTACATCAAACTTTTGTACATATCTTTATAGCTCTGTGCTCTCTTTTCTTCACTTTTCTGGTTCCTTCTTTAATAGAATCAGTGCATTGTACATATCTTTTCTTCTAATGCATTAAATGGAGCGTGATTCACCAAAATAGGATAGCAGGCCTCTTGGGGAGGGATGAGTTGGTGGTGGAGGGACTGGGGAGTATTTCCACAATAGTTACTTTGCAAAGTAAAAAAGTTACTTTTTGAACACTAGATTTACTTTTTATATTGTCACAATTACTCTTAGTGTTGTCACAGTTACTCATTGTGCTCCTACTATTACTCTTAGTGCTGATACAATTACCTTTTTCTGATATCGAACACTTGCTCTCATGCTGGTACAGTTACTTTACAAGATGTTCCTGTTGTATTTTCAAAGGTTACTGAACAAACACTATGAGTAACTGAAAAAACCACGTGAGTAACTAAAAAACCCACGCGAGTAACTGAAAAAACCCTACGAGTAACTGAAGAAACCCTTTCGAAGGTTACTGCACAAACGATGTGAGTAACTGAAAAAACCACGTGAGTAACTGAAAAACCCACATGAGTAACTGAAAAAACCCTGCGAGTAATTGAAGAAACCTTTTCAAAGGTTATTGAACAAACACTGCGAGTAACTGAACAAACACTGTGAGTAACTGAAAAAACCCTGTGAGTAACTGAAAAAACCCTACGAGTAACTGTGAAACACTACGAGTAACTATGACAACAATGTGAGTGACTGAACGACCACTACGAGTAACTCAAATAGTAGTTAGAGTAACTATGAAAAAATATGAGTAACTAAAAAACCACTACGAGTAACTGTGACAACCCTGTGAGTAACTCTAACAGCAATAAGAGTAACTGTGAAACACTATGAGTAACTATGATAGCAATAAGAGTAACTATGATAACACTAAGAGTATCCATTGTACACAAAGACAAACACATTTTCTTCAAAAAGAATAACAATTGATCAGAACATATTCTTTGTAACATATTCAGAGTATACATACAGCTGCTGGAGCACAAGGTAACACAAGTGATTACATACACAAGTGAAGTACATAGAAGGTTACAAAATCACTTTCACAAAACTACACAAGTGAAGTACATAGAAGGTTACAAAATCACTTTCACAAAACTACACAAAAAGAACAACCCCATTACATATTTGAACATGCCTCACTGACACACCGATCAACTACAAACTCCACTAAAAAAGATAGAACCACATAAACAACACCAGAACACGAGCAGTAGAAATAGTAGCAGCAACTCCCAATCATAGAATGCACTACTTCTTAGGACAGTTCCTGCTATCATGGTTAACACCAAACTCTAAGAAATTCTTGCACTGCCTCTCTCTTTTACACTGGGCAATCTCAACTTCAGATTTAAACCTCGCATCTGTGAATTTGGGTCTCCCCTTAGTTTTGCAAACATTGGGGATATGAACCTTGACAGCAGAAGAAGAAGTTGTATTTGAAGCAGTTACACCAACAACTGCATCTGCACAAGTATCAGCGAGATCCAATTCTAACAGCTCCTTTCGCAAGGCTAGCAGTTTTTCATTGTAAAGATCTACAGCGTTGTTCCTACACGCTATGTTCACAATCGAATTGCATGCAGAAACAAGCTTAATAGTCCTCCCAATGGATAGATGACTAACTGACGCTTTGCCAAAAATCAAAGGATGTTCTCTATAGCCTTTGGTCTACCTCTTAATTATGTATGGCTCAGGAAGAGTGTAAAAGTCACGACTCTTCAAATAAGACAGGACGTGCCGGCAAGGGATACCTTTGAATTCCAACATGTAACAGTTGCAATAATCAATCTCACTCGACGACTTTTTCTTCAAGATGCGGGCAGATAAAGGCCACTGATACGATACACTTCAAACACACCTTTTGAAGCTTCCTTTACATTGTATATCATGCTTTGATGAACCTCACTCTGAAAGATCTTAAAAATGGACTTTGTGTATATACCTCTCATCTGCTCCTCCAGAGGCCACATTGATGACAAAGGGAGATTACTATACTCGTCTTCAAAGTCTTTGAAATTTTCAATCTCCCGTACATGAGAGTATGCAGTCTCCAATGAACATACAAGTTCAAAGAGAGTCTGCTTACTATTCACATGGCTTCTAATGAACGCATTCAAGCTCTTGCTCCTTTGCGTTGTCCTCATGCCCGCAAAGAAGGAAGACTGCATATAGCACGGAACCCACTCTGAACGCATTGCATACATGTCAGACAGCCAAGTAATGGACGACAGACCATACTCCTCAACAATAGAATCCCACCTCTCTTCAAATATACCGACATCATCCACATTCCACACACAATCATTCAAGGAGCTTATGATCTGGTCCTTGTTAGGAAGACCACCAAGCTTAAAGGGAAGCTTTTGTAGGATGTGCTAGCTGCAGAAGTGATGCTTGCAATTCGGAAAAACAGTAAGGATAGCAGAATTCATAGCCGGGTCTTGATCGGTTATGATGGACACCGGCTCTTTGCCAAAACAAAGTAGATATTTATTGAAAACCTAGACAAATGGATCGTACTTCTTATCAAACATAAGATTTGAAGCAAACAAGACCGTCTTACGATGGTGATCCACACCACCAAACATTCCAAAAACCATCGAATACTTGTTGGTGCGGTAGATGGTGTCAAACAATCGCATCGCCAAACAACCCGCAGTCTTCAACAGAAACAGGATCAACCCAAAACAGATGAGTCAAGCAACAATCAAGATCGTTTTGGTATGTATAGAAAAATTTCTTATCGAGTACCTTAAACTTGGCAAACCGATCCAAGGCCATGTCGACGTCGTATTTGGCCGACTCTTTCCTCTTGCTACTGATGTGTCCATGAGCTTGTCTGCTAGTAAATGTCAGATTTTCATAGCCGCCAGACTCGGATGCCATCAATGCAATTTGTCTCGATACAGATATGTTAGCTTGGCTCATGGAAGAAAGGATATCTTTTTGAGTTTCATCAAGAGATGAGTTACACTTCAGGTAACGGAGATGTGCATCATCAACAAGATTATGGTTGTGTTCCTCAACAAAGGCAGTCACAACCCACATGGATGAGGACTTGTCTAGTGTGAATCGGATCATGGCTCCACAACCATACCTCTTCACAGATTGCTTGTGCTTCTTAGACAGATTTTCCTGCAACTTACCCACTTTATCACAAACGGGGCTCAGAAGCCCTCTTGACCTCATAGAACAACCCATTGTACCCTACTTGTCACAAACCTGATCTTTGGCAACGAGAATCTTAGTTCCCCGTTCATACCTGTTGTCATCTTTCCTGATATTAAAACCAATCATGCCAGCGTAGCTAGAATAGAATGAGATAGCTTCATCTAAACTTCCAAAGTGGAGACCAATTTTAGGAACTGTAGCTGGCGGCAGAGTGGAAGCACCAACAGAAGGATAAGAATTAGCATTATCATTATCAAGGCTGACATTTGAATTAGCAACATCCGTATCAAGGTTGGGATCCATTACAATGTCTGGCAGTAACTCAGCAGGACAGAGAAGTAAACCTGAAACAGCAGAGAGTAACTCTATCAGGCCGAAGAGTAACACAACATAACAAATGAGTAACTGAAAGAAGATTTGTATTCTAAATTACAAATCATAATAAAATAGATTTCCAAGTTGAACATAAACACTTGAATTGAAGAATAAAATACAGAAAGGTAACTTGTACAAATAAGTTTATATGTAGATTTTCAAGTGAGCTTCACAACAATAGAAAAAAGAGCAAGGATTTGAAACAACTGCTACATCTGGTACATGTCGTCGAAGGCATGAAGTAAGAAAACAAGGCGAGGTCCATAGATGCGCAATTCTCAAACAAGTCGACAACTGCAGAAAAAGGTGTAATGACATAGTACCTTAATAGAGAGAAGAATTTATCAAAACTACTGCTTGAGAAGTTCTGCAAGCATTCGCTTGAACTATCCTAGAGCGTCGTCGCTCCTTTGAGGTGCCTAGGGCATCACTGTAGGCCGCTGGAGGTAGCCGGAGCAAGGCTAAGTAGGGGAGGTCGTCGCGAACAGGCGAGAGAGAAAAAGGACAGCGGGGAATGGTTCCCTTCTAGGTCGGGCGCCACTTTCAGATTGGAGCACTGCCCTACGGGAAGGATGGGCAAGATGCAATAGTCGCACCGTCAATGTAGCTTAGGAAGCAGTCACTATGCAGTTGGGGGCGATGCAGGGTGATATGGCTTGACGGTGGAATAGCCTGTATGGAAGCGTCTTTCACATCGGATTGGTGACGAGAGTGAGCACCGCGCAGACAGAGATTCGAGGCCGCCTGCGCTGGGTAACGAAACTAAATTACCCCTACGGGAAGGATGGGCAAGATACAATAGTCGCGCCGTCAATGTAGCTTACGAAGCAGTCACTATGCAGTTGGGGGCGATGTAGGGTGATATGGCTTGACGGCGGAATAACCTGTATGGAAGCATCTTTCGCATCAGATTGGCGACGAGAATGAGCGCCGCGCAGACGGAGAATCAAGGCCGCGTGCGCCGGGTAACGAAACTAAATTACCCGTGCGGGTAATGAATATATATGTATATATATATAATTTTTTTTTCTAAAGTATGTCAGCATTAATTTTATTAGAAAGTAGACATTAATACTGCATAGGATACCGATAACTTTCTTTCTATAAAGTATATCAACATTAATGGTGGCATATATATATCTCATATATTTTTTCTAAAGTATGAGATGTACGGTACGAGAGAGGAAAAGAAGTAACATATAGAGAAAAGAAAAATACACATTAGTACTTTACGAGAGACGAATACTTACATTTTTTACAAGATGTACAGTACAAGCGAGGAAAAAAGTAGGACATAGAGAAGAAAAAAATATACATTAATGTTATACCAAAAACAATTACGTACAGTACGAAAGATGAGAGATGTATACATATATCTCATATTTTTTTCTTCTCTAAAGTATGTCAAAATTAGTCTTATTAGAAAGTATATTTTTTAAAGAAATTTATTAATTTTTATTTTTAGAAAATATTCATTGTGGATTAAGAGTTATGAGCAAAATAATTTTCTCATTTCTTCTTTTTTTTATACTTCTCTATTGTTGCAGCAAAAGTGAGATGAGTGACACATGTCCCCATGCCTAACAACACATTCATGTTGGGTGAGTGGTGGAGTGTGTCCCTGGTTAAGCCTAGACTTTTTCAAAATTAAACCCCCGGCAATTGGTCATGGAATAATCCTGACAGACTTTTTCTATAGCTATTTAGTGCTCATTGGTTATTGTTTCTCGTGGGAAGTTTCCTCCTTCCCATTATATTGGTTGAACATTAAAGTCCAATTATGGTCCTTACGTGCAGTAGTAGGGAAACAAGGAGTTATTGTGCGGATGCAACGGATCCAGTCTGGCGTCCTGGTATCAGATGCAGCAACAACGGATTTGATATTTGATAGCTCGACGGGCATGGTTCCTTTGTTAAAAGAAAACAAACGAGAGTCAGTTTATTACCGAGTCGGAAGATTTACTTCGTCATAGCTACGAGATTGCAAGTTTGTATCCCGAAGAACAACACGGAGGTGTAACCTTCGCTTTCTGTCTGGCAACAATATTACGGGGTTGTAAACATGTGCTCAAACTCCTCGCAGGATGACTGGATGAGAGCCTGCTGGCTGCTGTTGGTTGCTTTCTATCTAGTAAGTACTCGTCATCATAAAGATCAGTTTTGTATCAAACTATACCGATAACACTATACTTTACGTACTTTCTATATATATTTTACACCACTTGTAGTATAACTTTAGTTAACTTTTCACATAATTTCTCTATCTTTTTTACTAAAGTCTTGTTTAAATGATTTCAGGAATCAACACAACTTAGGTCGTGATTTTTGGAAACCGCGACCGCGATTCCAAAGCACCATACATCTCGAAGCCTCAGACAATAAGCGGAGACCGCAACCGTAGTTATTCAAAGACAGCGACCGCGGCTATGACAAGAATCGCGACCGCGGTTATAGGAGGACTGCAACCAAGGTGGACCGTGACCAGAGAGAAATAAGGCAGAGACCGCGATCGCGGTCTTGCCCTCACTTATTAGAAAAAAATCGCGACCACGGTTCTAAGTCGGTGGAATGCGCCTATAAATAGCGCACCCACCTATCTTGTCAATGGAGGGGAGAGAGATCAGATCTTGAGGCCACGAAGTGTTGCTGCGCTCCAGACTCGTCTCCAACCATCCATACATCAGTCTTGGATCTCTAAGGGCGGAAGCCGAGGAGAGAGAAGACAGACGCCCACCCCTTCTTCGAGTGGAGAAGGTCATCCACACGGTAGATCCAGATCCGAAGAAGTAGTGTGTAGTATCACGTTTCTTCTCTTCCAGATCTATCATTTCATCCTGTTGTACCTTTTTTCCCCCTTCGTGGTATCTTATGGATCTGTCTTTTTGTAACACTGTCATGTTGTCCGCAAACATGAGCGGCTAAACACCTTAACTTGGGTTGGGAGTATCCACTATGGCTCTCCCAATATGTATATTGTCTCTTTCTTTTGAATATACATATTCTTATCAAGATTATCTCCATGCACCTGTTTTAATGCTTCACTTGTATGCTTAGCTACCATCTTGTGATGTTTGATTGTTGATATCTCAAGAGAGTAATATCACTTTTATCCCGTGCCATGGAGTGGTATGAATGCACGGGAGTGTTGGAATGCTAAAGTTTAAAACCATATGTTATGTTGTGAAGTTTACGTGTGGTCATCTCGAGAGAGAGGCTATCCTTAGACTAAGATCTTCCCTCGTCTCGAGAGAGAGTGGAATGGATGCTTTTGATGGTTGCTTGTAATCTTGGTAAGAGTATGTGAGAGAGAGAGAGAGACGATGTTGTATGTTGGTGAGATGTTTTAGTAGGTGAACCCCAACCCGACTTTCCTCCCATATTCTTATTTCATCTTATTTTTTTATTTCTTTTGTTCTTGTAGTTTGAACTACTTTAGCCTACGTGCCACCGTTCCTTAGGGAACACCTTTTATATACCCTCTTCGGCTGGAGTATATGAGTCCTAGATTCTGCGTGCTTAGCACTGCCAACCTTGTCCCTGTGTTTGACCCCGATCGCTACAACAGACCCCGTTTATCGTTGTGGGGGCCTGAGAGTCGGGTTATCTCTTTAAAAGTCTAACTACTTTAATCCACTCTTTTTGGACGTGCGATTTAGGCCGATCAACTTTTTGGCGCCGTTACCACGGATCGCGATCATAACCGCGACCGCGATCATAATGGCAACCGCGGTCTTTTTTCCCTCGGTTAGTTTGGTCGCGGTCTTGATGCCTATAAATACCTTTAAAACCCAAATGTTCGATTCTTTAAGCTCTCGTCGCTATCGTATTAAACCCTAGACCTCCACGCTGAATCGAGATCTGCAACCTTCCGCTATGAGTTTGTTGTTTGCCGCCCGTGATCATTGTCGTCGTTGCAACCCCACCCGTCGATAAGGTAACTCCTCGTTTTCTTTTTGCTTTTCGTCGCCGAGCTATCTTTTATCTCAAAAACCCTAGCTTATCATCGCCTAGTTTACGCTCCTTTTGTTGACTGATGACCTACTCACAGAGTAGCCGGTGATCGCCCTGCCGACGCTTCGTTTCCGTCATCATATCTACAATCGCATCGTCGAGGTAAACTTTCTCTTTCTCTTATAAAGCCCTTCCGCCCTAATTCTCGGCGGCCGATGATCATATAATGTTGTTCCCGCTTTTCCAACCACACGCGACCCCTAAAAACCCTAAAAGTGGAATAATGGATGTTGGTATAAATGATAAAGGAGCGTTCGGTCTGAGAAGCTGAAGGGTCGGAGGAAGACAAACCATGATCGCGGTCTTCGTAATCGCGACCACTGGATGTTAAACCCCTCAAAACTGCGACTGTGGTGTTCGCCCAAAACTCAAAAAGACTGCAAGTTTAGCCTTGCCTGAAGAAAAACCACGCCTGTGATTATAATTGCGGTCACGATAATAATCGTGACCGCGGTAATAACCGTGACCGCGGTCTTTCTTCATGAAATTGCGACCATCGTAACGTAAGGTTTGCCAAAAGAATCGCCACTGTGGCTGTTCTACGCCAAGACAACCGCAACCGCAATTCTCCCTTATGACCCGCTACCACGATCCCTTACAATAACCGCGACCGCGATCTCTTTAAAAGATCGCGACCACAGTAATGCTCTGAAGTAACAATAATCGTGATCGCGATTAACCGCGACCGCGGTTCCTATTGTCTACTTTATAAAAATTGAAACCTAACTATCCTGTTAATTAAGAGAACTTATCAATTGATGATATTTGTGCCCAGAACAATGAAGATAATCTTCAATATACCTTATCAGGACCTAATCTCCTTTAATATTTTAGATTTGCAAAATGTCTTCTCCTACCACAAGCAACCCAATATACAAGAGAGCCACATCCTTGAAGGAAGTGGAGAAGATCATCAAAAGCTTGTCAGAAGCTCTGAAAAGGAACACCACTCTGCCGTGCCGAAAAGAGTGTAGATATAGCTAAAGCTAGAGTAGTATCGAAGGATACTGGGAGAGATACCGCAAGAGAATTCCCCAAAGAAACAGAACAAACAGAGGAGACAGAGACCTCCAAATACCGACCAGAAGAGTCGGGTAGTCTGGTGCATGGGAAGAAACGAAAGGCTACACTGAAGGAACCCAAGCCCAACAAGAAAGCAAGGGTAGAAAAGGTAGTGGAAGAAACCTCTATGCAGAAAGGGGAACCATCATTCGTGCCCCGGGACGTAGTACACCAGTCTTCCTATGAGTAGATATCCCTGAACAAAGAATGCAGCCCGACACATTACTTCAACGTGGAGGACTTAAAGAAGATGGGGATCTACAACAAGACAGTGAAGTTCCTGTAGGGCGCAAATCTTCGCATTATCTGCACGCCCGAAGAAAAGTCCTATGGGAGGCTGACTCTAGAATTCTTGTCTTCACTGACAAAGGTCACCTCCAGTAGCGAGACACGAGTAGCGGGAGGTGGAGACTACATGCTCCAAGTATGACTAAGGGGCAAAACCCACATGGTGACAGAGACAGACCTGAACAGGATATTCACAACAACAGAGGAAGAATCCAAAGCATGTTCAGCAACTCCAGGAGAAAGAGAAATTGATGCATATGACAGCAACACCATGAGGAACGAGTTGACTGGGGAGGAGAAGCACAACGCTAAGAACTCCAAAGCCTCCCAAACCACCTCCTCCTTCATCAGAATAATGCAGAAGATCACCGCCTTTACCATAGATGCCATATCAGAGACCGGGACAGTCGGCAAGGGGGACATTTTCCTCATATGGTCCATGATCAAAAAATGACCGGTGAATATCGTTAGAATTCTGATCAAAAGACTATCGGCGAAAGTAGGCGGTGAAGTGAAAAGAAATTTTGCTTTCTGTATGGGCGGTCATATTACAATGATCGCCGATTACCTGCTGAAAGAAGAAGAAATTCAAATCGACATCAAGTCCCTCGCCAACATGGGAATCCTAGAACTGAAGGGGGAGAAGGCATATTTCAAGCACAAATGATCAAAGAAACCACTCCCCCTCCCTGAGATGGCGTTCTACGACACCCATAAGCTGCATTCAACTATCAACGACATTGAGAAGATAAGCTCTGGGGCACTACATGCCAGCATGTCGACAGATCCAGCACCCACAACAGTGGAGAGCAATGCCCCAGCCCTAAAAACAGAGAAGAAGAACTAGGAGCCGAGAAAGAAACTGGTGGTAGAGAAAAAGAAGAATAAAGCCACCATCAAGTCAGCTGAAAAAGAGATGACCGCAGAACAACCTCTAGGTGAAAAGGCTGTAAACCCTACCTTTCCCAAACCACAAGAGGAAACTACAACTATGGAGGAAGAGGCAGGGAAGGGAAAGGCTACAGAAGAAGCCCCCACAACCCAGCAACACGTCGGAGGCAGAGCCAAAAAGACAAGGCTCTCAGGTCATATCGGAGGCAGAGCCAGAAAGACAATGCTCTCAGGTCGTACCGGAGGCAGACGCAGAGAAGGGCCAATCTGGAGATATGCCCCCACCAACGCCACCTAAGTAACCAGTCGTGTTGAGCTCGTCGACAGCACGCACGGAGCAGTAGTTGCACCAGCAGCAATGACAAGCACCCTCTTTCATGGGTGCCCTGGGTACAAGGTTTAATACAATGTGGGAGCACATGCATCAAAACAATACTATAAATGAAAAAATTTCTACATCTTTGTCATCCCTAACAACGTAGGTACAAGCGTTGGATGACAGGATGGCAACATTCCCAGAATTTATCTAAGAAGTTTTAAACAATAAGTGGAGGATGATGGGGATGCTGAAAAAGATGCAGGAGGAGATGATAATCTTGTGGAAGGAGGGTTAGGCCTTCTTCCCTGACAACGAATAAATGTGTCGATATTATGAAGCGGCGATGGCTGCCCTCGAAGAAGAGCACCAGGGCATACAGAAAGACAGCCAGAAGCTTGACCAGAAGCACGAACGGGAGAAAAAGAGAACGAAGTGCCCAGCCATCTCGGCATGCTCTTTAGCCAGCACTTCCAGCCACGACGACAACGTGGGGGGGGGGGTCGGGCGTGGGAGATGACACAACAAGAGCCGGTAAAACAAAAGTTAGGAGCACAAGCAGGAAGGTGTCTCCCACTGTTGATCCAAAAGGGACCCAGCAAACGGAAACGTCAAGCCCCTAAAATGAGAAGCACGCAACATAATTAAAGGGGTTCGACCTCAACTGCGACCCAGAGGAAGTAATAGATGAAGCTGCCAACAAAGATAAACATCAGGAGGAACATCACCTCTCCCCTCCAGCACACTCTCCAACTCTAAAAGAGCATATTGCAGCTGCTCATCGGGAGGAGGTGGTCGCAGAGCTCAGCTCAGCCGGAGCAGAAGAGCTAGACAACATTATTGATGAGCTGGGGGCTGGGCTCGAAGAAAGTAATGATTTCCTCCTCTTCCAACCTCTTGAAGATCACCGCGACTACATATATAATGGGAAGATGGAGGTTACTTTGAAAATGATGGCAGAAGCCAAGTTGGGACAAGCCTCTGAGGAGAGTCACATCAAGGAAAACACCGCTGCTGAAGCCTCTTCAGAGGAAGTTGAACTAACAACCATAGTATAACCTACGAATAAAAGTTGTTGAACAAGTGGAAAGGGTTATGCCAACGATCCAAGAAGCCTCAACACCTATGGCACAGGAGGCAACATCCGAGGACGAGGATGGCGGTCTAGCAACCTTCTTCATAGATGAGCCCGCCAGGGAGAGACAAGCTAAGGTCAGGATAGAGTTACATGCAGTAGCTCCCCCTCTGCCCTGCAAGATGAAGGACATGAACATGACAGTAGTGTCGCACATCTCCTACACATATGTCCATGTCCTAGCAGATGTCCTCAATAACAATCTACCCGGGTCGGACATTCTGTACAACAACAAGGGTAGACATCTGTCCAGAGATGACTTCTGGAGGGTTTTCCTGAAGAAGGCTAAAGTACACAAAAGAATGTTTAAGGTACTTTGCGCCACCCTCCTGGAAAAGTTCTTGCACCCGAACAAGCTACAACCGGTCTTCAACGGGACCACGCATCTGGCCAGCCTGCTATATAAAGAAGAATACATGACGGCAGAAGTGTTGGAGCTAAAAGCGGTGGTCTGGAGGAAAGAGATCAGAACTGTTGTGCTACCCATCAAGAATGCAAAGTATTGGGCACTAATTGTCGTTGATTTACATGAACGTAATACCATGGTGCTCAACTGTTTCACAGCTGAGATGGATAGCACTTTTCTCGTATACAAAAGGAAGGACGCCGGGGATGCCTTGAATATTCCGATACGCCTACAACGAGCTATCAAAGAGGCGGGCACAAAATTTCAAGGGTCCTGGAAGTTGTTCTCCATCAACAAAAGGGTTCCCCAGGAAGAAACCGGTTTGGGGGATTGTGCCTTCATTGTTATACACATGATGGAAGCCATCAACAAGGGCGTCCCCCTAGAAAATCTGAACGTGTAAGACTTGCATGGATTATAGGGTGTGTACGTCATGGAAGTCATCTACGATCGCCGATTCTTTAATGATCCGGCGATGCCCGCAGATGCCATACTCCGCAGGCTTCACATGGACATTCCTCTTCCCGAAAAGGTAGCTTGGAGGAAACAAATCAAAACCATGTGGGTCGATCCGTCTGAACCAGCCAAAGCTACAACATGGAAGGTGGGTTGGAGTGTAGAGGTTGAAGAAGTTGCAAAGCAAATCACCGAAGAACAAAAGCAGTCTTCAGTGGCAGCAACTCCTGAAGTTTGACAAATGGGCCGGCAGGAGAAATCACACCTTCTTTTGTAAAGTTTGACAAATGGAGTTGCTTCAGCCTGTCAATGGAAGAACTGACAATAATTATGAGTTCTCTTAAAGAAGATGACTCCCCGAGAGATTCCATCTTTCAACTAGATGACATATGCGTATTAAAAGATGACCTCTGCGAAACATTGAAAACTAGAGGGTATCTTTCTGTGGACACAATGTCGGCCTACCAGGCGTTATTGGGGGACTCAATGCCAAACTCACACATAGTGTATTTCCTACTAGTAGATGACATCCTAAAAGATAAGAAGACAGGAGAAATGGAACGGCTACAATGACGACTTGAAGCAGCCACGCCAGAGCACATCTTCTTGCCAATTATTCACAAAAACCACTGGACTTTGCTGTATATCAACCTTCTGAAAAGGACTGCAGTTATGTATAACAGCTCTGATGCAGCCTTTGCACTCAACAAAAAGACCAACATGACAACAACAAAGTCTCCTATAGAAGAAAAGGCAAATATTTGCGTCGAAGCAATCATCGAGATGATAAGACAGCACTGCAAAGGGTACGTTACGACAAAAGGCAAGGACTTCAAGAAAACTCAATACTGCCACAGAAGCCCTCAACAGGTACCCTTATCCAATGACTGTGGGTTCTTCTGCCTGTCGTGGATGGTAGCCATTGCCACTATCGGCTTCAAGGTGGAGAAATGCAGTACAAGCAATATCATGCACTAAGGGGTATCTACGCAAGCATGCTCCTCGGGTCCAAGTGAGAATTTCCCCAAAAAATAAGCAAATAAAGAAGGCCTGTTTATACATCTTACTCAAATTTTGACACCCCTGGACGGGATGCATGATAAGTTTGGGGGAAGAGTCATAAACGGGCCACAAAGGTACTTGTACCTTCCTTTTTCATTTATTTCCTTTTTCATTCACTTCCCTTTTTCTCCTTTTACACCATCAAAATTTTTGAAATTTTGTTACAACTAACCTTTTAGAAGCTCGCTTTCTCTCACTAAATTTTCTAAATGTAGTGTTCCAGCCCTCTGGGAGAGAAGAATATGAGAAACATACACAAGAATGCATGAGTAAAACAATAGTCATATCAATACTGCTATACCTCATGCTTGCAATAAGACATTGTAAATGTAACAACCTTAACTCATAAAACCCTCAGAGACTAGAGGACTTCACCTAGTCATACTCCAGACCAACAACCCTCACCTGACGTTTTTGACCAGAAAATCCTTATCCCCGTAGAAAAGGAAAAAGCCGCCCTTTTCAAAGAATATCTAAAAGAGGCTTGTCCGCCCAGAAGTCCAAGTAAAACTCCCCAAACCTAATCCTGAAGGGAGAGGTAAAAAGCTAAAAATAAATAAAGAAAAAAAATATGAGAGTTGTGCCTGAAAAGATGCCAAAAGTTTCCGCACGACCGGTATATTGTTGCACTCATGAATGCAGATATGTCGTGCCCGTAAGTGGAATCTTGAAGCCAAGCTTACTCACCTCCAAATCCTAAATGGAATCTCACAAAACCACCTGACTTAAAGTCAAAAGCCCAAAAAGGGAAACACTATTCTTACGACGGTTGTGGGTGAGGAGTTTAGGGGGAAGAGGAAAACACCTAAAATCCTTAAGTCTACCCGAACACATTAGCATAGGGTCAGCTGAAAAATAAAGAATTGGTGTGAAAGCTACCCTTTGAAAAAGATCTGGCATTAGTACAGTCATTACCTAAGGGAGGAGTGATTAGTTGAGAAGGAGAAGCATTTTACAATTGAAGGTTACGACAGAGAATTGAAGTTATGCAACTCCGGTTGAAAGGGGGAGATTGAGACCTAAGGGTTTGAGTACATACCACAACAATCTTGATGCAAGAATGAGATATATCGGTCATGTTATTATGTGGTCTTTTAAGATTGTTCATTCTTTCTCTCTCTAAGTTTTCGAACCTACACTTAGCCTGGGGATAGGCTTGATTCTAAGTTTGGGGGAGTTGATAACACTGTACTTTACATACTTTCTATATATATTTTACACCACTTTTAGTATAACTTTAGTTAACTTTTCAAATAATTTCTCTATCTTTTTTACTAAAGCCTTGTTTAAATGATTTCAAGAATCAACACAACTTAGGTCATGATTTTTGGGAACCGCGACCGCAATTCCAAAGCACCATACATCTCAAAGCCTCAGACAATAAGCAGAGATTGCAACCGTTGTTATCCAGAGACCGCGACCGCAGTTATTCAAAGACCACGACTGCAGCTATGACAAGAATCGCGACTGCAGTTATAGGAGGACCGCGACCAAGCTAGACCATGACTAGAGAGGAATAAGACAGAGACTGCGATCGCGGTCTTGCCCTCACTTAACAGAAAAAACTACGACTGCGATTCTAAGTCAGTGGAATGTGCCTATAAATAGCGCACCCACCTGTCTTATCAAGGGAGGGGAGAGAGATTAGATCCTGAGGCCATGAAATGTTATTGCATTCCAAACTCATCTCCAACCATCCATACATCAGTCTTGGATCTCCAGGGGCGGAAGTTGAGGAGAGAGAAGAAGGACGCCCGCCCCTTCTTTGAGAGGAGAAGAGCATCCACGCGGTAGATCCAGATTTGAAGAAGTAGTGTGTAGTATCGTGTTTCTTCCCTTCCAGATCTATTGTTTCATCCTGTTGTACCCCTTTCCCCCTTCGTGGTATCTTATGGATCTGTCTTTTTGTAACGCCGTCATGTTGTCTGTAAACATGAGCAACTAAATACCTTAACTTGGGTTGGGAGTAGCCACTATGGCTCTCCCAACATGTATATTGTCTCTTTCTTTTGAATATACATATTCTTATCAAGATTATCTCCATGCACCTGTTTTAATGCTTCACTTGTATGCTTAGCTACCATCTTGTGATGTTTGATTGTTGATATCTCGAGAGAGTAATATCACTTTTATCCCGTGTCATGGAGTGGTATGAATGCACGAGAGTGTTGGAATGCTAAAGCTTAAAACCATATGTTATGTTGCGAAGTTTACATATGGTCATCTTGAGAGAGAGGCTATTCTTAGACTAAGATCTTTCCTCATCTCGAGAGAGAGTGGAATGAACTCTTTTGATAGTTTCTTGTAATCTTAGTAAGAGTATGTGAGAGAGAGAGACGATGTTGTATGTTGGTGAGATGCTTCAGTAGGTGAACCCCAACCCAGATTTCCTCTCATATTCTTGTTTCATCTTATTTCTTTTGTTTCTTTTGTTCTTGTTGTTCTTGTTTCTTTTGAACTACTTTAGCCTGTGTGCCACCGTTCCTTAGGGAACACCTTTTATATACCCTCTTTGGCTTGAGTATACGAGTTCTAGATTCTGCGTGCTTAGAACTGCCAACCTTGTCCCTGTGTTCGACCCTGATCGCTACATCAGACCCCATTTATCATTGTGCGGGCCTGAGAGTCGGGTTATCTCTTTAAAAGTCTGACTACTTTAATCCACTCCCTTTGGACATGCGATTTAGGCCGGTCACATACCAAATGAAACCAGAGCAAACAAAAAGCAAGATTTTCTTTAGTCTGTTTTCTAAACCATTAAACTGTATCTCATGGCCTAAGCATCACGTCAGAAAGTGAAATCAACGCAACCCACCGTGAAAAATCAAAATAGCCAGCTTGATAGCATCTAGTTGGCAATTTGAATCACGTCAGCGGGCAATTTATTTTGTCATCAGTTGAATTAGTTGCATCTTTTCGAGCTCCAGTGAATGCTCTCTCTAATTGGTTCCCAAGAAGTATGTGTAAATAATAGATAAGATTCAACAATGAAATATCAATAAAGAAAAAACAAAATTTCATATGAAAAAGTAGGCATGTCACACACAATTTGTACATATAGCTTTTAATATCTAGACAACGGCGATAAAAATATTGGAATGGACGTGTAACCAAAGAGACATAAGCAATCATTTAGGATGGAAGAAAATCAAACAAAAAGGCTTGCCACTGTACTTATTAAAAACAAGAAGGCAGACACATTATTAGAAAAAAAGAAGACATGTCACTTGCCATATGTAGGTATAGATAGATGACATAGATAGTTGTCAACAAAATGAGTATCAATTCACAACTCCAGTGTGGCCTACAACTATTTCTGTTTTGTGTAATAATAAATGCATAGCTAGGTCCAACTTTGTAATCCATAATGGAATTTGATATCTATGTTCTGCTATAATATCAAGACGATAATGATTTGGATATAATGTTTTAGCATGGATGGCCCAAATTTATCAACGTGATGGAACTCCGGTTGGAAAAATTTAAATCAAAATGCATCCTTATTTAATACATGAGTTAACTTCCTACTTATTAAAAAGGGATGTTAGATATGTTGCAATATAAATATAAGTGCACATATAAATTGTGTCAAAATATTTTACATTTCCAACTTAGGATTGACCCGAGATTAATTTTTTATGTAGTGATATACGTAGAGTTAGATTGGGTTTTCTAATGTCAAACCTTAGGTAAAATTGAATTATATTATCTGAAATATATGTGCTAGTAATATCGGTTTGCCCTGCATGTTAGAATGTGTGATGTTAAGAATTGTCAACCCGAAAGCAACCCATGTTGATAAATCTAAACTTGAAAATGACTTACAATTTTAACTTTGACACCAACTTTCAAACTCACAATTATAACCTAGATAAACTAAATCCAATGTTGATGTTTTGGTCAGACTTCAAAACATCATACATCATATTTATGTATTCTCGCGTAACTAGAATAACATGAAACAGATCAAGTTTATCAATAAGGGAAAATGATCAAAGTACGAAGCACAATAAATCTGTAGATTGTAACACATATGATTATTTCTATCTTCTACATCATCTCACAACAATAATCAATAGTGGGCTTTCTGCTTGAGACATAATCTTATTGTCCAGCATTTACCCCATCAGGGTTTTATCATCATCAGTGAGCTTTCATCCCTAAACATAATCTCATTATGCAACATTTACCCTTATCAGGGTTTCTCAATGTAAGGAGTGCATATTAAATTCAATTTCAGTATAAATATTATCATTTCATTGTATATCATAGTTTTGAACAAATATTAGAAGAGGCATTATAACTAGCAACAGTAAAAGCATGTAGATATCATGTATCATTCCTCATACTCAGAATAGATTTATCATACAACATATGCATGTTCCATCCAATCTGAATAGATGCCAATTATTTCATGCATATGCATGCATAACAGACTTAGTTCTCTTCATCTTTTATTTAATATTCTTCATATAGGTTTACTAATCAACACATGTTGACTATCAATTGAAGTTTGTACTATTAGTCTATTCTCATAGTACAATTTACAATTCAAGAACACATTCTTGTAAATCAATTCAAATACTTGACTTTCATCTTTTAGTTGAATTCAACTACAGTTATGTGCATCTCTTAATCCCCCATTTGAGATTGTCATTCACTAGCATCATCAAACTCATCATTTTAGGGTAAGAGTTACATTCTTATAATCATCTACTAATTCCTATCTTTCTCCATCATTTTATACTCAATAGTCTCAACTTCTTTCATTTCATGTTCATTACATTATCTGGACCAATCTTGTAATGCCTGGGCCCACTGCCCATAGCTCTAGTAGAGTTCCAGGAATGACGATTGGCCCCACAAACCACCACTAGCCTTAACTGCACACTTTGTCCACACTGACGCGCAAGCCAGGATCAACTTCCCGACTGGTCACCCATCCTAATACTACTTCAAGCTGAGCACACTTAACTATGGAGTTTTTAGTGATGGGCTCCCGGAAAAGGAGGTGCACCTTGGTGATATGGGTAGTCTAATAATTCCTTTTAAGATCGTCTTATCCAAAGTCTCAAATCCTGGGACGTTACAATCTCCCCCACTTAGACTCTTGACGTCCTCGTCAAGGCTCAATTATATGGCCTCATAATCTTTCCCCATTTCAGTGTAGACCCAAATGTCCCATGTACACCCAGCTCCCAATTGTGACTACCAAAGCAAGGGCGGATCCATCAACTCGGATAGCCCTTTCCAACATGCCTGGACACTACCAGCGCATGGGTGGCTCCATCAACTCGGATAGCCCTTTCCAACATGCGTGGACCGCACAGCTCAAAGACTGGCATGCCATAGGCCCATGTGGGCCCCACCTACTAGAGGGGAATTGGATCTGATACGATTTTTAATGCCTGGGCCCACTGCCCATAGCTCTAGTAGAGTTTCGGGAATGATGACTGGCTCCACAAACCACCACTAGCCTTAACTGCGCACTTTGTCCACACTGACGCACAAGCCATGATCAACTTCCCGACTGGTCACCCATCTTAGTACTGCTCCAAGTAGAGCACGCTTAACTATGGAGTTCTTTAGTGATGGGCTCCCGGAAAAGGAGGTACACCTTGGTGATATGGGTAGTCCAATCATTCCTTTTAAGATCGTCTTATCCAAGGCCTCAAATCCTGGGACGTTACAAATCTTTCTTGATTCACTTTACATACAATGCTTCTCTTCTACATAACATTTATCAAAGTATAGTTCTTAGTGTATTTCATTTAATTTGGGTTAAGCCACATGTAATTAAAATAAAAGATAAAATACTTCATCATACTATCTTGATTAGTTTCATCTTTATCTTGAAATCACCATTAAGTACATCTTGTTCATATTGTCTCTTATATTTAGATAATTGTACCTTGTCATTGACTACTAATGTCATTCCCATAATCAACAATGATCATTTTTATTATACTAAAACAAATGCATTAGACTTATATGATATTAGTAAGACTCGTCATATTCAATTAAAATATTAATACCTTCAACTTCAGCATTTGATCACATTTACAACATCATATACAAGTTCTAACTTTATCGCTCAAAATCGTCTTAATAATAAACTTTTAGGGTTTTCAAGAAGTCATTCCTTAGTTCAACATATCATAATAATCATATCATTCAGTAATCCAATCATGACTCAAGGGTTCATTAGGGTTATTCACAAACATGGGAACCCTACTTTCCATTTTCACACATTTCATTCATCAATCATAAGTATACATTGATTAATTGACTCATTTCATTCACTTCCTCAACACAAATCCTAATCAGAATATGTGGTTATTCAATTCCATTAACATTCAACAATACACTTGTATCATACAATCTAGTACAATTCAAACATGATTTTACACATGTCAATTCAATTCCAAGCATATCGGCCATTGGGCTGATTTTTAGGCAAAATTCACATGAAATAGCATAGTCATCTACCCATAATAAAAACCCATGGATCCTCAATCAATATATCAGGAACTAATCAAGTTCCAATCAATGATAAATAATCAAAATCAGTAGAATTGGATCACCAATATCTTTCCCAAATCAAATCCAATCACATACATGTACAAACAAGGTTTCTGATAGTTTTAGCCGGACAGAATTAGGCTTCCAACATCAATACAAAGCTTAGGAGGGAGAAAAACACTCACCTCAGGTGCCAAGCACCTTAAAAATGTAAGTCAACTTCTGAATTTTTGGAAACCCAATTAAACTCTCGCAAAAGAATCCAATTCTTTCTCCTCTCAACTCGGAAACCCCAGAAATGGGGATTAGAAGATAAAGAGTGAGAAAAGTGGGAGATTTGAGGTGATTTAGAATCAAATCAGGGGAGGGACGGAATCTTGACATGTGAGAGAAGATTCACCATGAAATGTTATGCAAAGAAGCTAAACTTACTTGATTTCATCATATCTTGGATAGAGAAACCCTAGGTCAACATCTCCACCACTTTCTCTTCTCAAAAACCTAGCTCTCCTCTCTCTCAAGAATTTCATTTCTTTGATAGGAAGGATGAGTTATGAGAGATCCTTGTGTGTTAGATTAGTAATATAGATGAATTGAGGTGCTTAGAACATTTTCAAACACGCCCCTCACTGTATTTTTATTTTGCTCAGACTGCACTACTACAGAAATGGCTTATAAAGTCAGTTTTCAAGGTGTCGGTTGTATACAAAAACCGACACATAAACCCTAATGTGTCGGTTTTTAACAGAAACCGACATCCAACCCATGAAGGTCGACCAGACACGGGTACCACTTTTATTAAGTGTCGGTTAATTAATAAACAATCGACACCTAAACTCAACCGCCAAAATCAAAATTCCAGCGAAAAAATTGGCTCCAATATTTTACATATTGCGTCGGTTTGTAACTAAATAACTGATGACTAAAGGGTATTCGTGAGATAGGAATAGTTGTCGGTTGTTGTTTAATCAAAAACCGACGACTATAATAAAGTATAGGTGTCGGTTTTTGCAAACAAACCGACGCTGTTGGTTTAGTTGTCGGTTTTTTAAATAACCGACACTTATTTTCAACTTAATAGCTCACCCTGCCCGAACAATTCTTCCCATTTCCCTATTTCATTCCCGATTTCCCTAGCTCCGGCGATTTCTTGCTCCCTGCCGCCGCCGCTCCTTGCCGTTCGTGCTTCGCCGTCGTGCTCTGTCGCCGCCGCTCCTTCCTCCGTGCTCGCCGCTCATCGCCGTCGCCGCGAGAAGCTAGGTCTCCTAGCCTGCCCACCCGCCGGTTCCCTCTCTGCCCGCCCGCCCGTCGATTCCCGCCCGCCCGCCCGCCGGCCTCCATCTCCGCCGTCGCCGATAGCATCTAGGTCTCCTAGCCTCGCCGCCCTCTCCGTCGCTCCTCTCTTCGCCGCCGGAAGCTGCTAGGACTTGCTCCGGTCGCTGCTCCTCTTCCCTCAAGGTGCCCGCCCTGCCTTCTTCTTCTTCCTCTGCTCGTCTTCCCTCAAGGTGTCGCCTTGCTGCTGGGTATTTTTTTTTAAATTTATTTACCTATGAGAATCAGTTATAATTAAGGCTCATACACATATTGATGTCTAACACCTAAATGAATATCTAGTTAGTGTATTTTCCTAGTATCGTGAAAGATTCTCAATCGTGTGTATCAAATGGGATTCTTATATATATTCATATCTTAATGTTATAAATGGAAGACTCGAATGTAATAAAATCTCATCAAAGTAGGTAGAAACAACTTATATATATTTAGATCTTAATAATTCCATGAAGTGCACATTATCTTACTCAGGAAAAGTATGTGTATAATGTAGGATTAGTTCCATATAATGGTTCTATTTTAGTAAGCACCTAGAAACCCGTCCAAGATTTACTCATTAGGAGCATTTCCTCGTTTGTTCTCTAAGTACATTTGTAGACTTCTTTTCAAGCTATCATGTCTACCACAATAAAGTTGGTTATGACAAGCAATAAAAGGTTAACTGATGTTATACAACTTTTTCTGAAAATATATAACATCGTTATATGTACTTACACTTTGTTAATACTAATATTGTGCAGTCTCTGTCCACCCATAACAATCACTATGAACTGGGCCTCTATGTCAATGTTAACGTTCCCTATTGAAGAATAATTGGACATCATCCTAGATGATCGTTCCTTAAACCAATTGGTCATACCCAAACATTGGCGTTTTCTAAAAGGAAGACACTACATGTCTGGTAAAGTGACCATAACTTTTGGAAATTATTCACATGTTATCGAGGTTGAGTATGATTTTGCGGGAAATCTTGTATCAAAATCCGGTTGGCGTGATTGGATTGGAGAGATGCATGTGGTCCGTTGCAACAGGCTTTTTCTCCGTCCAATTGGCCATAATTCCATCAAAGTTTGGATAACCAACAATAACTGCGAGACCCCTGATCATCTACTGCGGTATGAGCGCATGGCGTCGGATATCATCTATGAGGAATCTGAATCTGAGGCCCCTTTCAGTTCAGATTTGTCTAAATACAGTGAGGAGCTTCGTGACACAGCTTCATCATCAAAAAGAAGTTATTGATGCGGGACCATGTTGGTGTAGTATTTAGTTGTCTATCTATCTTGACTTGTCTGTATTATTTGTTTTTTTAATTATGCGCATGTTTAGGGGTACACCAACCCCTTTGTTTAGTTATTGTTTAGGGGTACACCCCTGTGTGTGGATGTAAAAAGAGATTAATGAATGGAACTGAAAGTTGCTACATGAATGCTTATAACTGAAGTGTGTGTTCCCATGAATGTTCCCATTTGCATGATTACACTACTATTTTCTCATATTGTTTAGTCTATTTTTAATATGACATACTTGCTTATATCTTGCTTAATGATGAACTGTAATTCACACATGTGACATGCTTGGAATGTAAATGATGAACTTTTCCTTAAATTGCCAATCATGCTTTTAAAGACATCAATAATCACCCTAACTTGAAGAACTAGGATTTTAGGTATAAGAATGACAATACATTATTTGTTGGCCTAGAAACCCGTCCAAGATTTACTCATTAGGAGTAAATCTTGGATAGTCTCCGGTTTGGGACTGTTCTTGAACACCTAATCTCGCTTAGGATGTAAGTACATATGTACTTGGAGAACAGCGGGGAAATGCTGCCGAAATTTTCTTGAAAACCCAATACACATTATACACTTACTAGTGAGATTAGGTGTTCAAGAATGGATAGGTGGTACACATTTATTATATATAATAATGACATCACATGTATTTGTTAACCCTAGACCCTAATCTTGTCCTAATATATACGTGTTTTCTCTTTGATCATAGAATGGATAGATCATTGATATCCATTCGCAATCGCTGCACCCCAGAGTTTATTTCTGGTCTTGACCAGTTCATTAAATTTGCCGAGGAACATAGGAAACAACCTGGAGATAGGTTCTACTGTCCATGTAGACATTGCGGTAACAACTTGAAAGTCAACACTGATGACGAAATCAAAACTCATGTCATGTGCAACGGGATTATATAAGGCCATACAGAATGGCACTGGCATGGAGAGATTTCAGACCCAAAACCAGTGGATGTCGATAGTAGTGCTTGTGTTGAAGAAGAAATTGCCTACGATGACGTAGATGTGAATGAACCAATTCCAGTAGACATCGTTGATGCGATGCTGGATAGTTGTGGGGTAGAGCACACCGATCCACCTCCCATTTTTAGAAATATAGATGCAAAGAATTTGAGGTGGCATGCAGATGTTAAGAAAAATAATGATGGGATCCTACGACATGCGTCTGATTCCCCACAGTGGAAGAAGATTGATGTATTGTACCATGAATTTGGTGAAGAAGTTAGGAATCTAATACTTGGGCTTTGTACAGACGGGATGAATCCGTACGGGACATTGAGAAGCCAACATAGCACTTGGCCAGTCATGCTTGTTATATACAATCTTCCTCCCTGGCTGTGTATGAAAAATAAGTACGTAATGCTGTCGTTGTTGATATCGGGCCCTAAACAACCTGGAAATGACATTGATGTTTATCTTGAACCTCTGATTGATGACTTAAAGAAACTCTAGGGTGAAGGTGTGATGACCTATGATGCTTCACGAAGAGAGACATTTCGTTTGCATGCTATGTTGTTTTGCACTATTAATGACTTTCCAGCATATGGGAATTTGTCTGGATATAGTGTCAAAGGAGCTAAAGCGTGTCCTATATGTGAAGAGAACACTGATTCAACAAGACTAAAACATGGCGGTAAGAATGTATATCTCGGTCATCGAAGGTTTCTTCCAAAATTCCATCTGTATCGTAGGAAGCGCAAAGCATTCAATGGATTGAATGAGGAACGCAGTGCACCTAAACCTATACCAGGGGAGGTTGTTTATGAAAGAATAAAAGACTTTGTCAATGAATTTGGTAAGAGATCACAATGTACTACACGGAGTGACAATTCTTCATTCAAGAAGAAGTCAATATTTTGGGATCTTCCTTATTGGAGTTCTTTGACAGTCAGACATTGTATCGATGTAATGCACGTTGAGAAAAATGTCTGTGATAGCATCATTGGTACTCTGTTAAATATACCAGGTAAGATTAAAGATGAGATAAAATCCAGACTGGACCTACATGAAATGGGAATAAGGTCAGAATTAACAGAAATAAGTGAAATGGGTAGTAAAAGAACATACTTACCTCCCGCATGTTACACGTTGTCTAGAAAAGAGAAGAAAGCTTTTTGTGAATGCTTGATAAATGTTAAGGTGCCACATGGTTACTCATCCAACATCCGTAGATTGGTATCAATGAAAGATCTGAAGTTGATAAGACTTAAATCTCATGATTGTCACACTCTAATGCAACAAATATTGCCCGTGGCAATTCGATCTATATTTCCGAAGCATGTAAGGTTTGCAATCACCAGACTTTGTTTCTTTTTCAACAGTCTCTGCAGCAAAGTTATTGACCCTGAGACTCTCGATAATTTGCAAAGAGAAGTGGTTGTTACCCAATGTCAGCTTGAGATGTATTTCCCTCCTTCGTTCTTTGATATCATGGTACATCTTGTTGTCCACTTGACTAGGGAAGTGAAAATCTTGGGCCCGGTTTTCTTGCATTGGATGTATCCCTTTGAACGATACATGAGCGTTTTTAAAGGTGATGTTCGAAACCGTTATCGACCTGAAGGGAGTATTATTGAAGGTTATGTGGCGAGAGAGGTTATGGATTTCTGCAATGACTTTCTCAGTGGCAATGACACTCCTGATAATGACAAGAATATTGACGAGCTATTTGGCAAAGGAATTTTGGGATCACGTGTGAAAGTAATCAGCCGTGAGCAGTTGGAACAAGGTCATTTGTATATTTTACACAACATGGACAAAGTGAACGTTTATATCGAGGAACATACCAATTTCATCAAAAGACAATATCCTCGAGCCAATACAATGTGGCTTGCTAGAGAGCATAACAAGACTTTTATTAAGTGGTTTGAAGATAAAGTCTTACATCAACTATCTCAAACACCAGATGATATTACTAAAACTATCAAATGCCTCGCCTTTAAACCAAAGTTGACTGTTATGTCTTATGAAGGGTATGACATTAATGGATTCACATATTACACAAAGCGCCAAGATGATAAGAGTGTCGTCCAAAACAGTGGGGTCACCCTTCAAGCATCGACTATGTTTTTTGCAAGTGCAAAGGATAAGAGTCCACATGAAGCTAAAATGTCATATTACGGTGTCATTGAAGAGATATGGGAATTTGACTACATAGATTTCAGAATTCCACTCTTCAAATGTAATTGGGTTGATAACACCAAAGGAGTTATAGTGGATGAATTGGGTTTCACTTTAGTAAACTTTGAAAAGATTGGCGAGAAGGCTGAACCATTCATATTGGCATCACAGGAGAAACAAGTATTTTATATCGATGATCCTGCAAATGATAAATGGTCGGTTGTTCTTCATGGTAAAAGATAGCTCATTGAAGATCCTATAGATGAAGAAGAGTATTATGATAAATATGATGACTCCAGTCCATTCTCAGTTGGGTTGCCAACTCCACAAAATATTGAAGCTAATGATGACTTATATGTGCGCGGAGATCACAATGAAGGATTGTTAATTGATAAAAGATCACAATTTTAGAGGCATGCATGTTTATATTTTTTTATTGAAGCTAAATGTTTACTTTTTTAATATCAATATCATTTTCTGATTTGATGTTTCATTATCTTCTAGTTAATACAAATGCTAAACATTGTGGGAGGGTGCTAAAGAACTATAGAACCAATCTCACCCGAGATTACATACGCGATGCTGAGAGTACGTTCTTGATCGATTCCAATTCTAGACATTGATCAGTATTTCACTAACTCTACACTAATAATTTTTGTTTGTATTCTCTTTGAAAAATAAATATAGGAAGAAGGCTATGCAGGACGGACATGACATAGCTATGCAGGATATGCAGGATATGCAGGAAGAAGCCCCTCTGAAGAGAAGCAGGATACAGATACAATACATAAAGTGCAGCACACACAAGTGGTTCAGATTCATATAACAACATGACAGACTAACACATATATAGTGCATAACAACAGCAGTGCCGAATTTACATACAACACTAACTTAGTACATATATAGTGGGACTAAGGTGATGATACCACCTACTAAAACAGGTTATCGACTACATGTTACGACTGGGAGGTCGTGATTCAGCAACGTATGCATTAGCAGGAGGACAAACATATGGTGATCTGTTTGTCCTCCTGCTAATGCATATTGTTGCTGAATCACGACCTCCCAGTCGTAACATGTAGTTTTCGGTAACCTGTTTTACCAGGTGGGATCGTCACCTTATAAGTACCACTATATATGTACTAAGCTAGTGTTGTATGTAAATTCGATGCTGATGTTGTTATGTACTATATATGTGTTAGTCTGTCATGTTGTATGGACATCGATTGTATTGCTCGGGTATTATATAGTCTCATTAGATAATATGAAATATATCAATCTTATTTATAGCTCATTAATTATATATATACATCATTCTCTTTACAGGTGTTTAAAGCTGACCCCACTACAGGAACGGACTTACCAGATGTACATGCTCCCTATACGATGGGAGAATTAAATGAAGTAAGAGAAGAATGGGCAACAACCATACAAATAGTGGGGATTTTGTAAATGAATTTCTGAATTATAATATGTGTGAATGTTTCTACATGTCTAGATGCTTCTACATGTATCTGAGTAAAAATGAATGAAAGTGTTGGTTACTATATGAATGTTTCTACATGTGTGAATGTGAATGAATGGAACTACAGATTGCTAGCTACATGAATGTTTCTAAATGTGTGAAAATAAAATGGAACTGCAGGTTGTATTGCTAAATGCATGTGTGAATATTTTTGTTGTTAAATTTGTAGGTTTGTGGCCTGTTGTTGGCTGATATCAATGGATGTCGTAAAACCTGCAGTTCAGTTAACTGAACTGCAAGTTTCTCATCCTGCGACCAGCCACAGCAAGTCTGCAGACTGACAAAAAAAAACAATAGGCATCGGTTATTTGTACAAAACTGACACACAATGATGTAATGTCAGTTTTTTAGATATAACCGGCGCCTATTTCCTGTGGCGCGAACATATATGGTGTCGATTTCTTACTACAAACCGACACTGATAGTGCCCAAGCTGGCGCCAATAACAGGCGTCGGTAATTGTAAACAACCGACACATAACGTTACAGTGTCGGTTATTTAAATGTAACTGACACATATTCTTTTGACGTGAAGACATATTTCGTCAGTTTTTGTCTTATAACCGACACTGATAGCGCCCAAGATGGCGCCCTTTCTGTGGCGCGAAGGGTTTGGGCGTCGGTTTCTTATCTAATAACTGCCGCCTATAGTCCCCGGATGGCGCGTTTTCGGTCGCGCGCGAAGAGTTTGGGTGTCGGTTCTGGAACCGTTACATAATGGGTGACCTTTTAGTGTCACCCACATAGGCGTCGCTTAGAAACCGACACTAAAGGCCTTAAATAACCGACACTAAAGGTGGTTCTGTAGTAGTGCTGGTTGGTTGGGTGAGTTATAAACTCAACCGAAACCACACGTTTCAGAACTCAAACCTCATCCAAAAATTATTAAACTTTAACCCAATGTCTGAAATTGACTTTATAAGATAAAATAAAAAATTTAGATCATTTGGAGTAACAAATAAATAACTAAAAATCAAATACTATATTGTTATATTGTAGTCAGCAGCATGGTCGGTCGAGTTTGTCCTTCACAGAACTCGACCAACACCCTCTCTGTAGGGATAAAAAATCATCCAAAAATTACACCAATTTAATGGAGTGTCTATAATGGAGTTTAATAAATAAAATTAAAATTTGAGATCAATTGGATATACCAATAAAAATATAAAATTCAATTACAAAACTACTATATCAATCTGAAAATATGGTCGGTCGAGTTTGAAACTCGACAGATAAACAGGTCAGAACATTTTTCAAAAATTCTGATATTTTTCAATGTTGTTCAAATTTTGTATATACATATCATATCCAAAAAAAATTTAAATCAGAGTTACACATAAAATACTAAAAATTATTTAGTGAGACATTATACTTATTAAATTTTGTATTCATATGCCATCAAAACCCTAATTTGGGCTCATTAGGGTTTCCAAATCTTATCCCTAATTATGTGAATCAAAGTATGATTAAACCTTCTTGTTGTATTTAAAACATAAAAACTTAACTACGATCATTAATCAAGGTTTAAACAATGATCAACTTAATTAAGCATACAATCATCCAAGTAAACCCTAATTAGATGACTAATTTGAAAACATGTCATTATAATCAAGATGATATTGATTTGCATACAATGATTTGGCATGGATAGCCCAAATTTATCGGCGTAATGGAACTCTGGTTGGAAAAATATAAATCAAAATGCACCCTGATTTAATACATGCATTAACTTCCTACTTATTAAAAAGGGATGTTAGAGATGTTGCAATATAAATATAAGTATACATATCAATTGTGTCAAAATATTTTTCATTTCCAACTTAGGACTGACCCGATATTTATTTTTTGTGTAGTGATATACGTAGAGTTAGATTTGGTTTTCTAATTTCTAACCCTAGGTAAAATTGAATTATATTGTCTGAAATATATATGCTATAATATCGGTTTGCCCTTGATGTTAGAAAGTGTGATGTTAAGAATTGTCAACCCGAAAGCGATCCATATGCTGATAAATCTAAACTTGAAAATGACTTACAATTTTAACTTATACATCAATTTTCAAACCCAAAACTATAACTTGGATAAACTAAATCCAATGTTGATGTTTTGGTCAGACTGAGTCGAGTTAACGACTCAGGTATTATGTTATCAAACACAAGAATCCTACACTTAACTCGATTTGAAACATGATGACATTGGCATCTAGCTAAATATCACCCAACATCATAGTGATTTTTGTACATATAAACAACTAAAAAAATAACAGACAACACTTACTCTTTAAAAATAAATATAACCTCTAATTGAACCAAAATTTATGTCTCTGATCAGACTAAGTCAGGTACAAGGATATGTACTACATTGTCATACACAACAATTCTACTCATGTCAAGACACGACATGCATTTCTAAAGGAACACATAGTTTTTAGTTGGTGAAAAGTATATGACCTCCTTGTGACTTTTTGTGTGTGCAAAATAGGCAGGAAAGACAATAGGCAATAGTTGCTTTATAGAAACAATTAAATAACCTTTCTTTGTATCCAAATTCATGTTTCTGGTCGAGCTGGGTTCACTATTAGGTATTGCACTGTCATATACAATTATTTTACTCCTATCTCTTTTTGATACATATTATTGATCACGTGTATGATTGTCCGTTAGTGAGAGCCTACCTGGAATAACTGTGATTTTGTACATACAAATAGGTAAAAAATATCAATAGGTTCTTTTACAAAAAAAAAATAACTCCTACGTAAATCCATATCCAGGTATTTGGCCTCATTAAGTCGGGTACACAGTCAGACACTACATTGCCATACACAATAGTTCTATGTCTAACTCACTTTTAATGTAAAACACATTTTTATGGTATACATAGTTGTGTGTTAACAAAATCCCACCCACCTCCGTTGTGATTGTTGTACATATGTACAAAATGACCAAAAAGTCAAGTGAGAACATATACCTTTTTTTAAAATAAATAGTTTGAGAAGAAACTCAATATAAAAAATCTATAAAAGCTAAGAAAGAGAACACTGCGTAGCAGTACGTATGGTGTGCTACTGAGTAAGCAGCTCGAATGCCCATTGATTTAACTACAATTCTTTTAGGTATGAAAATTTTGATGATATTAATTAGGCTTTTAATTATTATCACTCCCACTATTTTATTTCAATTTGATAGCCCTCACATATCAATTGGGAATATTGCAACATGCAATATTCTAGTGGGACAGATCTAAGATAATTCTATGATCAATACCGTAAAACACAGTCAATTACCAAAGTAGGCAACTATTTCCAATTGCATCATATGTAATTCTGGATAGATGATATGCACAACTCCTTGCCATACTCATCTACATGCTTCTAGTCTTAGATGCTCTAAGAATCACCAGTTTAAGCATAACCCAACGGCCAACATGATAGATATGCACCCAACAAAAGCACCTACACATATACCAGCACACTTCCACGAGATAGATGACACCCCACGTGAAGGCGTAACCTATGCTTGGTTGATAAAGATTTTCATGTGGGTTTCTAATGAAAAGTATCTAAGACTTAATATAATTTTTTATTTGAGGGAGTTTATATTTATAAATACATATACTTTATCCAATAGCTACATATATAGTATGTCTCATATAAATGTTATATCCCACAATGAAAATATGCAATAAATAAAAATGATGGTTATGTCCAGCCTAATGTAATTCCTTAGAGCCACAAATAATTACCATATCCTAGGTCCACATCACATGTAGAAATCAGTTGTTTTGATGAAGATTCGTGCTTGTCAATCTGAGTTGATCAGTTTAACCTTTGAACCGAGCGGCTCACCTCTTGGACGATCATTTGGTTCTTCTATCCACCATATGTTGGCTCCTCCAACTGATAGGCCAGGTCCACTAGCCAGCTAGTTTGGTTCATCTTTCTGGTCCTCCTTGGTCCTCCATCCGGTTAGCTCACCATCAAGACGGTCGGTTGACCTCGTTAGAATGTCCTTCTTCTTCGACATAACAGGAAATTTAACTATCCTACATTTACATAATTATAGAGAAACTTCACATTACATTCGAGGGGAGCAAGGATATGAAAGAATTAACTTTACATTGGGAAGATAAGATAGAGGCTCGGTATATAGATTGAGATAAAAGGATTAATAAACCATACATCATGCAGATAATAGGGGTTACTGGCTGATTCCCTTACTTCCATTTATATGGTATTTTGAAAATATGTGCTTGAGAGGTTCTAGAATGGTTGTTCAGACATTCTCTAGTAAACTTTTAGGGTGACACGTGTAAATTTCATATATATATATATATATATATAAGTTTGGGATTATCATGGTATTTGATTAGATAGATATTATTTGCATCGCATCCAATAATAGAATGATAAAATCAAAATCTGATCATATCGATTATCCCATAATATAGTAAATTGACATTGGCTCTGATACCAATGTAGGAAATATGGCAATAGAGTAGGCAACAGAAAGAAAAAAAATTATCTACCATATTCCCATAAACTAGCAGATTGTGTCAATTACAATAAGATGGGAAGGATGGTTTCAAAGATATATATGGTCATGGAACAAGTCCACAGACATCTCCTCGTCATTGTAGGTACGCAACTATTGATTAGTTGCTCTTGGACGATGTCTATGCAGCTCTTGGTCTTCACCATGGGCAGCAGACTAGACAGCTTCTGTAGCGACTCCTAGGTTCTTGCCGCGGATTGTGAGTTGTTGTTTCCCTCTAAGCAGCGGCCAAAGAACTCCTGCCTCTGGAGTAATCTACACAGACTTCCTAGAAATCTTTTCGATGTACTAGAACAGAGAGTAAGAAGTTGTCCCTCCCGTTGGCGTACTGGTCACCAACTTACTCTCCCACAATAATGATTCTCAGTAGTTCTCTCCAGTAGCTATTTATTCCTAGTCGGGTAGGACTTGCTTGGGATATCTTAATTACTAAAAAAGAGAGGACAACAACTATCAAAGCAACTAATTTTCAATTGTCTTTGTTGTACTATGGGAAGCTCCCAGTACCCCTCTATTTATAGGAGGGATTTGAGTCAGGGTTCTCAGTCTATGCAGGAGTGGAAGGGACCAGAAGATCTCAAATTTTCACAACCTGCAAACACCCATACAGCCTTGTGGAAACCAAATGATCGTCTGGAACATGAGATGGTCGCATCTCACTGTGAAATGGTCATTTTGTAATTTTCTAATTGCATACAAAATTGGCAATTCGAATCCAATTAATGCATGACATAACGTCAGCACTGATTCCTTGTTGCAATCGAATTTCTAACAAACTAAGCAATCTCACTCACGTAAGATGGTCATCTCACTTACCCAGACGGTCGTCTGGTGAGTCGAGCTGAGCTATCAATTGAACAGATTGAATCAGTCGATTGACACCTCAGTTTGGGTATAACTTAGCCAATTTTAGTTCTGATCAGCCCATCACTCCAAACCCCATCTCAACTCTTGTGTCAACCGTCTGACACTCCAAACGGTCATCTTACTTGAGTGAGTTGATCGTATGACAGTGTAGCCAACTGATTTTGTTGCGTAAATTGAATACCTTAACACTTTAGTAATCAATTCGATCATTATTCAAGACTAAACTCTTCTTCTAGTTTGAGACCTATGTGTGTGACCATATAGGTCCCATGTTACGTTGGCAGTGAGTGCTCATAACAACTTATGACATCATAAGCAATGAGCGGTGTCTAATCACACATCATTGCTACCCAAGTAAATGAAAAGTTGGGGAACAACTTCAACCTACAATTTGTGCTCAGTGTTATAGTGTTTGTATAATTCCTTTGTCTATGATATCTAGATTGAACTCAAGAGATGGAGTAATCACCCTCTTCAACATTCAATCATGTTTCTTGAACCATAGCATACTGTCTGAGATATATGTAAGCTCAATATCACATATCGACTCACATGTGCATGGCCATGCATTTTTCAGTCTCGCTAATCAAGAGGCATCGGATATCATACTCCCTTAGGGGGAACAAATCCCATTTCTATCACCCAAAGTCAGTCCCCATGTGTCACAATCACCCATCATCATATTTATAACAACCTATGTTTCAGAGTTATGTTTGATGATGTCAAAGCATGTCGAATGACATGTGATGAGTGCACAATTTCAGATCTAAGAACCACAAATACCACCAGCACTATGAGAGCTGACTATGACTACTATGGTAATGGCTTCCATGTGTCAATCCCCTGGTGGGTCTGTCTGATACATTGTTCTCTAACATGTATCTATGTGCTTGGTTTGATATAGTCATATCATGACTAATGAGATTATGTCAACAATCAACTCACATTCTGATCTTATGTGTCATTGTTGCTTATCAACCTTCCACAATAACAATTGATCAGGGATAAAATAATAATATATATGTAATCTTAACATTCGTATGATCTCATTTCCCCAAGTCATGTACTTGAAGACATACATCATTCGGTAATACAATTCTTTTGACATTTATAATGTTACATCATTATCTCATAACTGAATTGAACTAAATAATTTAGAAGCTTGCCTTTATTTATTAATCAAATTAATTACAAATTATGTCATTACAATCATCATATGATTGGCTAATAGGAGAAAGTTGCCATATTACCACAACAAACAAAATCAACCCGCTTCGGTATTTTGATGTTGGCAATGGTAGTGGTGTCAATGCCATCATTTACTTGACATGTGATATCTTTATGTAAGAAGATGGAACAACAAATTCCCAATTCAGCAGTATGCATTTATCACTTATACATACATACGGGTTTGTTTGTGTAAGTTACCATATCCTCTGGACATGTACGGTTTCACCTAATCAAGAAGAAGACGGTACACCGGGAAATTTTTGTAGCTTTTGATTAGGCAGATGTGTATGAGTCGATCATCGACCAAACAACAAAACATAACTTCCTCGCGATCAAACAAAGCTGCAATATTCTAGAATGTTAAATGTATTTCAATTTTATTTTCCTTTTATTTTGTGGTTATTTTAGAACGATTACTAAATAATATTTGCTTTACAGAACGCTTGCGTTATGGCATGCATCTATTGGTCATCAACAGCCCTTGTCACCTTGTCTCATTGGTAAGAGAACGCCTGCATCCTCTCTTTTACCTACTCTTTTGAAATGCTCAAGTCTTCACCATTTGATTGTTTTTTTTATAGAAACTATTTAATTGTTTCTCAGTTGAATGTCCGTCAAAATCTGATATGTTCCTTATTTGAAGAAAATAACCAGGTACACGCTTTCTTGTTGGATTTAACGAGTTGATCACTTCCTTTGTCTTTCAGCACACAAGGTTTCTTAATATATTGCACATGCAAGGAATGTGTTACTCAATTTTGTCACGTGCGATTGGTAGGTCATAAGGAGAGAAGTGCTCGCACTATGACACTCTAGTCACACACTACAAGGTCATAAGGTGAGAAGTGCTCGCACAATGACACTCTACTCACACACTATAAATCTACAATTATGAAGACCAAGGCCACTTCCGCTTCCATATCAGCCGTGGATGGAGTCCGGTACATGAGCTTATCCTTGACACCACTGGAGGAAGTTCTAGTTACCCTTCACGGGCCATCATATTTTGGACACATATACAAATGATAGGACACGATGCTGCGCCCAATGTTTGATTATGATGTTTTATGTATACACATATAGATGACTGCGCCGGCCGATCTTTGCTCAAATTCATAAGCTGGATTTTGGTCATCACAACTGAAAATGCGCTAGATGGAAATGTCAAAGCTGACGTCACAAAAATGTATGTAGCCAAAAATGCACATGTTTCAAATGCCGAAACCAAGGTCAAGGAAACATCCATTATCCATACGATCCAGTCTCCAGTCTTTAGGTACTCTCAAGTCCGTTTAGGTCCATTAATGTTTGGCTATAAGATTTCTAGAATAAATCAAATTCTGATGCAAGTAAAAAATCAACATATATTAGACAAATAATAAGCTTGATGTGTATGAAAGTCAACTTTTCATTACTTTTAGTTAATAGAATGTGAAATATAACATCACTAATAGAGGATGTATATATACATGACCAAGTATCAAATATTTTTAATTCTATTGTTTCCAAAATTGCATGCCTTTTTGTATGAACATAGTATGTTTTTGCTTCTTAACGGTAAATGCGCTAGCACGAGAAAGGAAAGGAAATGTACTATAGTAATTTTAACCATACACTTGTAGGGTGAAATGTAAGGATATGTGTAAAGCTCCTGACTTGCTAACCTATTAGCTACTAGCAAAGAGCACATGCTAGCACGTGTGCTACTATTGAACAAATGCTACACAAAATGACTATTGTAACTTTTGTATAATTATTTTTGTTCATACAATTTGTATTTTTATTTCTGATACAGTATGAAGTTTAAGGTATTCAATATACGTTGCCACAAATATAGCTTGTTAAAAAAACCTAGAATGGACCCATTATTTAAATTAACTTTCAAACATAGAACATAGAACCAATTATTCTAGAATCGAACTATTTTGAACTATGAGTTTGAAGACAACTATATTGGCTTCTGTCATCTACTATTAAGTCTATGCATTAAAAAAATAAATAATAATAATAATAAATAAGATTCAACAATGAAATATAAATAAAGAAAAAACAAAATTTTATATGAAAAAGTAGGCATGTCACACACAATTTGTAAATATAGCTTTTAATATCTAGACAACAGTGACAAAAATGTTGGAATGGACGTGTAACCAAAGAGACCTAAGCAATCAATTAGGATGGAAGCAAATCAGACAAAAAGGCTTGCCACTGTACTTATTAAAAACAAGAAGGCAGACACATTATTTGTAAAAAAAACGTCACTTGCCATATGTAGGTATAGATAGATGACATAGATAGTTGTCAACAAAATGAGTATCATTTCACAACTCCAGTATGGCCTATAACTATTTCTATTTTGTGTAATAATAAATGCATAGCTAGGTCCAACTTTGTAATCCATAATGGAATTTGATATCTATGTTATGCTATAATATCAAGATGATAATGATTTGCATATAGTGTTTTAGCATGGATGGCCCAAATTTATCAACGTGATGGAACTCTGGTTGGAAAAATATAAATTGAAATGCACCCCGATTTAATACATGCGTTAACTTCCTACTTATTAAAAAAGGATGTTAGAGATGTTGCAATATAAATATAAGTGTACATATAAATTGTGTCAAAATATTTATTATTTCCAACTTAGGACTGACCTGAGTTTAAACTTTTGTGTAGTGATATACAAAGAGTTAGATTTGGTTTTCTAATGTCAAACCCTAGGTAAAATTGAATTATATTGTCTGAAATATATATGCTAATAATATCGGTTTGCCCTGCATGTTAGAATGTGTGATGTTAAGAATTGTCAACCCGAAAGAGACTCATGGTGATAAATCTAAACTTGAAAATGACTTACAATTTTAAATTAGACACCAACTTTCAAATCCAAAACTATTACCTGGATAAACTAAATCCAATGTTGATGTTTTGGTCAGACTGAGTCGAGTTAACGACTCAAGTATTATGTTGTCAAACACAAGAATCCTACACTTACTTAATTTGAAACATGACGATATGGGCATCTAACTAAATATCACCCAACATCATAGTGATTTTTGTACATATAAACAACTAAAAAAACAGCATACAACACTTACTCTTTAAAAATAAATATAACCTCTAACTGAATCAAAATTTATATCTCTGATCAGACCAAGTCAGGTACAAGATTATGTACTACACTATCATACACAATAATTCTACGCATGTCAAGACGCGACATGCATTTCCAAAGGAACACATAGTTTTTAGTTGGTGAAAAGCATATGACCTCCTTGTGACTTTTCGTGTGTGCAAAATAGGCAGGAAAAACATTAGGCAATAGTTGCTTTATAGAAACAATTAAATAGCCTACCTTTGTACCCAAAATCCATGTTTCTGGTCGAGCTGGGTTCACTATTAGGTATTGCACTATCATACACAATTGTTCTACACCTATCTCTATAACCTTTCTTTGTACCCAAAATCCATGTTTCTGGTCGAGCTGGGTTCACTATTAGGTATTGCACTATCATACACAATTGTTCTACACCTATCTCTTTTTGAGATATATTATTGATCACGTGTATGATTGTCCGTTAGTGAGAACCTACCTGGCATAACTGTGATTTTGTACATACAAATAGGTAAAAAATATCAATAGTTCTTTAAAAAAAAAAAGATAACTCCTACGTAAATCCATATCCAGGTATTTGGCCGCATTAAGGGCTAGTTTGGTTGGGTGTATTAGGGTGCAATTGTGTGAGTTCGCAATGTAAAAATGTACATCAAACACGCACTTTGTTGTCGGGCTACACCCTACCAAACAAGCCCTAAGTCGGGTACACAGTCAAACACTACATTTCCATACACAATAGTTCTACGTCTAACTCAGTTTTAAAATATAAAACACATTTTTATGGTATCTGTTAACAAAATCCCACCCACCTCCGTTGTGATTGTTGTACATATATACAAAATAATCAAAAAGTCAACTGAGAACATATACCTTTTTTAAAATAAATAGTTTGAGAAGAAACTCAATATAAAAAAATCTGTAAAAGCTAAGAAAGAGAACACTGCGTAGCAGTACGTATGGTGTGCTACTGAGTAAGCAGCTTGAAGGCTCATTGATTTAACTACAATTCTTTTAGGTATGAAATGGCCAAAAAAAGACAATAGTTGCTTTATAGAAATATGCAATCCCTATTTAAACCAAAATACTTGTTTATGGGCTTATTGAGTTGGGTAAGCACACAAATGGTTGTCGTGTTACTGAATACTCACCCAATCACAATTGTATATGTTGAAAGAGCTAAAAGAAAAACAAAGGCAACATTGCTAATAGAATTAAATAGTTAACTTCTCATTATTGTGGTCCGATTGTGTTGGGTTCATAGTTACGCATTACACTACAATACATAATAATTATATTCCTAATTCAGAAGGAGAGGCCCAAAAATAAAGACCAGCTTAAAAAGCTCATTGACGAACAGTTGGAAGAGCAACATGCCAATATGCCATCCGTGAACCTTGTCGTATAGAAAATGACGTTATCATCTTCAAAATAATAATTTTTTACATCATGAGGCATCGGGCATGTTGATCAGAAAAACACACCAGCAAATATTTCCGATCCGAGTGGGGTAGGGAATAGGGATATGGTAATATCCAGATTAGACCCACTCAAACTGATCTGACCCAGTTATAATGGGTCAAACGGGTTGTCAATGAATGCTGCGCTGCAAATCGGGATCTTGGGCCCAACTACGTTTTCTTGCTTTATACCCACGGGTGCCCACCGAGACCCGATTGGCCTAAAGTCCTAAACACTTGACCAACCAAGGGGCCTAAACACGTTCCTGCCTGCCTGCCTAAACTGAGGCGGAGGAGCATGACGGGATCATGCATGCGGTTGATTGAGGCGGAAAGTTGGACCGGTTCTCATGACTCGTGAGCGGAAAATTCGACCGGGGGGTCTTTTTGCTTTTCCTGTGGACTTCTCGCTGGGCATGTCCGTTGTTGGTAGTGCGGGTCGTCTCCCATGTTCTCTGCCTGCCCCGCTCCTGATTGCAGCATAGCGCCAAGCAGTCGTGTCCAACGATAGAACTAGTTTTGAACGACGACTCGATCTTCGTGGCGAGTCGGAGTCGTCGTTCACAATGAAAGAGTGGTCAACTTATTAGTTTTTCACCCACCACCCTCTCAGACGTGAGGTCTCCTCCGCCGTCCTGAATTTTAGTCCAAATTTGTTGTTTCAAGACGCATTTACGTTGATGTTGCATTTAATCATGACCGTGAAAATACCCCATTATCTTTTTTATGGGTGGGGTACGGTTCAGATTAAATGTAACAGCGGATGCAACAGCAGATTTTGTGGCCCTGAATTTCCACTCGTTCTCCTTCGCTAGTGTCTCCGTTAGGTCAAAGAGCATCTTCTCAACGGCAACAACAGATGGGGGGATGACTCTGTTGCTGTGTGTGTGTTTCCTTCCTTCCCCTATTTTTTCTCTTGCCATTTGCCCCCTGCTACTCATCCCCCCCCCATCTCTTCATGATTAATGTACATGACGAAACGGAAACATGGAACCCGGATGTGGTCGTTGTCAAGCGGGACTCAAACCACGGCTCAGAGGGACGTCATGACACAAGTGGAAGTTGAATAGGAGTGACTCGTGCTGATGTCGAGAACCATCTCCGTCAGAGACCGTCGCCAGTCGGAACCTGATGATGCACACAACACAAATCTTGAAGAGGAGAGGAGTCTGCCTACGAGGCGCCATGTCCGTGATGCTGCAGCTACAGAGTCATCTGTGTATTGCAATAGCACTTCCACTTTGTACATTGTCGAATTAATCATATATTTCTGTTTGTCTTTCTTGTATAGCGACGTAGAACAAGTCCATTGTCGCACATATTTATATACATGATAATATATATTCGCATTGTATTTAGGCATCGGCCCAAGGATCGCCAATACTGTCACCCATCTACGGCTGTGGCGTACGCCGCAGAAACGGTGGGGCGCGTCGACGGTCCACTCCCTCATCACGCCAGGGCCTAACTGTGGTCTGGACCCCGATAACAAATAGGAACACCACGGCCTAACTCTGGTCTGGACACTGTTCCGATCTCGGCGCCCGGAGTAAGGAAGTGCAGTGCTTGTCCTACGATAGGTAGCTTAGGGCGACAACGAACTCAGTCTTCTTGGGGGCAAGAGGAAGAAGTAGAAGGAAAGGAGGAAGCCACTCATGTTTCTCCCCCACACCCAAACTCCCAATTTTATACTCAACGGTGACAATGTATATATTTTATACTACAAACCCGATTTAAGGACCTGAATTAAATTAAAAAATTAACTTTAACCTGATCTGACCTGACGCTAATGTTAGTCCTAACTACGAAGTTCATTTCACTGTTTGAATGGCATGTTTGGTCAATGGGGATTTAGATAAACGTGTAATAGTTAGATGACACATCTCAAAATCGAATAGCTTTATTTGTACCTATGATTTTGTTAGAGTTGATAACTGTCTGTCCTTATTCTTTTCTTGATCCAACGACTGACCCAAGTTAGATTTTGCGTCGACGGTATTATTTTGATGTCTAAAAATTCTAAGATTAACTATAATTTTCTTATCCTGCATACCAAGTATAGAAGTTTATATAAATAGATTCTAAAACATAATTAAACAAAAGTAAAATTCAAATTATAAAATACCATAAATACATGGACACAATATTTCTGTGGAAAGCATAACTTTAAAGCTATAGCTAAAGATCAGTCTCAGATAAATAGAGATAGGTGCCGATAACAAGCCTTCTCATTGTAAAAGGTTGTCCCCAATGTCTGCAAAAGGAAACGATGCTATCTCCATGCCAAGTATTGCTACCCCACATATATGCCAACCAAAAAACTAATCATAACAAAGACGATACCATCAACCAAACTACAAAAAGGAAAATCATCAATAGGTATATGGAAGGCCATAGAAGCCAAGATTAGTGGATAGGTGGTCGATCTGCCTGAATCTCCAAGTACACAATCTCAGCTGGAGGAGTCGATTTCAAACAGGAATACAAAACATGTCAAGGCCATGTATCAGACGCCATGTCTACCCCACACTCTACTGCTTCTTGTCAGAGTGCTCATGACAACTCCTCATCCTCTCCCACCACTTCTGTCAACCACGTCAATTCCCTGCCCAATGTCCACCAAGTTCACCATTACCTTTCCCTCAAACTTTCTTCCACCAATTACCTCCTTTGGCGCACTCAGATGATGTCACTACTCCGCAACTATGATCTCCTTTCCCACGTGGAAGGAACAGATGAATGCCCTCCACCCTTTCTCCCTGCCACCACTCCTTCCACCACCACGGCCAGCTCTGTTCCTAACCCTTCCCCCACTCCTTCCACAGACAGCTCTGTTCCTAACCCTGCCCACCATGCTTGGCAACGCCGTGACCAAGTGCTACTCAGTTGGATCTTGGCATCTCTTTCTGAAGAGGTCCTCCCTGAAGTTGTTGGGTTGGATACCATTGGGGCTGTCTGGCAGGCACTGTCCACTTCATTCGGCTCCACCTCTCGTGCTCGTATTGTGCAACTCAACAGTCAGCTTCAAAATCTAAAGTAGGGAGATCTTGCGGTCAGTCACTTCCTCCGCCTATGTAAACACATGGCCAATCATCTTGATGTTGTTGGTAACCCCATTGCCCTGCCCACTTTCAATGCAATTATCTTCAACAACCTCGCCCCAACATTCAAAGATATGGTGGTGTTTCTTTCTTCTCGACCCACACCTTTATCTTATCCTAAACTGAGTAGCATGCTAGTAAGCCATGAAATACGTCTCCAAATGGACAACCAAGCCCTCCTTCCTTCATCCAATCTTGCAACTAAGGCCCCTGTGTAACCGTAGTCCTCCCTCTCTTCTGGTCACGGCCGTGGACGTAGTCGTCTTCCTAGACGTGATTCGTGCCCTGTCTGTGGCATTCTAGGCCACAACCCCTATCACTATTGTTACCGTCATCAACCGGGCTCCTCCAACCAGCACCGTCCAAGTACAGTGCACCACGTCCCGTCTGCATACATGGCAGCATTGTCGGCGCCTGTAGATCCCCGTACAGGTGGTCTTCTTTCAACAAAACCTATAACAATCCCCCCTTTTTCATGTCTAGAAGACCTTAAAGTCGAGGATCATTACTCTAAAATTTTAAGGATTAGACTTCACAAATAATAAAGAATAGTATATAAATTCTATTAATTTTTACTTGAATGAGTACATGTATTTGAAATCATTCTCCTCTAAGGAGTTACATGAATATCTCATAAGAAACTAACTAATACATATGAGAAGAAATGCCAGACTATTTAATCCTCCTTGCCTTATCTTTAATTTCTTCAGGAGCTTCCAATCTTTATCTTCATGCTCTTTATCATCTGTATCAAATACCTAAAATTTCAATAAAACAAAATACTATCATTATATTTCTATATTGGTACGTGGGTTCATCCAATAATCACAAGTACATATAATCATCAATCATTTATTTGCACATAAGAAAAGGTGTTTTCTTTCATATTGTAACCCATATCTGGTCTACTATCTCGGGTGTATCAATTGTCCATCATTGGACTTATGCAGGTTACTCTTCGATCAGGGCTACCTAGGGTTCAAAATATCATTATTTACTTTATGTCATACTCATAGGGACTTTATAATTTGTATGAAATAAATAAGCATCCAATATATATCATTCATTCAAGCTTTGAGAAACCTCAGTAAACATAAGAAGTTGATACATGTAATCATAAGTATAACCACATACCTTTATCATGCAGAAGATATGCAATATATTTCATGTACTTTAAGAGTGCATCCAAACATCCAAGAAACCAATCATTTAAATTAATCCTAACTTAATCCATGGTCTAGGGTTTAGGGTTATCTCAGGTTTAGGTTAGGAATATGTGTATAAACCCTAATCCCATTTCATCAAGATCTCTAGGTTTATAAACCCTAACTCATATTGGGTGAAGCCTTAACGACCTGATTATGTCATCATGTAGCTCAGATTATATGGATTACATTCACAACAAGATATGAACATTGATTTAATAACCCTATTTTGTCATATGTATGATTATCAGCTTTAACAACCTAAATATACATCATCATCATTCTTATATTAAAAAGCATCAAGTATTACCACAGAACATCCAAATTGTGACATCCCCGGATTTTGACTTCTCCAAACCCTATTGGGAATGAGATGTCTGAATCTAAAAACATCATCCAATCATATCAGAAAGCGATGTGGAAGCATAATACGCATACATGAACATACAACCATAACATTTCTCAACAATAACATGTATATTTATAATGATGTTCATTTGTTAATGATGATTAATTTCTTTAAATCAGGTGCTGACCAGATTGTCTAGATGATCAAAGATATCTATGAATCTCTGAACTCAGGTACATGGGATTTATTAAGTATAAGACTAGTTTTCTGGTTGCCTATGATATGCAATATCTTGAATGCTCGTATTTGGATATGATTGCTTGGTTGAACTAGTATGAGTTATACTTCGCCAAATTTAAGAGAAACCTAAATGATCATGATGGGTTGTAGCTACTAGAGCACATAGCCTGGTGTGGATGTATGTTTCTAAACATGGATGTATGATTCCTTGGCCCATGTTAGATGTATGATGATATTTTGTTGCCCACACTAGATGTAAGTCAAGTGCAATAGGTGTAGTACAACCGCATCAAAATGAAAGCAATAAAAGGAATGTTTACCTAATTTTCGCCTTAAATAATGTTTTTCTTTTACTCTTTCTTTCTCAATTTATTTCAATTATGCAAACATATTAGTATATATCTTTCTACCCACATACACAACACCTTGTGTGTTGATTCGTTGTTTCACGTATGTTTTAGGTTCAGAGCTAGTGTGGGATAAAAGAAAGGAAATGAGCAGTTGTCCAAGTCGTACCTATTTTCTAAGATCCTATTAGCATACATGTTTAGACTTGTAAAATTCTCTTTCAATATTCAATTGTAATTCATGTTGTTATATAAATATACATGTTATTGTTGAGAAATGTTATGGTTGTATGTTCATGTATGCGTATTATGCTTCCGCATCGCTCTCTGATATGATTGGATGATGTTTTTGGATTCTGACCTCTCATTCCCAATAGGGTATGGAGAAGCCAAAATCCAGGGACGTCACACAAATTAACTATTAAGCATCATATTAATGAAATGTAGGGCTTTGTGCATGTATTGGATACACTGTTGGAACAGGAATCATAATCAAGACATGATTATATTTTGTCCAGGTTCTACTAATTCTTATGAGCAATTTCATATATAGTTTCACTACCATCAAAGATGCCATTCATCACTTACAAATATTTCAAAATAATGCTAAGCTAGCCAACCAGGAATCACCACGTCAGTAATTATTGTGTTATCCACATTAACACATGATATCGGCCATTTAACAGGGCAAAGGTCATTAGTGCCCTTACACTGTGACATCATTGTCACGTGATTAATGGGTACCCAGGTAACTTTGCCCTTAGATTTGTTCTCCCCCCCAAACCATGGCTCGAGCATATTCTCTGGCTAAAAATGAAGGAGGTCAACTAGATGGTTGACTCTTGACTCTATGCTGTGAGTGATGCCCGTCAGGATCCGGTTGGCTTCACCACACCACACTGAGGCCAACGACCATCTTTTTGGGTTATGAGAAGGCTGGACGATAGATTTAGGGAACTACATTGGTCTGTGAAGGAGCTAAATCAGAGAAGATAAAGTACTTTAGTTTTGTGTTCTGAAGATATAGGACAAACCCTGGAAGTTCATTGATCAGTTCCTTATGTTCTCTATACCTCACTTTGACCAAAAGTTGCTCCTATGATGAGCTTCTCCAAGCAGCAAACCTCAGCTCATGGGGAGTAGCATCCGAATTTCCTCCATACCTCTTGGCAATTGGCATCTCCTTCTACACTCTTCACGGAACTTCAGGATGGATGAATTGACCAGAGGCATTCCCAATTGGTAAGGTGAGACTCAAGATGCTTGGGATCATGACCATGGTTGGTGGGGAATTTTAGGTCTCCTTTGAATAAATTATAGGAAGAGATAGGGTCAGGGGGGGCTCAAGGATCCTCTTTGTGTCTTTTATGGGCACGTTGGATGACCAAGAGACTATGGTGGCTCATCCTAGTTACAAGGATAACCCACGAAGTTGGGCATTATCACATTGTGTGATGATAATATCACAATAGGGGTTGGTTAACCTTGGATATCCACCCAAAGTTGATGGTGGATTTAGATAAAGGTGAACATGCCTAGAGAGTAAGAGAGGGAGACCATGGTAGTTAGGACTTCCGTTGAGCATTAGACTCAACAAAATCTGGGCAAGGGAGGATGGATCCCTGCATGCAGATCTACCTGAATCCGCTTATCGGGTTTGGGTGGTCTCCCGCCCATGCTTTTTCCTTCTTCATTTCCTATATTCTTTTAAGAAAAAGTCCTTTTTAGAGAATTATTTCTCTATGAACGTCATTATCTAAACTTATCAATACATATTTTGTATTAGTAGGCTGAAGATAATTCACAAACCATCTATCGGTTATCCAACCTTCAAATAAAATATAGATAATTACTTAATAAATTTCCTAGATCACCAGATTTCCTAGAATCTTCTAAAATTTTCCTTATCATCTCATATATCGATTATCTACTGGCTAAAAATGTCTTGGATATCTATTATGATCATGAGGTAGCAAAAATATCCAAAATCATATCTCAGGGACTCATTTGTAAACCCTACTTGGCCCAATTATGCTTGATTTGGATTCTAGGACCCATGGCTCATACCGTGGGCCTCCAAAGGGGTCCACAAGCCTTATAGAAATCTTAATCATGAAATTAAGCCTTTTATAATCATAATTACTCAATGAAGCCTTATGTTCTTTTACTTGCTCCATGTTACATTATTTCCTTATTTCTATCTTTCTATCAAAATTAGAGTTTTAGTGTTGTAAAGTGAATTTCAATAAATTGTCATTGATTTCATAATTATAGAATCCAAATTTACTAAATTTGAGGATCCTACGTTCACCCCTCCTTAAAAGGAAATTTGTCCCCAAAATTGAACCCTAGTCAAGTTATGATGAATATTAACTATATTAGCCTCAAATATTAGGTCTAGAAACCATTCTTGTATTGGTTAAGTTATGTTATCTTGAATAACTTTTATCAGTGTGAAAATTTCTCTTATTACTGAGGTAGGAACCCTAGTTCAATCTAAGGGTATTATTTCACATCCTCATTCTTGAAAATACATTACCACTTAGTGATTGTATTTTCAATTAGGCTTCAAACCTATTACGCATCTATTTTCATGCAAGGCTGAGGTGACACCTCAAACCCTAGAATATGCCATCAATTTCAACTTAATGTATATATTCTCATGTATCAATTTCATGTATCATACGTTGCTACTTTATCCCTAACACCCATAATAAGATGAAATAAGCATTTGGTTATAGTCTAAATACAAAGTTCAACCTATTCCAAGAGCAGAGATAGTGCACCACCTGTGGGACATCGATCGAAAAAAATGTCATTTACTAAGCGGAAGTGAATCATTTGCGGCGGATTAACAAAAATCACTAAAAACTAAAACCTTTTACAAAGATATCCATACACTGGAAAACTCTTTCATAAATAACCAAAGTAATTTAATTACATTTTGGTTCACAAGTACATCTCTTGTACCATTTCTTCTCGAAGATTGCTAGCATCAGCTACCCTGCTTTAAACTATACATAGGCAGCATAAAAACATTGAGGCACCAAGCCAAAATCTCAGATCGATTTATTAAACTGACTACCGACTCCGAGGACCTGAGAGTACAAAGATGAAACATAGGACTCTCTATTCAAAACATGACAGCTAGTGTCTCCACCTAGATGTCACTACTGTCCCTGTTGCTGTTGTTGTTGTTCTTCCCCTATTGTAGGGTTTTTGTTTCTTCTTCTGCGTCTACCTAAAAAGTTGGATCCCACGGGGGTGAGACAATTGAAATTGTCCCAGTGAGAGATATAACTCTCTGCCAAAAACATTATTATTGTAGATAAATAGTAATAAACAGAGCAGGAGTTCTTTTATATCAACAACAGTATTATTCATTGTATGATCAGAATAAGATAATCTCCTTTCTTAAGGAGAGCATTGCATCTATCCATAGTAGATTTATACATCATCTATCCACTTTGCAAGGAATGTAAGGAAACATATTTATGTCAACTATTATCTAAAGATGCATAAAAGAAATGTAACATCAGCTAATGATTTTTCGTATTAAATCCTTAAGCAAACATGCTATACAGCTGATTACATTTTACAATCACACTTATGCCATGAGGAGATGAGATATACCGCTCATACTCCAACTAACCATTGCGAAGTCGAAATCAGTGCCATACAAGGTCAATGAAAGAGCCAGATTTCCATGACCTCCCTTATTTCAATCAGTACGAGATTCCATGCAGGACATCTTGTGTCTTTGTTAAATAGCTTTCCATGGTATACTGGCAACTTCTCTATAGAGTTACAGCGGCGGCTGCACTCTCTTTGCAATCGAGAGATTTCATGTTTATCTCACATCGATACGGTATTAATATTATTGGGAGATGGCTCTATTATTGTTGTGTGTGTTTCCTTTCTTCCCCTATTTTTTCTCTTTCCATTTGCCCCCTGCTACTCTCCCCCCCCCATCTCTTCATGATTAATGTATAGGGCGAAACGGAAACATGGAACTTGGATGTGGTCGTTGTCAAGTGGGACTCAAACCACGACTCAGAGGGACGTCATGGAACAAGTGGAAGTTGAATAGGTGTGACTCATGCTGATGTCGAGAACCATCTCCGTCAGAGACCATTGCCAGCCGGAACCTGATGATGCACACAACACAAATCTTGAAGAGGAGAGGAGTCTGCCTGTGAGGTGCCATGTCTGTGATTCTATAGCTACAGAGTCCTCTATGTATTGCAATAGCACTTCCACTTTGTACATTGTCAAATTAATCATATATTTTTGTTTGTCTTTCTTGTATAGCGATGATAGCAAAAGTACATTGTCGCACATATTTATATACATGATAATATATATTCGCATTGCATTTAGGCATCGGTCTAGGGATCGCCAATACTGTCACCCATCCACGACTGTGGCGTATGCCGCAGAAACGGTGGAGTGTGTCGACGGTCCAATCCCTCATCATGCCAGGGCCTAACTGTGGTCTGGACCCCGGTAACAAATAGGAACACCACAACCTAACTCTAGTCTGGACACTGTTCTGATCTCAGTGCCCAGAGTAAGGAAGTGTAGCGCTTGTCCTACGATAGGTAGTTTAGGGCAACAACGAACTCAGTCTTCTTAGGGGCAAGAGGAAGAAGCAGAAGGAAAGGAGGAAGCCACTCCTATTTCTCCCCCACACCCAAACTCTCGATTTTATACTCAACAGTGACAATGTATATATTTTATACTACACACCTGATTTAAGGACCTGAATTAAATCCAAAAATTAACTTTAACCTGATCTGACCTGACACAAATGTTAGTCCTAACTACGAAGTTCATTTCACTATTTGAATGGCATGTTTGGTCAATGGAGATTTAGATAAACATGTAATAGTTAGATGACACATCTCAAAATCAAATGTCTTTATTTGTACCTATGATTTTGTTAGAGTACTGTCTGTCCTTATTCTTTTCTTGATCCAACGACTGACCCAAGTTAGATTTTGCATCGACGGTATTATTTTGATGCCTTCAAATTCTAAGATTAACTACAATTTTCTTATCCTGCATACCAAGTATAAAAGTTTATATAAATAGATTCTAAAACATAATTAAACACAAGTAAAATTCAAATTATAAAATACCATAAATACATGGACACTATTTTTGTGGAAGCATAACTTTAAAGCAAAATATATGTTTCAGAGTATAACTTTATAGCTAAAGAACAGACTCAAATAAATAGAGCTACGCACCGATAGCAGTCCTTCTCATAGTAAAAGATTGTCCCCAACGTCTGCAAAAGGGAACGACGCCATCTCCATGCCAAGTATTGCTACCCCACAAATATGCCAACTAAAAAACTAATCATAACAAAGAAGATACCATCAACCAAACTACAAAAAGGAAAATCATTTTTAGGTATATGGAAGGCCATAAAAGCCAAGATTAGTGGATAGATGGTCAGTCTGTCTGAATCTCCAAGTACACAATCTCTAATGGAGGAGTTGATTTCAAACAGGAATACAAAAACTGTCAAGGCCATGTATCAGATGCCATGTCTACCCCCACACTCTACTGCTTCTTCTCAGAGTGCTCATGAAAACTCCTCATCCTCTCCCACCACCTCCATCGACCACGTCAATTTCCTGCCCAACGTCCACCAAGTTCACCATTACCTTTCCCTCAAACTTTCTTCCACCAATTACCTCCTTTGGCGCACTCAGATGATGTCGCTACTCTGCAAATATGATCTCATTTCCCACGTGGAAGGAACAGATGAATGCCCTCCACCCTTTCTCCCTGCCACCACTCCTTCCACCGCCACGGCTAGCTCTATTCCTAACCCTACCCCCACTCCTTCCACAGACAACTCTATTCCTAACCCTACCCACCATGCTTGCACTAGTACATAACATGCCTTTAATGTCGGTTATTTAAGGCCTTTAGTGTCGGTTTCTAAGCGACACCTATGTGGGTGCCGCTAAAAGCCCAACATTTATGCGTCGATTCTCAAACTGACACCACAACCCTTCGCGCACCATAAAAAACGTGCCAAAAATGCGCCAGTAGGGGGTATAGGTGTCGGTTATCAGCTTAGAAATCGACGCCATATCACCTGCTTACACGGCCGTGCTGGCCATATATCGTCGGTTTTATACAGATATCTAACATATATTTTATGTCTGGTCGGAGGAAATCGACGTCGGTACTATTATGGAAACCGACACTGTAACTGTATGTCGTCAATTTTATACAAATAACCGACGCCTATGATTTGATTTTTTTTCAGTCAGTCTGTAGACCTACTGTGGCTGGTCGCAGGATGAGAAACCTGCACTTCAGTTATGAACTGCAGGTTTTACGACATCCATTGATATCAGCCAACAACATGCCACAAACCTGCAAATTAACATGATGGACAAATTATATATATGTGATTCACACTCATGTATAAGAAATTTAATTCATATTATTTTTTCATCACACACATGTAGAAACCAGTAGCAACCTGCAGTTCCATTTATTTCATCTCTTTTCACATTCAGACACATGTAGAAACATTCATGTATTGATGATTTTCACACACATATGACAATTCATAAAAATTCATTCACATTCACACAAAATTAATTATGAGAACAAAGTTATTTCTTTATTCATCATCATCTTTGTCATCATTGTCATCAAAATCATATTGAAAAAAGCCCACTCTTTGCAAGGATTTTGCCCAATCTTCTTTTACAACATCTAATTCATCTCTCGTATAGGGAGCATGTACATCAAAACGCTTTGCACCTGTGTTGAAGTCCTCAGTTTTAAAGACCTAAAAAGAGAATGACGTACATACATAATTATAATAATATATAATAATATTCATATATTTCATATTATCTAACGAGACTATGTATAATACCTGTTGTATGTTATCGATTTCCAATACAGCATGTTTGATGATTAGGTCCATAAATCGCATCACATAGTAGGCACATGCCCAGTCGTTGTCTTGTGTACCACACTATAAATTGAAACATACAAAATATTCAAAAATACAAATAAGCACAGTTCACATAAATAATATATACATTGGAGTCAGGAAATTACTTTCACATTCTTCCAAATGAGTGTCAGATTTTTTTTCCTGGGGACCTTTCCTCCAGCTTTTTTGTACTCTTGTAAAGCCCTATATATGTTAATTTAACACATTAAATTGCATAATTAAATAGTAATGCAGTAACAGATGTTAATAGATATAAAAACATAAAATATTTCTCACGAGAATAATGGCCTTTTAATTGCATGTCCATATAATACATCCAACTCACTCCCCGCAGGATCTAGATAATAGACGGTGAATGTCTTGGGGACAATAACTAATAACTCCCAATGCTTAGAACTACAGGTAAGAAAGTAGAAAATTAATAACTCAATATCCGCAATAAAAATGTAATTTGCTTAAGTCCAAATTATAAGCAAAGTAAACTTACTCGACATTGAATGGAGCTATTATCACCGTCTTATTATTTTTACCAAAATATTCAAAAGCACCACAATAGTATGAAGTAACTGAACCAGGGTCTGTATCTACAAGACTAATCAAAGATGGAACCAAAAATCCCACATATAAGTGGCTGCAAAACATGTATTATGTATGCATTAATATATAAGAAACCAGATTGCCGTATATAAAACAAGGTATATGGATGTATAAACCAGATTGCCGTATGCATTAGTCTCACCATATCCACAGCTCTATCATAGATGTGTTCAGCCATTCATACTTAAACAACTCCAAAATATCTTGTATAAATATGTTGTTTCCAAATGTTTGACCTGCATTAATACGTATCCAGAACTTCTATTACATATACATTAATACGTACGCTAAACTTGTATAAATAGATTGTTATCGTATGATTTACCTGCAGCATTCTTCAGAATAGTAAAATTTATAGGGAAATTTGGATTATGTTCACCGATCCATACTGCCACACTCCTACAATTAGGACCTATCGAGGCGTGTAGGTCCCCTGGAAGCTAACTTGGTAGTCGAGGAGGTGGAGGCCGAGATGTAGTGGGTCTCTTCTTTCTGACCTATATATATAATTTCATATCAATTGACTCATATATATATACACACTAACAAAGTAAAGTAATGAAAATTTATCATACAATATCAGTATAGAGGACATCCGCTTCGGGCCACATTATCACTTCGCCTACTGCCTCTCCAAGTGTTTCAGCATCTGGGTGTGCATGAGGCAGTGCAAGATTCTTCTAGCCAACGAGTATATGTATGGGGCTCACACGTACCATGCCATCTGGTACTGGACTCCCATGAAACATGCACCCTTTAAGGGGTGGGTAAGCTGATGCATCTGCAATTATATATCCTTCACTTTGTAGTCGGCATGGCTTCAACCCCTACAAATTTACGTAAAGAATGTTATATGCATATATACACAAACATATCATCTTGGAGAGACTAGCTATTATATATGCCGTAAAAATACTTACAGAGGGCGTGCTAGGTGGGTCTATAGGATTACTCCCAACCTCTGCAGTACGAGGAGTAGGAGAAGAGAGGTTCGCCATAGGTATTGTCTGAGTGGCAGTCTGAGACTCCTGCCACTTGTGAAATGCTTCCTGTAGTCTTTTATCAACTACTTCCTCGACTCTCCTATCAATTAAGGAATCTACCTATACATGGATAAAAGAAATGCAAGTTTCTGATTATTGAATTTCCTTTCGCAATAACGTTCTAAAATAAGAATAAGTTACCTCAGCTTGTGAAAGTCCCGCTTTTGGGACAGGTTTATGCTGGGATGGCCCAAAGAACGCTTTGATGCCCACACCATTTGCAACAATATATACAAGTTCTAGATTTATCACTCATACTCATCTTAATACTAAACTTCTAGGGTTTTCAAGAAGTCATCCTTTGTTCAACATCATAAGAATTACATAATTCAGTAATATCATGATGCAACAGGTTCATTAGGGCTATTCACACACATGGAAATCCTAGTTTCCATTTTCACATATTTTATTCATTAGTCATAAGTATACATTTATCAATTGACTCATTGTTTCAATCCCTCAACACAACCCTAAATAGGGAATATTGCCACCTCACACTGATCCTTTTGTATATATCATATTCAATTTCAGTAAGATTCAACAAACACTTGTATGATTCATTCTAATACAATTTAAATATGATTTTATAATGTCAATTCAATTCCCAAGCATATTGATCACTGACCTGATTTTTAGGCAATATTCGCATGAAATAGCATAGTCATATATCCATAGAATTTCCCATGGATCGTCAATCAATATAGTATGCAACATGGCCGGTTGAGTTAATCTAGGGAATACTCAACCGCCACTCCTCTCTATAGAATTCAAACATCATTAAAAATTAGGAAATTTTAACAAGACGTCCAAAATGGAGTTTCCAAAACATTATTAAAATTTCAGATCAATGGGATATACCAATAAAAAGAAAATTCAAATACTAGACTGCTATATTTCAGTTTGAATACATGGCCGATTGAGTTTATCTTGGGTAAAATCGACCGAAAAAACAATTCAAAAAATTCTTCCAACTAATATCTAATTTCTCCAAACCATGTACAAATCTCAACTAAATCATAGTTGTATATAAAATGCTAAAATAATTTAGTACACGACTATACTGATCAAATTTTGTATTCATATGTTACCAAAACCCTAATTTTTGTCAATTAGGATTTTCAATTCTCAAACCCTAATTATGTGAATCAAATATGTTTAAATCTTCTCATTAGTTTTAAAACATAATGATTAGATTACCATAATTAATCAAGCTTTAAACAATGATCAATCTAGTTAAGAGGGAAAACCTGATAATGGGCGTGCCTGTGAGAAGAGGGAAGCGTCCAGCTACAGGCAGTGGGCAGAGAGCTAGTCATCGAGAAGAAGGGCTTCGGTAGTAGCTGGCGGAAGCAGAGGCGGCGGAGGCAGAAGGAGATAGCTGTGGTCGGGCGGAGGTAGCTGGCGGCAGAAGTTGTAGTCGGGCGGAGGCAGCTGGCGGCGGAAGCAAAGGCGGCGGAAGCTGTGGTCAGGCGGAGGCAGCTGGCGGCAGAAGCTGTGGTCGGGCGGAGGCAGTTGGTGGCGGAAGCAGAGGTGGCAGAAGCTGTTGTCGGGCAGAGGCAGCTGGCGGTAGATCAGCGGCGGCGGTGTCGACGACCAAAGCATGGCGAGTGGTAGCGGCGGCGAGTGTCGGCGGAGCAGTAGAGGAATCGTCGGAGCAAAAACCCTCAGCGGGAAATGATTGAAAAAGAAGGGGAAGAGTCGATCTGCCTCACGTTGTTAAGTTAACAATAGGTGTCGGTTGTTGTTAGCAACTGACAATAAAAACTATAAGTGTCGGTTTGCAAAAAAACACCGACACTAAAGGGAGGTGAAAATTTTTGCGGTTATTCGTGCGAAAACACAATGGCGTCAGTTATTGTCACAAAACTGACGATAAAAAGTGAGAAAATATATGTCTCGCAGAAAACATTTAGTCGTCGATTTCTGTTTTAAAAATGACGATGTATGTCAATTTTTGGAGGTAATTTTTTTGTTGGAAATTTTAGTTTTGGCGGTTACTTTTAGGCGTCAGTTTCTTATTAAGGAACCGACACTGAATAAAAGTGATACCCGTGTGTGGTCGCCCTTCATAGATTGATGTCAGCTTATTTTATACACTGGCGTTGTATGGTTTAGGTGGCGGTGTATTATTACAACCGACACTATTAAAAGTGACGTTATAAGCCATTTTTGTAGTAGTGTTGGCAACGTCGTGACCAAGTACTACTCAGTTGGATCTTAGCATCTCTTTTTGAAGAGGTCCTCCCTGAAGTTGTTGGGTTGGATACCATTTGGGCTGTATGGAAGGCACTATCCACTTCATTCAGATCCGCCTCACATGCTCGTATTGTGCAACTCAACAATCAGCATCAAAATCTGAAGCAGGGAGATCTTGCGGTTAGTCACTTCCTCCGCCTATGTAAACACGTGGCCAATCAGCTTGCTACTTCCAGTAGCCCCATTGCCCTACCCACCTTTAATGTAATTATCTTCAACAACATCACCCCAAAATTAAAAGATATGGTGGCGTCTCTTTCTTCTCATCCCACACCTTTATCTTATCCTAAACTGATCAGCCTGCTAGTAAGCCATGAAATACGGCTCCAAATGGACAACCAGGCTCTCCTTCCTTCAGCCAATCTTGCAACCAAGGCCCCTATGCAAGGGCAGTCCTCCCTCTCTTCTGGTCACGGCCGTGGACATAGTCTTCTTCCTTGACGTGATTCGTGCCCTGTCTGTGGTGTTCTAGGCCACAACCCCTATCACTGTTGTTACCGTCATCAACCGGGCTCCTCCAACCAGCACCGTCCAAGTACAGCGCACCACGTCCCATTTGCATACTTGGCAGCATTGTCGGTGCCTGTAGATCCCGTACAGGTGGTCTTCTTCCAACAATACCTATATCAACCCCCACTTTTTCATGTCTAGAGGACCTTAAAGTCGAGGATCATTACTCTAAAATTTTCAGGATTAGACTTAACAAATAATAAAGAATAGTATTTAAATTCTATTAATTTGAACTTGAATGAGTACATGTATTTGTAATCATTCTCCTCTAAGGAGTTACATGAATATCTCAGAAGAAACTAACTAATACATGTGAGAAGAAATGCTAGACTATTTAATCCTCTTTGCCTTATCTTTAATTTCTTCAGGAACTTCCTATCTTTATCTTCATGTTCTTTATCATGTGTATCAAATACCTAACATTTCAACAAAACAAAACACTATCATTATATTTCTATATTTGTACGTGGGTTCATCAAATAATCACAAGTACATATAATCATCAATCATTTATTTGCACATAAGAAAAGGTGTTTTCTTTCATATTGTAACCCACATCTGGTCTACTATCTCGGGTGTATCAATTTTCCATCATTGGACTTATGCGGGTTACCCTTCGATTAGGGCAACCTAGGGTTCAAAATATCATTATTTACTTTATGTGATACTTATAGGGACTTTATAATTTGTATGAAATAAATAAACATCCAATATATATCATTCATTCAAGCTTCGAGAAACCTCGGCAAACATCATAAGTCGATACATGTAATCATAAGTATAACCACGTACCTTTATCATGCAGAAGATATGCAGTATATTTCATGTACTTTAAGAGTGCATTTAAACATCCAAGAAACCAATCATTTAAATTAATCATAACTTAGTCCATGGTCTAGGGTTTAGGTTTATCTCAGGTTTAGGTTACGAATATGTGTATAAACCCTAATCCCATTTCATCAAGATCTCTAGGTTTATAAACCCGAACTCATATTGGGTGAATCCTTAACGACCCGATTATATCATCGTGTAACTCAGATTATATGGATTACATTCACAACAAGATATGAACATTGATTTAATTACCCTATTTTGTCATATGTATGATTATCAGCTTTAACAACCTAAATATACATCATCATCATTCTTATATTAAGCAACATCAAGTATTACCACTGAACATCCAAATCAACTATTAAGCGTCATATTAATGAAATGTAAGGTTTTTGTGCATGCATTATCATATACACATGTATTGGATATACTATTGGAATATGAATCAAAATCAAGACCTGATTATATTTTGTCTAGGTTCTACTAATTTTTATGAGCAATTTCATATATAGTTTCACTAGCATCAAATATGTCATTCATCACTTACAAATATTAAAAAATAATGCTAAGCTAGCCAACTAGGAATCACCGCGTCAGTAATTATTGTGTTATCCACATTAACACATGATATCGGTCATTTAACAGGGTAAAGGTCCTTAGTGACCTTACAATGTGACATCATTGTCATGTGATTAATGGGTACCCAGGTAACTTTTCCCTTGGATTTGTTCTCTCCCCCAAACCATGGCTCGAGTAGCTGCTTTGGATAAAAATGAAGGAGGTCAGCTAGACGGTTGACTCTTGACTCCAGGCTGTGAGTAATTCCCCTCAGGATCTGGTTGGCTTCACCACACCACACTGAGCCCAACGACCATCTTTGTGGGTTACGAGAAGGCCGGATGATAGATTTAGGGAACTACATTGGTCTATGAAGGAGCTAAATCAGAAAAGACAAAGTCCCTTAGTTTTGTGTTCTGAAGATACAGGACAATCCTTGGAAGTTCATTGATTAGTTCCCTATGTTCTCTATACCTCACTTTGACCAAAAGTTGCTCCTACGATGAGCTTCTCCAAGAAGCAAAACTCAGCTCATGGGGAGTTGCATCTGAATCCCTCTTGGCTATTGACATCTCCTTCCACACTCTTCACAGAACTTTAGGATGGATGAATTGACCAGAGGCATTCCCAGTTGATAAGCTGGGACTCAGGATGCTTGGGATCACGACCACGGTTGATGGGGAATTTTAGGGCTCCTTTGAATAAATTGGAGGAAGAGATAGAGTCAGGGGGCCTCAAGGATCCTCTTTGTGTCTTTTATGGGCACGTCATATGACCAAGAGACTATGGTGGCTCATCCCAATTACAAGGATAACCAACGAAGTTGGGCATTATCACATTGTGTGATGATAATATCACAATAGGGGTTGGTTAACCTTAGCTATCCACCCGAAGCCGATGGTGGATTTAGATAAAGGTGAGCATGCCTAGAGAGTAAGAGAGGGAGACTGTGGTAGTTGGGACTTCCATTGAGCATTGGACTTGAAAAAGTTTGGGCGAGGGAGGATGGATCCCTACATGCGGATCTACCCAAATCCGCTTATCGGGTTCGGGTGGTCTCTCCCCCCAGGCTTTTTCCTTCTTCATTTCCTATATTCTTTTAAGAAAAAGTCCTCTTTAGAGAATTATTTCTCTATGACACGTCATTATCTCAACTTATCTCAAACTTTGGGATATCGTCCCAATACATATTTTGTATTATTAGGCTAAAGATAATTCACAAACCATCTATCGGTTATCCAAAACTTAACCTTCAAATAAAATATAGATAATTACTTAATAAATTTCCTAGATCACCAGATATCCTAGAATCTTTTGAATTTTTCTTTATCATCTCATATATCGATTATCTAATGGCTAAAAAATGTCTTGGATATCTATTATGATCGCGAGGTAGCAAAAATATCCAAAATCATATCTCAGGGACTCATTTGTAAACCCTACTTGGCCCAATTATGCTTGATTTGGATTCTAGGGCCCATGGCTCATACCCTGGGCCTCCAAAGGGGTCCACAAGCCTCATAGTAATCTTAATCATGAAATTAAGCCTTTGATTATCATAATTACTCAATGAAACCTTATGTTCATTTACTTGCTCAATGTTACACTATTTCCTTATTTCTATCTTTCTATCAAAATTAGAGTTTTATTGTCGTAAAGTGAATATCAATAAATTATCATTGATTTCATAATTATAGAATCCAAATTTACTAAATTTGAGGATCTTACATTCACCCCTCCTTAAAAGGAATTTTGTCCCAAAAATTGGACCCTAGTCATGTTATGATGAATATTAACTATATTAGCCTCAAATATTAGGTCTAGAAACCATTTTTGTATTGGTTAAGTTATATTATCTTGAATAATTTTTATTGGTACGATCTCATATTACTGAGGTAGGAACCCTAATGCAATCTAAGGGTATTACTTCACATCCTCATTCTTGACAATACATTACCACTTGAGGATTGTAATTTCAATTAGGCTTCAAACCCATTACTCATCTATTTTCATGCAAGGGTGAGATGACACCTCAAACCCTAGATTATGCCATCAATTTCAGCTTAATGTATATATTCTCATGTGTCAATTTCATGTATCATACGTGGCTACCTTATCCCTGACACCCATAATAAGATGAAATAAGCATTTGGTTGCAGTCTAAATACAAAGTTCAACCTAGTCCAAGAGCAGAGATAGTGCACACCCATCATCATTTGTTTTCAAATTTTAGTTTTGAGTCACTCTCAACAATGACTACTAACCATGAATACATTTGAGTTCCACAAATTTTCTCAAATAACTTGGACTAGGGATATTTCCTTCCTTTTCAACCATAAATACATATGTTCTTGTATTCCTTATGTTCATATCTTATTAGTCCTAGTCATTTCCTAAGGGTCTCTAGAGGTATAGGTACCTTTTGAGTGATCTCCTCATGCCCTCAAGGGCCTCATGTACATGTTTGACCCCTCGGGCCTCATGCATTTATGGAGTTCCATTTCCACTTGACCCTTGGGCCTTAGGTGCACGTAGAGTGGCCAGCTCCTGACCCTTTGGGCCTTGTATGCACATGGATGGCAATCTCTCCTAACCTCATGGGCCTTATGTACTTAGGATATGATCAACTCTTGACCGGTTATGTTTTATGACTTTAACTCATCCCTACTTGAACCCTTGGGTTGACTTAGGGCTCTACCTTGCCTACGGTTTATTGAGATGTTATCATCATATTTTGTTTCTTCACTATGTTTCTATATCCCATCACTCAATCTTTCCTAGGAACGTCAATGAATTAGATTCCCTACATAGGATTTATTTCAATGTGTTAACTTTCATGTTACATATTTTAGCTGATACCTCTTGAACCAAAGTTTGCATTCTTATATATTTATACATCCATTTCTTTAATCCCAAAGCACACCCTTATTTTCCATACTTGGTGGTTGTAGGGTATATATACCTTAGATGCATGATTCCCTTTAATGTAGTTTTCCTTGGGAATTCTCCAACCAAGGTTTTCATATTTACATACATCAGTATTATATTTCCCATTGACAACTTATTTAGATTAGGTAGGGGTAGAGGCTCCCATGTCTTGTGCCCATACTATCCCATTATATGTCATCCCTTTAGGATTAGTTCCTTAGGGGACATCCAAAGTTTCCTTAATTCTTAACATGAGATTGATCAACTCAGGGAAGATCCTAACCTATGGTGCCTTCTTGACCTTTAGGAGGAGATTAGGCTTGCTAGCCACAAACCGACCCCATGGGTTTAGGGTTATGCCTCCTGCATAGACCTTTTCCCAATCTTGGGTTGACCCACCCTAGGTCGGGACACCAACCCTAAAAGTGATTTGAGTGTCCTAGATTTTCATTATGTCATTACTAATTTCACATGTCTTGTTTATATTCAAAACCATTTATGTGGATCATGCATGTGTTACTCCACGTACTTGCATGCAGGGGAAAACTAGGGTAACTAATGTGGAGGATTCAACTAGCTTACCCATACCCATTTGGGTTTCCTCTTTCCTTTACCCCTACTTAGGGTTTGGTTGGTTAGGGTTATTATTTCACCCATACTAATCCCATTACCTAGGATTAAGGTTAGGGATTACACCTTATCTTTTAGGGTTTAAAATTCCCCAACTCCTTAGGGTTTTCATACTCTACTGGGTTACCCTACCCAAGTCCTTCATGGACGAATGGGCTTACCCATACTTATATATTTCTAGTCTTCACCCTCACTATAGGGACCTACACTACATGTTGCATCTTTTCATGTTTATTTCTCTAATTAACATTACATTTTTCTTTTTGTTGGCAGAGGATGCCTTAATCCTACTTCTCATAACCCTAACTTGAGATGAGGAGGAAAGTGCATTTTTAGGGTTTATTAAGCAAAGAGATAAGAAATGGTCAAAATTAGGGATGAGAGACCTAGAAGATACATTATTCCCTAATATTTTCCCCTTATATATCTAAGGATTATTTGAAATTATAAACTCTTAAATATTAATTGCTAAATCTGAGCTCTGATACCAAATTGTAGCGACCCCCACTTTTTTGTATCCAGAGGACCTTAAAGTTGAGGATCAGTACTCTAAATTTCCAAGATCATATTTAACAAATAATAAAGAAAGTATATAATTTCGATTAATCTGAACATGAATGAATACATGTATTTGAAACTATTTTTTCTAAGGAGTTACATGAATATCTCAGAAGAAAACTAACTAATACATATGATAAGAAATGCTAGACTATCTAATCCTCATTGCCTTATCTTTAATATATTCAGGAGCTAGATTCCAATCTTTATCTTCATGTTCTTTATTGTGACACCCTTTGCCACACAAAGTGAGATTTACTCAAAACAAAGTGCAAAATTATCATTAACAACCATATTACCACAAACTCAAGGTAAATTAAAACTATTGATCAACACAGTATCTCAATTGATATATACCATATACAAGCCTCAACTCAAGACACATGTATTTCATTTATGCCAAAAGATATTACATTGCATGTTCAAAGGATATCGAGCCACCATTGTTATACATTTTTCAACTTGTACAAATATGCATGTGATTTCCATACAGTCATGGTATAAATAAAAAAAATCTACATTTCAATATACAAAACAACAAAATCTCCCCAGAGATTTGAGAGTACAAGGATGACACATAGGACTCTACTACAAGACTCTAACTAGTAGCATGCCCAGCCTTCTGATAGGTACTACTCTCCCTGCTGATCAACACCAGCTGTACGACCTCAACTTCCTCATGCATGAGCACCTAAAAGATGTGGAAACCCACGAGGTGAGAATAAACATCCTAGCAAGAGATATAACTCTTCTCCGTCAGCTATTATAAGCATAATATCATGACAGAGTTGTTAAGTAAAGTAGATAACATTGTTTAAGTTGTTTGAGCATTTACAACTAAGCAATAGATCATTTTATGCTTTAAGAAGAAATGAAGAACATGTATAGCTGTTATAAACTAAACAATATAAGAAATAAGGCATGTGGTCATCCAATGTGATTCGTATTTGACCCTAAGAAAATATACTACACAATTGTTTAACCACTTCCATTATTATGCCCTGAGGATTTGAGTTAGATACTGACGCTGAAGATGGATCTATGGTACAGGGAAACTACATGATTAGGGTTTCACTTGATTAGATTTACCAATTGTGTAACACCTCTGACCTAGGTTATGTGTTAACCCTATATGTTTTGCCTAAAGATTGAGTAGATGCTTAATCTTATCTTGGGAAATGTAATTAGGGCTCATGAGAAACTTATGTTTCAATTTTGGTCTTGTTTGAACAATGTTGAAGCAATGTTTGCTTATTTTGGACTAAAGTGCAAATTACCCAAGTTGATGGATTCAACTACAAATTTCACATGTTAAGCTATTCCTCTGATGTTGAGACATCATAAGAATGTATATGGTGTAGTGGTATGGATTCCACAAGCTTGAGCACCAAGATATAGCTTGTAGAGCAATCATTATGCTTTAAAAACCTAGTTTTGGTGTAAAGTGCAATTTACCCAAAACCTAGGGTGCAACATGTAAAATATACCCTCTAGAGTATCTCTCATATTTCTTGGCATCAATTAGAGCAAATAAAATTAGAGGGGCGCCTCATTTGAATGATCAAGGAGGAGAGATAATCTTGATATTAAAATAATCAAGAATTAAGCAAATGGCCCTTTAATATACATATAACTTATTAAGGTGATTGGTTTCTTTTCCTTTTAACCTTGGATAATGGAGGAGTTGCATGAGATTAGGAGGAAGAAACTAGGCAAAGGATGGATCAAGCCTTGGTGGATGTGTTTAAGAAATAAAAGAAATAACTATCTTTTCCTTTGCCTTGAAAATATCCAAAAGTATATAAGGATTCTTTTCAACAAAGCAAGGGAGCGTTTCCCTTCATTCCTTCCCTTATCTTTTTGCTTTGGCCGACCAAGAAGGATCTCTAGAGCAGAGGAAGGACTAACAAGCTGGTTTGGTAATTATGGACCATCATCTACTTCAAATTCTTGGTGGAAACCCTAAAACAAGGTTGGTTTGTTATTTTCTTCACACAATTCTTCTTCTAGCCATCTTGTCCATTCAAAACTTGAAGAACGGACATTGGACAACCTTTGGAGCTTCATACACCATTAAAGCAACGAATCTTGGAGCTCTAGATCAGATCTAAAGGCGGGTTTTGTAACTCTAACCTTAAGCTTTGTTAATGCATCCTCTTCTCCTAGTATAATTGCTTATTCTTCTTCTTTAGACACCTTTGTGTGTTCTTTCTATCATTTCCATGAAGAACCGCCCCTGTTCTTGAGGTAGAAGATGATGACGTTAATTCCAATGTTTATCCAAAAACTTACTTTAGCAAACGGTCTCCCAACTTTTGCAAACGGTTTCCCAAACCGTTTGGGAGCAAACAGTTTCAAACTGTTTGAATGCAAATGGTTTCACAAGACCACATAGAAGCAAACGTTCCAAGACCCTTTGGATGCGTTGACCAGGCTTTGATTATTTGGAGGTCTTTTTTTAATAATGTGGAATAATCATCTACCAAAAATCATCAATTAAATCCAAGAGAATCACCAATTGGAGGCCCAACAATCATCAAAACCCTAATCGGGTCTATTGCTGATTTCAACAAGTTAAGTAAGTTGAAGTTTGGGTTCAGTGATCCAAACGGTTTCAAAACCATTTGGGGATCACCCAAATGGTATGGTGATCACCCAAGACCGTTTGTAGGTCTAGGGTTAAGTAGGGTTGACCAATTGAGGGTCCAATGATATCAAGATGATGAATAACCGATTGCTGATTTGGTGACCAAACCTAGGGTTTAACCCTTTAGTGAATGACTTGGTTTTTGATGAAATAATGGGAAAACGGTCTCAAGACCGTTTGTAGGATATCAAAACGATCCCAAGACCGTTTGGGGGTCACTCAATACCGTTTGGAGGTCTAGGGTTGACTATGGTCAAGTGGTTGGATATCTAAAGGTAACAAGTTGAAGTGTAATTGATTAGTGACCTAATGATCAATTCAATGAATCAAACCTTCATGGGTTGAGTTAGTTTTTGATGTTGACTTGAGAAAATGGTCTCAAGACCATTTGGAGGTAATCCAAATGATCCCAAGGCCGTTTGGGGTCAGGTCATGACCAAATTGAATGATGGTTCAATGGTTTCAGACCAATTAGACTCACAATGATGTATGTTGAAGAGTAATCGATTCCAAACCCTAATTCAATTGATCCAAGCCCTAATTGATGATCAATTGAGGGTTAATTGAGTGTCAAATTAGTTGAGGGTTAACCTAATTGACTCAACAGATAAGTGGCTAACAAGTGTATGATCGATTGAGGGGTTCAACATTGGAAACCCTAACTCAATTGAAGTGGTTGAGACACTTTTTGTTCCATGAGGTTTTGAGGTGGTTTGGACCAAACAGTCTCAAGACCATTTGGGACCAAACGATCCCAAACCATTTGATCTCATGCGGTTTCAAGATCAGTTATGTCCATGTGGTTTCAAAGTCAAACATGACCAAACGGTCTTCATGACCAAATAGTCTTCACTTCATCTTGGGCAAACGGTCTTGAGTGTGCACTTTACCAAACGGTTTCAAAAGTCAAACTAGACCAAATGGTCAACAACACCAAACGGTTTCAAGGTGTGTCCAAGACCGTTTAGGGAGTTTGTGTGCAAGACCGTTTGAGGTCTAAAAAGGTTAAGAACGTTTGATGCCTTAGTGGTCAAGATGGTTTAGTGGTTGATTAACCTAAACCTTATAGATACCTAAAGTGATTAAGGGATCAAGTAATTAGTTGATTAATGCATGTTATAATCAAAGGTGAACTTTACAAAGATACCCTTGATGGGATAGAGTGACCAATACCCTTTGATCAAGTGAGCCTTAATGACCACATTAGTAATGACATAACCCATGATGCCAAGGTTGATTTGACTTAACCTAATCAAGGGTGATGTAATCATCAATTGATAGAGAGAGGAAAGACAAGACTCCTTATGAGAATGAGAATCAAATAATAAACTCCCAATATGTATGAATATACCTAATTAGGGTATGATCCTTCATAGTAAGATCATGAAAACCCTAATTATGATGGATAATGAATATTAACCCTAATTTGAGGGTATTAGTGGAAGTAATCCTAATAATTGTAAAGGTTAACCCTAGGTATGTGTACTCAAGTGAAGAGATGACCTAGATTAATCTTGAAGTATCTAACATCCTAAAGAGATTGAGAAAGAGAATGAGGGAGATGAATGCTTATATAATAAGCCCTAATTCTCTTATTATAAGTGAACTAGGTGATGAGGGTAGATCTATAATAATGAAATCATGAAACCCTAATTAGAGCAATGCTATGTGTGAAACCCTAATCTAGGGCAAAGCTGAGTGTTATTATAAATCAGGGTGATGATGTAACCCTAGCTTAGTGTAACAATGAGGGAAAGCCTGATTTATTGGGAATTGTATATCCTAACCCTAATTTGGGTATGAGGAAAGAGAAACCCCACTTGGATGTGAATGATAAACCTTAATCCCTAAAATGGGGTAAGATGCATGAAACCCTAATATAGGGTAGTGCCACTAATCCTATGTGAAGACCTGTCATTGGGTGATATATTGTGAAATTCCTAATTGCACTTAATACTAGGTGAATCTTTGATAAAGAAGATTATACAAAACTCTATTGAAGAGTAATACTATGTGAGATCCATAAATGTATGGAATATGCTATGTGAATCCTCAAATTATAAATATGGAGAATATTATTCCTAATAATGGAATAGTGATTAATGTTATGACAAATGTAACCCCTAGAGAGGTTGATGATGGATATCCTTATATTGGCAACTATTGTATAATCTAAGTGAGTGACTTATGACCAATACTTTACATGATAAATGTGATGAACTAGTGCATAAAGTATTAGGATGGGGAATACCCTAATACAAACTAAATGTATAAACTAAAGTAAGATAAAGGTGTTGAGGGAAGTGATACATCAAGATATGATTCATATCACATCCAACTCTCCAATACTGCTATACCTTGATGTGTTATAAGTTCAAATGCAATTGGATGAATGACGCATGAGATGTGTCATGTCAATGGTTGCATGGAGATGTAATGCACCCTGTTGAATGTAGGCTGACGTGCCTTATGAAAAGGTAAATCCAAATCAATAGACTATGATACAATCATATTCTGATAAAGATGAGAGAGAAATTCATACTTTGTGTTAATAATACATTTAATGATGAATGATGAGAATAAATAAGTATGATTAAATACTTATGTTATTCATATTGAATCCTTACCATATGAAACCCTAGTACAAGATGATGCTATGTGAAGTCTTAACACAAAGTAATACTATGTGAAACTCTAATACAAATTGATGAGTTATGTATGTAATAAAATAAACCTTGTTTTGTATGATACTGATGTGAAAGAGAAATCATGAACCCTAGAAAGGGAATAGTGATACTACTTTGTGTTGTATGATACTGATTTGAAAGCATTATAATTGTATCATGATTACTAATCATGCAGATACGTTGAGATGATGAGCATCGCTGGGTAAGAGCTATGATGTTCTGTATATTGAAAATGTTCTATAGGCCTTATAAGTTTTCATATGCTTTGTTACTTAGTGAGAGGTAACCCATAATCAATGAGTTATGTGTGTCATATGTGTAATAATTATCTTAGATTGTTATGAGCTTTATAAGCCATAATATGCCTTGTTGCCTAATAAGGGGTAATGAGAGGTAGTATGAGCTTTGTGAACTATGTACGATACTTTGTGTAGCAAGAATTATAATGTTCTTGGTCAGATGGCCCAAAGGTACGAAGTTGCCTAATAAATAGTAACAAGTATTCCATGATGAGATGAGGGTTCAAATACCCAAATGCTATAATCATGATGATGAACTTATTAAGAAGTGGAAATGTACTTGATGAGTTGAGGGGCTAAGATCCCAACACTTTGTGAAAAGAGTATGGCTAAAAGCCATGACTCTCTAAGAACAATACCAGATATTAGATATATGATCTAAGCCTAAAGGGAATTAATGTTGTAGAAATGATTCTATAGTGAATACATGTTATACATGTTGTTCATATTCCTTAAAATATAAGTGATATGTAGTTCCAGCAACTTATAGTTGTATTACTTTTGATAAGAATGATGTTCTAATCTATTAGACATTGAATTAATTACTACCAGACAAATATAATTCCTTTGTGTATATTTATCTACTTATGCAATAATAACAATGTTTCTGGTGGAGAGTTATATCTCTCGTTGGGGCAAATTTATATTTGTCTCACCCCCGTGGGAATTATATTTTTTTAGGTGGTCGCGGTCTAGGAGTCAGGAATCCTCCAGTAAGAGAAGGACAACAATAGCAACAATAGGGACAGCAGTGAAGTCTGAGATGGAGACACTGGCTGTTATGCCTTATATAGATGTAGATAGCGTCCTATGTGTCGTCTCTGTACTCTCAGGTCCTCGGAGTAATAGTTAGTGCTTTTGAGATTTTGGCTCAGTGCCTCGAGATTCTCATACTGCCTATGTTTAGTCGAACAGGGCAGCCGATACTTGAAACTCACAGAATGAGATGATACAAGTTATGTACTTTTGAAAAATAAAATGTAAATGTGTTACTCTTGTTTTATGTGAGAAAGTTTTAAATTGAAGGATCTTTTGATAAAAAGGTTTTAATTTTTAGTGATTTTTGGTAATCTGCTGCTTAATAAATGCTTCCGCATTAGTTAATTATGTTTTTGAGAGTTGTATGCCACAATTAAGTGGTATCAGAGCCCTAGGTTCATTGAGTCTACAGAGACATAGGACTAAGGTTGTAGAGTCTAATTTAAGTGTTTTCCAGTTGATTTGATAGTATCTTCTGCTCACATAGGAGAAGAAGAACTTGAAGATGTCTGGACCACATGAAGAGCATGCTGCTGAGGGCAGCATTGCTACACCAAGAGGAGGTGTAAGAAACCAGAATAGGAAGGGGCTTGTACCTGAATAGCCCCAGATTGACCCAGCTGTGGTAGAAAATCCATCTCTCCATGCTTTATTTGAGAAATTCCTGATAGCCATAACACATATAGCAGACAGGATGCTACCACCTGCACCTAGGGCACCATCTCATCATGAAGGTCACAGAGCCGGCAAGACTTTTGAGAGACTTCGTTGGGTGGGAGCCATAGACTATGCTGGTACATCTGACCCAACAGATGCTGATTTGTGGTTGACAGAGCTAGAAAAGGCTTTTAGGATTCTTGATATTCCTGAAGCTGAAAAGGTAAGACATGTTGTATACCTCCTAAAAGGGAGTGCTGGTAATTGGTGGATGATGGAGGAAGATAAGAGACCAGGTGAAGATATAGTATGGGAGGTATTCTGTCGAGAATTCGTCAGTAGGTACTTCCCTAAGACGTATTTAGATGAGAAGATCTCTCAATTTGAGAGGATCGAACAAGGACAGATGAACATTAGCGAATATGAAGCTAAGTTCATGGAGTTGTTGCGGTTTTGCCCGCAGATGGCTGCTAGTGATGAAGAAAGAATTCAGCATTTTGAAAAGGGATTGAACGCTGAACTAACCACTCTTGTGTCTGCCTTAGAAAATAGGGAGAGGTTTTCAACCTTTGTGGAGTCGGTAAGAAGGATAGAAAGAACTGAAACCGAGAAACGACAGACTAGTGATAAGAAGGTGTGCACCCAGCCTCAAGAACAAAGGTTTGAAAGTTTTAAGAAGTTGAGATTTTCTGCATCGGCAGCAACATCAAGATTCCATACCCAGACACAATGGGTATCAAGTAGGGATAGGGATCGTAATAATGTTCCAAGTAGAGCCTCTGACATAGCATCAACATCGGTAACTGGATCGTGTAGACATTTTGCACCCAGGATCTGTTACCAATGTAGACAACCGAGACATATGGCAAAGGATTGTCCAGGTGGGAATACAAGGATGACTCAATCCCAGGGGCAGAGTCAGCAAGGCTCACAAAGGAGGCAGATATCTAATAATAATAGAGGACGTGGACAGACGTCCCAGACGGGTCAGATAAAATAGTTTTGTTTTGATACCTCATATCATGATTCTATGTGTTAAAGATATGAAAGTAGTTATTTTTTAATGCCTTTGACTAGTCCTATAAGGACACAAGGGAGATGAGAACTTATATCTTACTCAATGTTCCTTAAAATGTTTTATAATCTCCCTTATTTGTGTGTTAAAAGGAGATATATAGAACTAATGCCTGAAGTAAGTTCAAGAATGGAAAATCCTGTGTGTACAATGATATGAAAAGTGAGGAAATGATAGTAAACAAAGTGCATACTACCTAATCTCAATACTAGTATACCCTGGCCAGGTATATGATTATTGTAGATAAGGCAAGTATGAAACTCTTAGATTGATATCTTTTTGATTACTCTGATCAAGTAGTCAATCTGAAACAATCTAGAGAGTGTAATGAGATTAAATAAGAAGATCTAAGTGAAAATTTCCAAATAAATTACTTAGTGAACATACTTAGTGAATATTCTCAATAAACTTTCTTAGTGAATACTTACAAAAATAAAATACTTAATGAACATACTCAGTGAATTTGCTCAGTGAATACTGTTAAATAGCATACTTAGTGAACATACTCAGTGAATTTTCTCAGTGAATATCTTTAAGACAATATACTTAGTGAACATACTCAGTGAACTTCCTAAGTGAATATTTTCAAAACAATATTCTTAGTGAACATACTCAGTGAACATGCTTAGTGAGTATTTTTCCAAAAAAAATTACTCGGTGAGCATACTTAGTGAACTTACTTAGTGAATACTTTCAAGATAAACTGCTTAGTGAACCTTCTCAGTGAATATTTCTAAATAAATTGCTTAGTGAGCTTTCTCAGTGAACTTTTCAAAACAAATAAAGAATTGTTGAGTGAATTATTTGTGTTAAACATAAGTATGTTTCTTTTTTGGTAAATATTCTTGGGTGATGATAGAAGAGTGTTATTTTATGCTTCTTCCTTTCAATAATATGGACATCATATGTTAGGGGATTATGCTTTGAATAAACATTGATAAGGTTGAACTAATGAAAGGAACTTTGTGTGGATTATAGAATCCATGATATCTCCAAAATATTAAGACATTATATCGAGACTTGAGAGTATGATAACTGAATAAATATGTCCCTCCTTTTTGGGATTTTGGGGACGAAATCCTTGTTAGGGATTTATAATTTGTAACACCCCTGACCTAGGTTATGCATTAACCTTAGATGTTTTGCCTAAAGATTGATTAGATGCTTAATCTTATCTTGGGAAAAGTAATTAGGGCTCATGAGAAACTTATGTTTCAATTTTGGTCCTGTTTAAAGTGCAAATTACCCAAGTTGATGGATTTAACTACAAATTGCACATGTTAAGTTGTTCCTCTGATGTTGAGACATCATAAGAATGTATATGGTGTAGTGGTATGGATTCCACAAGCTTGAGCACCAAGATATAGCTTGTAGAGCAATCCTTATGCTTTAAAAACCTAGTTTTGGTGTAAAGTGCAATTTACCCAAAACCTAGGGTCCAACATGTAAAATATACCCTCTAGAGTATCTCTCATGTTTCTTGGCATCAAGTAGAGAAAATAAAATGAGAGGGGCACCTCATTTGAATTATCAAGGAGGAGAGATAATCTTGATATTAAAATAATCAAGAATTAAGCAAATGGCCCTTTAATATACATATAACTTATTAAGGTGATTGGTTTCTTTTCCTTTTAACCTTGGATAATGGAGGAGTTTCATGATCTTAGGAGTAAGAAACGTGGCCAAGGATGGAGCAAGCCTTGGTGGATGTGTTTAAGAAATAAAAGAAATAACTGTCTTTTCCTTTGCCTTGAAAATATCCAAAAGTATATAAGGATTCTTTTCAACAAAACAAGGGATCATTTCCCTTCATTCCTTCCCTTATCTTTTTGCTTTGGCCGAAAAGAAGGAGATATAGAGCAGAGGAAGGACGACCAATCTGGTTTGGTAAGTATGGACCATCATCTACTTCGAATTCATGGTGGAAACCCTAAAACAAGGTTGGTTTGTTAGTTTTCTTCACACAATTCTTCTTCTAGCCATCTTCTCCATCCAAAACTTGAAGAACGGACCTTGGAAAACATTTGGAGCTTCATCCACCATTAAAGCTCTGAAGCTTGGAGCTCTAGATATGATCTAAAGGTGGGTTTTATAACTCTAACCTTAAGCTTTGTTAATGCATCCTCTTCTCCTAGTATAATTGCTTCTTTAGACACCTTTGTGTGTTCTTGCTGTCATTTCCATGAAGAACCGCCCTTGTTGTTGAGGTAGAAGATGATGTCGTTAATTACAATGTTTATCCAAAAACTTTCTTTAGAAAACGGTCTCCCAACTTTTGCAAATGGTTTCCCAAACCGTTTGGGAGCAAACGGTTTTAAATCGTTTGAATGCAAATAGTTTCACAAGACCACATAGAAGTAAACGGTCCAAGACCGTTTGGATGCATTGACCAGGCATTGACTATTTGGAGGTATGTTGTGAATAATTTGAACTAATCACCTACCAAAAATCATCAATTAAATCCAAGAGAATCACCAATTGAAGGCCCAACAATCATCAAAACCCTAATCGGGTCTATTGCTGATTTCAACAAGTTAAGTAAGTTGAAGTTTGGGTTGAGTGACCCAAACGGTTTCACAACAATTTGGGGATCACCCAAAAGGTCTCAAGACCTTTTGGTGATCACCCAAGACCGTTTGGAGGTCTAGGGTTAAGTAGGGTTGACCAATTGAGGTCCAATGATATCAAGATGATGAATAATCGATTGCTGATTTGGTGACCAAACCTAGGGCTTAACCCTTTAGTGAATGACTTGGTTTTTGATGAAATAATGGGCAAACGGTCTCAAGAACATTTGTAGGATATCCAAATGATCCCAAGACCTTTTGGGGGTCACCCAAGACCGTTTGGAGGTCTAGGGTTGACTATGGTCAAGTGGTTGGATATCTAAAGGTTACAAGTTGAAGTGTAATGGATTAGTGACCTAATGATCAATTCAATGAATCAAAACTTCATGGGTTGAGTTAGTTTTTGATGTTGACTTGAGAAAACGGCCTCAAGACCGCTTGGAGGTCATCCAAATTATCCCAATACCATTTGGGGTCAGGTCATGACCAAATTGAATGATGGTTCAATGGTTTCAAACCAATTAGACTCACAATGATGTATGTTGAAGAGTAATCGATTCCAAACCCTAATTCAATTGATCCAAGCCCTAATTGAAGATAAATTTAGGGACAATTTAGTGTCAAATCAGTTGAGGGTTAACCTAATTGACTCAATGGATAAGTGGATAACAAGTGTATGATTGATTGAGGGGTTCAACATTGGAAACCCTAACTCAATTGAAGTGGTTGAGACACTTTTTGGTCCATGCGGTTTTGAGGTGATTTGGACCAAACGGTCTCAAGACCGTTTGAGTCCAAATGGCCTCAAGACCGTTTGGGACCAAATGATCCCAAACCGTTTGATCTCATGTGGTTTCAAGATCAGTTATGTCCATGCGGTTTCGAAGTCAAACATGACCAAACGGTCTTCATGACCAAACGGTCTTCATGACCAAACAGTCTTCACTTCATCTTGGGCAAACGGTCTTGAGTTTGCACTTTACCAAACGGATTCAAAAGTCAAACTAGACCAAAGAGTCAACAACACCAAACGGTTTCAAGGTGTGTCCAAGACCGTTTGGGGAGTTACTGTGCAAGACCGTTTGAGGTCTAAAAAGGTTAAGATCGTTTGATGCCTTAGTGGTCAAGATGGTTTAGTGGTTGATTAACCTAAACCTTATAGATACCTAAAGTGATTAAGTGATCAAGTAATTAGTTTATTAATGCATGTTATAATCAATAGTGAACTTTACAAAGATACCCTTGATGGGATAGAGTGACCAATACCCTTTGATCAAGTGAGCCTTAATGACCACATTAGTAATGACATAACCCATGATGCCAAGGTTGATTTGACTTAACCTAATCAAGGGTGATGTAATCATCAATTGATAGAGAGAGGAGAGAGAAGACTCCTTATGAGAATGAGAATCAAATAATAAACTCCCAATATGTATGAATATACCTAATTAGGGTATGATCCTTCATAGTAAGATCATGAAAACCCTAATTATGATGGCTAATGAATCTTAACCCTAATTTGAGAGTATTAGTGGAAGTAATCCTAATAATTGTAAAGGTTAACCCTAGCTATGTGTACTCAAGTGAAGAGATGACCAAGATTAATCTTGAAGTAGCTAACATCCTAAAGAGAATGAGAAAGAGAATGAGGGAGATGAATGCTTATATAATAAGCCCTAATTCTCTCATTATAAGTGAACTAGGTGATGAGAGTAGATCTATAATAATGAAATCATGAAACCCTAATTAGATCAATGCTATGTGTGAAACCCTAATCTAGGGCAAAGCTGAGTGTTATTATAAATCAGGGTAATGATGTAACCCTAGATTAGTGTAACAATGAGGGAAACCCTAATTTAATGGGAATTGTATATCCTAACCCTAATTTGGGTATGAGGAAAGAGAAACCCCACTTGGATGTGAAGGATAAACCTTAATCCCTAAAATGGGGTAAGATGCATGAAACCCTAATATAGGGTAGTGCCACTAATCCTATGTGAAGACCTGTCACTGGGTGATATATTGTGAAATTCCTAATTGCACTTAATACTAGGTGAATCTTTGATAAAGAAGATTATGCAAAACTCTATTGAAGAGTAATACTATGTGAGATACATAAATGTATGGAATATGCTATGTGAATCCTCAAATTATAAATATGGAGAATACTATTCCTAATAATGGAATAGTGATTAATGTTAGACAAATGTAACCCCTAGAGAGGTTGATGATGGATATCCTTATATTAATAATTCCTAACCAAAGGATGAGTCCATAGTATTGGCAACGATTGTATAATCTAAGTGAGTGACTTATGACCAATACTTTACATGATAAATGTGATGAACTAGTGCATAAAGTATTAGGATGGGGAATACCCTAATACAAACTAAATGTATAAACTAAAGTAAGAAAAAGGTGTTGAGGGAAGTGATACATCAAGATATGATTGATATCACATCCAACTCTCCAATACTGCTATACCTTGATGTGTTATAAGTCCAAATGCAATTGGATGAATGACACATGATATGTGTCATGTCAATGGTTACATGGAGATGTAATGCACCCTGTTGAATGTAGGCTGATGTGCATTATGAAAAGGTAAATCCAAATCAATAGACTATGATACAATCATATTCTGATAAAGATGAGAGAGAAACTCATACTTTGTGTTAATAATACGTTCAATGATGAATGATGAGAATAAATAAGTATGATTAAATACTTATGTTATTCATATTGAATCCTTACCATATGAACCCCTAGTACAAGATGATGCTATGTGAAGTCTTAACACAAAGTAATACTATGTGAAACTCTAATACAGATTGATGAGTTATGTATGTAATAAAATAAACCTTGTTTTGCATGATACTGATGTGAAAGAGAAATCATGAACCCTAGAAAGGGAATAGTGATACTACTTTGTGTTGTATGATACTGATTTGAAAGCATTATAATTGTATCATGATTACTAATCATGCAGATATGTTGAGATGATGAGCATAGTTGGGTAAGAGCTATGATGTTTTGTATATTGAAAATGTTCTATAGGCCTTATAAGTTTTCATATGCTTTGTTACTTAGTGAGAGGTAACCCATAATCAATGAGTTATGTGTGTCATATGATGTAATAATTATCTTAGATTATTATGAGCTTTATAAGCTATAATATGCCTTGTTGCCTAATAAGGGGTAATAAGAGGTAGTATGAGCTTTGTGAACTATGTAGGATACTTTGTGTAGCAAGAATTATAATGTTCTTGGTTAGATGGCCCAAAGGTATGAAGTTGTCTAATAAATAGTAACAAGTATTCTATGATGAGATGAGGGTTCAAATACCCAAATGCTATAATCATGATGATGAACTTATTAAGAAGTGGAAATGTACTTGATGTGTTGAGGGACTAAGATCCCAACACTTTGTGAAAAGAGTATGGCTACAAGCCATGACTCCCTAAGAACAATACCAGATATTAGATATATGATCTAAGCCTGAAGGGAATTAATGTTGTAGAAATGATTCTATAGTGAATACATGTTATACATGTTCTTCATATTCCTTAAAAGATAAGTGATATGTAGTTCTAGCAACTTATAGATGTATTTCTTTTGATAGGAATGATGTTCTAATCTGTTAGACATTGAATTAATTACTACCAGACAAATATAATTCCTTTGTGTATATTTATCTACTCATGCTGCAATAATAATGTTTCTGGTGGAGAGTTATATCTCTCGCTGGGGCAAATTTACAATTGTCTCACCCCCGTGGGAATTACATTTTTTAGGTGGTCGCGGTCGAGCAGTCAGGAATCCTCCAGTAAGAGAAGGAAAACAACAGCAACAGCAGGGACATCAATGAATTCTCAGGTGGAGACACTGGCCGTTATGCCTTATATAGATGTAGATAGAGTCCTATGTGTCATATCTGTACCCTCCGATCCTCGGAGTAATAGTTAGTGCTTTCGAGATTTTGGCTCAGTGCCTCGAGATTCTCATACTGCCTATGTTTAGTCGAACAGGGCAGCCGATACTTGTAACTCACAGAATGAGATGATACAAGTTATGTACTTTTGAAAAACAGAATGTAAATGTGTTATTCTTATTTTATGTGAGAAAGTTTTTACTTGAAGGATCTTTTGATAAAAAGGTTTTAATTTTTAGTATTTTTGGTAATCCACTACTTAATAAACGCTTCCACATTAGTTAATTATGTTTTCGAGAGTTGTATTCCACAAATTGGGTGTCTTTTAATGTATCAATCAAGTTAAAACGTATAAACCCTAAACAAACTCTACAAAATTAAGGGATGGACAAAACTCTAGAAAATATAAAATGTAAAAAGTAAGAATTTGTCTCATCATCATATGACACTTGTAATAACGACATTCACAATGCCATCACCAATACCACATCACTATGGGATATAAATCCCTCAATCTCATCCTTAGATAATTTCATCTCAAACTGTGCTCAAGGCACTTGTCAGGTCATTAGACCCAAACACATAATTCCTACACATTCAGTATCACATGATAACTCAACAATGCTCGTAATCGTCACCATGTAATGTATAGGGACCACCATAGCATTCACACAACTATGACATTTAGCTCACCTGCAAGGTAGTGTTACACAAGTAGGAGAGAGAAAACATCATCATGTAATAATAGTCTTCATGTAGAATGAGCACACACGTCATATTATCACAAGATTAGGGTTAGGGTTCCATACATATCCGATTAGGATTCCCTAACATTGTTCAATCACTAAACCCTAATAACATAACCTCCCATTTTTGGAGTGCATTAGGGTTAAGCACTATTGTGTATGAATAATCATCCATGTCCACATCCCCATGTGTAGACAATTATCATATGTTGTAGGTAATAGAACAGTATGTGTAATGTTCTACACTATGTATTGATCATAGACATACATAAGAGTATAGACCTTGATCATCAACGAGGTGTCGCAACTGAGACACTTGGAAGTGTAGTGATCAACACCTGCAACATCGCATTGCGACCATGATGTAGGGTAACATTCAAACAAGGTGTCTTGATCCACCATCCATACATGGGTCACGACCAAAACATATCATCATGGTCACGAACAAGACACAACAACCTGGTGTTATAACCGCGACACTAAGTACACCCAAATGAGTCATCATCACTGAGACACATAAAGGTGTGTCGCGATCATAACTGAACAAGATGTAGCGACCATATACATGGATGCATATAGATGTCTTGACCCCAAACACCAACCATAGTGTTACGACCATAACACGCCTAAGTGTCACAACCAAAACCAACTCCACCTTAACCAATAATGACCATAACACAACCTAAACATGCATCTCGACCATTATACTTAGCCATCTTGACCGCAATGTCAACCAACAGGTTAAGTGACCATGCAACAATGTTGCGTCACAACCAAAAAGTATAGAGACCAACTTTAGGGTTTAGTGTGTCGCAGTCGAAACCACCACCTACAAGGGTGTCGACTGAGATGGAAGACCAAGGGTTGTCTCGACCATAGGATAGATATACACCCAACACCATAACAGGTCCAAACAAGGTCGAGACAGATGATTAATATCAGGGAATATCAAACATAGATAAGAGGTACTCTCTATACAACATTGTTCATCAAACCCTAAAAACTTAGGTCATAGAAGGTCACCATAATAACTATATTTTAGAAAGAGAAAATTGAGATTTGTGCATGAGTAAATAGACCCAAAACCTCTTATTATCCAAGTATGTGAACCACATAGAAAGTAACAAGGTTGTATAGATAAAGATACAAAGAAAAACACATCAATCTTCCATTCACTACCAAAATTGGGTATAAAGATTTTAGGGTTTATAAGAAAGGTAATCTCCCCAAGAATGCTCCAAAATTAAACCCTAAAACATATTACATCTTTAAACATACCAGGGATTCATTTTAGAGATTTAGAACAACAACTTATGATCAAGTTTTTAGTTCAAATAATAGATGGGGAAAAGTTATACAACCCGTCTAATTTAGCGAGAAACAATCTCCCAAGATCACAAGTGCCAAGAACTCCAACTACACTCAACACTTCGGCCAAAGAATCACCTCCAAGGAGAAGAAAACCTTGGTCACAATAGAGATCATGAAAAAGGGAAAACAACCCTAGGCTGTACCAATAAAGAAAGGAGAAAAATAAGAAAATATTCTCCCACTCGAATGCCACCATGCCAAGCATAGTCAAAGGCCCTTCTGAGGAAGAATTTCTCTTTAGAAAGCCACCATGGATAATCCACAGTCAATGACCAAGGAGGAAGAAGAAAATGGGGATTTTATAAGAGGGAAACCATGATCAAGAGTTAAGATCACCTACCAAGAGAAGAATCTTCAAGAATCACCACCAGAAGAGTTGATTTAGCACAAATCCTTCTTCAAGAAAGGTTGATCAGATACCAAGGCTTCAAGATTAGACCTCCTATTCTCTTGAAGCTCCAAGGTCGGTCACAAGGAAAGAGGAAGAGAGTAGGGCCGAAAAAGATTGTTTGCAAGTTGCAAGTGTAGAGAAGGGGTTATATACCCAAAGGAGGAGGGAAGTAGAGGTTTATGAGGTGTCAACATATAAGGGTATCAAAAGGATACATGCCCTTCAAATAAATAGCCTTATCTCCACTTACATGAATATATTGAAATGTTTATGTTTATCCAGAAAAAGTGTAGCAACCTACAAGGTCGGCTACTACCTTATTTTGGTTAAGACACTTCCTAACATACTTGGTATCGACCAAAGCCCTAAGAACCATATACATGCTTGAGACACTTTACTAGATGACAAACGGTCTTGACCAAACCATCTATAGGTCATCTATGTCACGACAGTCGCCAAACCGAAAAACAAATCATCATTAATTAAGCGGAATAAACATAAACATCAGATTAACAAAAATCACTAAAAATTTAAAACCATTTTGCGAAGAGATCCATTTCTAGGAAAACTCTTTAAGGCAGAACCAAAACTTTATATACATCATTATTCACATTGTACATACACTGTACCATCTCTTCTCGAGGATAACATATAACAGTTGCTCTATCAAAACACATACTAGAGCAACATAAAACCTCGAGACATTCAAGCCAAAATATCAGATTATTTATGAAACCAGTATGAACCAACTCCTAGGACCTGAGAGTACAGAGACGACACATATGACTTCTATCGACAAGACACGACAGACAGTACACTCAACCTGAGCTGTCACTGCTGCCTCAGCTGTTGTTCCTCCTCTGTAGAAATATCTTTGCCACCTCATGCACGTCCACCTAAAAAAATGTGGATCCCATGCGGTGAGACAATTGTCCCAACGAGAGATATAACTCTCCGCCAACCATATTATTATCCCAGATTAAGCATTTATAAACTGAGCAGAGGTTCTTTATATAATAACATGCAGGATAATTCACTATATGAACAGAATGAAGTAATCTCCTTTCTTAAGAAGAACATTGCGTCTACCCATGGTAGAGTTATAAACCATCTATTTGTTATGCAAGTAATGTAAAGAAACATAAATAACATCTATCTACTAAGATGTATAATGGTATTGTGCACCAAACAATGTTTCTCATATTCGATCCTTAAACAGATATGCTACACGGCTGAACATATTTTACAATCACACTTATGCCCTGAGGAGATGGAGCATACCCCAGCCATCTCCAACTGACCACAAACTTCTCACAAGTCGGTATCATACAAGGTCAATGGTAGAGTCGGTTTCCATTACCTGTTACTTATCCTTGTATATTGGATTTAAGGTGCATCAAGGTGTATCAACCTTAAGATGTTGGATGTGATATTTATCATGCCTTGATGTATCACTTCCCTCATCACTTTTAACTTACTTAAGTTCATCAACTTATCTTGTATTAGGGAATTTCCCCATCCTAATACTTTATCCACTAGCCCATCACATTTATCATGTAATGTATTGGCCATATGTCACACACTTGAATTACCCAAATATCATCACTTGACATGGACTCATCTCAGGTTAAGACATTGTTGATATAGGATTGACCATCATTAATCACTTTAGGCGTTTCACCTATCAAGGTATTAGCCACACCATTACTTGGTATTACACTCATCACTTCTAGGAGTGTCTTGCCCTCACCTTTATAAGGTGTGTAGGGTTGGATCATGTATGTCAAGTTGAACACATATATTGGGGTAGATGTATATTGATCTAGGCATCATCATATCCCTCATACCCTTACCCATCAAGGTATCAACCTTACCATTCATAATGTATATCAACTTCATCCTTCATGGGTGTAACATCCTCACCTCATTTCAAGGTATTGGCCACACCCTACTTTAGTGTATTAGCCATCACATATACTAGGGTACTAACCACCTTGCCACTCTTGTCATTTAGTGTATTGGGTTACCCACCATATCATTATAGAGAAATGTGCTCAATACCATATTGTCCAAAAGGTGTATACTTACTACCCATATACCCTAGAGGTGTATGTGTGCTTACCATATCGACCTTGAGGTGTATGTGTGCTTACCATATCACCCTTGAGGTTTATGTATGCTTCCATATCGGGTTTGAGGTGTATGTGTGCTTCCATATCACTTTTGAGGTGTATGTGTGCTTCACACCATATCGGGCAAAGAGGTGTGTGCTTGCTTACCATATCACTTTAGAGGTGTGTGCGCGCTTCACACCATATCACTTTAGAGGTGTATGTGTGATTCACACCATATCGGTTTGGAGGTGCATGTTTGCTTGCTTAACCCATATAGGGTTGAAGGTGCTTGTGTACTTGCTTCTACCCAATATCAGATTGAAGGTGCTTGTGCCCGATATCACTTTTGAGGTGTTTGCTTGACCTCATATAGTGCAAGAGGTGTATACTACACCACCATATCGTGCAAGAAGGTATACAATCATATCCATATCGTTTTAGTGAAGTAGGTGCATCATCATATCGGGTTAGAGGTGCTTGCTTGTGTGCTTGCACCCAATATCACTTTTATAAAGTGATACCATCATCTTCAAGCTCTAGACCTTTGTTATAACTGTTATAGTTCATGGAAACATGTATAAGAAACTACTAGAACTCATAATTTCAACAACTATTTCAGGAAATTTTGGAATTAAAAGTAATTCATTTAATATAGAAATTTAGGTGATGAATAATAACATGGTTGAGTTCAAGTTATATAACCCACCTTAAGAACAACTTCAAAGCTCCAAGCTACAAAGCTCCACGTTCCTAAGGTTGAAGATGAATTTATCAAAAGTCTAAGGCTCGTTCACAACTTCTTCATATATAAGGAATCACCATGGATAAACAATTGGTGAAGAAGAAAAGAAAGGAAGATCAAAACCCTAAAATCATGCTTTAATCCAAGGTTGAAGATGATCATATCCTCACCTTAGGGTTAAGTATGAGCTCCTTCTTGATCCTTAACACATTTTCACAATACCGTTGTGCCCTTGCAGGATATGCCACCCCTCTTACATGATATGACACTCACGTGCATGATATGCCACTCAACACTTCACTCTATGGCCGATATCACCCTATATGGCCGATATCACCTACTTGGCTGATATGCTTTTGCTATGGAAGATATCCAAGGGCCTATGCATGATATCATGTACTCCTACACGATAAAATAGATCTATGCACGATACCATAAGGTAGGATGGTGGTAAGGGTCGAAAAATTCCACTAAGGGGTGAAACTAGGGGTATATATACTTGTTGCTCATGAAGGAAGGTAAAAATGAGGTCATCCATTTGAGCTAGTAGGTGCCACGTGTCCATGCATGGATGGCACGTGTACATGCATGCATAAACATTTATTTGACATGAAAAACGGTTGAGGATCATTTAGGGATGAAGTTGCATCCATTACATATCCTTTTGAATAAGATATATCAATTAATTCATCCCTTTATTCACAACCCGTCACAACTTTACTAAGGAAGTTGTAACCCGACACAACTCACCTCCTTGAGGTGCTTTGCACGAAATGGAATTTTCCAAGAGTTCACAAAACGATATGTGACTCCTCCTATGGTTCCTTGGCCGATAGGCACTCATATGTAAGCTTTTCAACTTGATACAACTCAAGTTAGGGTTTCATATTCAACCCTTTTCTTGGTCATTTCATCACCAAGATTACCATCACTCATAATTGATTCAAACATGGTGTCTCATTATTTATCTCTCTTATAAATGATACATAGAGTAAGTAGGGACACTCTAGAGGTTGTAATTTGCATATCAACCCTACATTTTTGGTAAATTACAATTTGTACCAAAATTGGTACACAAGGTACCAGCATTATTCAAACAAGTTCAAACTTGGAATTTAGGCTTTCCACAAGCCACCACCTTGCATCATTCTCTCTCTTATGATGATAAAACATATAAGGCACGTTCAACATGTGACATATTGCAATATAACCCCTCAAATTGGGTAAATTGCACTTTGGTCCATAATAAAGGAGCATTGCTCAAACAACATTCATTCAGGACCAAACTTGAAATATAAGTGTGTCACATGATAAAAATACACCTTAGAGGATTATACTAAAGTTCTAAGCAACTTTATTATCGAAAACAATTAGGATTACCTCATAACCTAGGTCAGGGTCGTTACAATCTAGGTTGAAGTTGCATGGTTATGTGTTGTGATCTCTACCCTCACCCAAAAGTGAGGTAGTGGTCGCAACACTCAAACCCTAGCAAGATCACCTCATCAACAAGGCAACCCTAGAAACCCTAATATCACTTTATGATGTCACATCACCAACCATGATTCAATCAAGGTGCCCCATTGCATTATATTATCTCTCATGATGCTAAAGAAAAAAAAACATTGTCCACATGTGACATATTGCAAGATAACCCTCACTTATGGATAATTTGCAAACTAGTCCAAAATAAGCACATATATAAGATGATAGCTCAAACACAAATCAAATTGGACAAAATTGAAAATACAAGCATGTCACATGTTATTAGGGCATCTCAAGAGATTATATTAAGTTTTAAGCATCTCATTATACAATTTAAACACAATTAAGAATAAATCTAGGCCATGGGTCTTACAACCATAAACCCCTAATAGGGATGTTGCCCTTGAAATCCTACTCAGAAAGAGACAGATACTTCTTCGACATCTCATCTTCAAGATCCCACATGGATTCTTCAATGCCATGATAATGCCAAAAAAACCTTAACTAATAGATGTCCTTCTTCTTTAACTTCTTGATACTTCTATTTAGGATCAACACGAGTCTTTCTACATAAGATATGTCATTATCCACCTCCACCTCAAAAGGATGAAGGGTCAACTCCATATCAGGGTGACACTTCCTCAACATGGAGATATGAAACAGTGGATAAAACTTGTGCAACTCAGGTGGCATGCAACTCCAACTTATAGGCCACCTTCTAAACACATGCAACTACGAGATGAGGTCCCATGTAATGGAGATCTAACTCACCCTTCTTTCCAAACCTCAAAACACATTTCCAAGGAGAGACTTTGAGATACACCATGTCTCCTAATTGGAATTCTAAAGGTCTATGATGATTATCAACATAAGACTTCTACCTATCATATGTTGTCTTTGGGTGTTGCTGAATCACTTTAATCTTTTCTATTGTATGTTGTCCTAGATCAGGATCCAGAAGATGATATTCTCCTGTATAATACCAACACAAAGGAGATCTACAACATATCCCATACAACGCTTCATATAATGCCATGTCGATGCTTCTCTGATAGCTATTTTTGTAGGTGAATTCTATCAAATTGAGGTGGATATCCCAACTACCCAAAAATTGCAACACATAGGCTCTCAGTAGATCCTCTAAAGTCCGAGTCATCCTCTTAGACTATACATTTGTCTATGGATGGAACGTAGTACTAAAACTCAACTGAGTACCCATAGTTGTAGGTAGACGTTCCCAAAAGCGACTAGTGAACTGAGGGCCTCTATCTGATACTATGGTAGCTAGAATACCATGTAAATGTACTATCTCATCGACATACCCCTGTGTAAGCTTCTCAGTTGTATATTTTGTCTTTATAGGAAGAAAGTGTGATGACTTAGTCAACCTATCCACTATAACCCAGATGGAATCATGACATGTGGTTGTCCTCAAAAGTCCAACAACAAAGTCCATCGTGATATGATCGTATTTCCACTGTGGTATAGGAAATGGTTGTGTAGTCCCTACAGGATTCTGATGCTCGCCTTTAACATGATATACTTTAAGAGTGCACCCAAACATCCAAGAAACCAATCATTTAATCAATGTTATATGCATGTGTGTATAAAACCCTAAAGTGTCACCATACTTTCACATTATTCAAATTCATTCTAACTTGGGTCGTAGTCTAGGGTTTAGGGTTATCTCATGTTTAGGTTAGGAATATGTGTATAAACCCTAATCCCATTTCATCAAGATCTCTAGGGTTATTAACCCTGACTCATATTGGGTGAAACCTTAACGACCTGATTATATCGTCATCTAGCTCAGATTATATGCATTGCATTCATATCAAGTTATGAACATTGATTTTAACCCTATTTTGTCATATGTATGATTACCAAATTGAACAACCTAAATATACATCATCATTATTATTATATTAAACAACATCAAGTATTGCCACAGGACATCCGAATTAACTATTAAGAATCATAATATTGAAATCTAGGGTTTTATGCATGCATTATCATATACACATGTATTGGCTATACTTTTGGAACAAGAATCATAATCAAGATCTTATTATATTTTGTTCAGTTTCTATTGATTTTTATGAGCAATCTCATATATAGTTTCTCTATCATCAAAGCTACCATTCATTACTTACAAATATTCCAAAATAATGTTAAGCTAGCCAACTAGGAATCGCCATGTCAATAATTATTGTGTTATCCACATTAACACACGATATCGACCATTTAACATGGCTAATGTAATTAGTTCCCTTGCATTGTGACATCATTGTAACACAATTAATGGGTACCCATGTAACTTTTCCCTTGGGTTCTCTTCCCCTGACCCATGGCTCGAGCAGTTGCTCTGCCTAACAATGGAGGAGGTCAACTAGATAGTTGCCTCTTAACTCCATGCTATGAGTGACGGCCCTCAGGCTCCAGTTGGCTTTGCCACACCATGACAAGGCCAACAACCATATTTTTTGGTTACAAGATGACGGATTTAGGGAACTACATTGGTCTATGAAGGAGATACATTGGATAAGACAAAGTATCTTAGTTTCATGTTCAAAATATATAGGACGATCCTTGGAATTCCATTAATTATTTCCGTGTGTTCTCTATGTTGGGAAATACGGGCACAGAGTATAGAAGTAGAAACAAAAGTTTTATCTATATGTATTCCCCAATACAACAACATAGTGTCAACTAGTATGAAATAGGAAGGATGGTTTTAGCGAGTTGTGCCTGGTCCTGGAGCAAGTCTAGTGGCAAAACTCACTTCTTTGCAACTGTTGATAAGTTGTTCTTGGATGATGATTGTGCAGCTCCTAGTCTTCACCAAAAACAACATTTGTGAAACCTTTGTAATGACTCATGTGGTCTTGCTACAGATTGCAGGTTAACTTTGCTCTCCGAGCAGCAGCCAAAGGACTCCTGCCTCTGGAGTATTCCATAGGGACCAACTAGAATCTTTTTCATTCACTAAGAACGGTCAAGAAGGAGTTGTCCTCCCCGTTGGTGTACTAGTCACCAACCTACTCTTTCACAATGACAACTTCTCAGTTGTTCTGTCCTGTTGGCTATCCCTCCTTTTCATGTAGGACTTGTCCAGTCTCTCTCAGTTACCACAACTAGATAGGACAACAATTTCCAGTGGAACTGATTCTCAGTTGTCTGTGTTGTAATCTGGGAAGCCCCCAATACCCATCTATATATAACCAAGGCCATGGTGATAACACCCAAATTTAGGCATTTATGATAAGCACTTATATATGGTTTTGTGTCATTATAGCCTTAATATGCCCAAAATAAACCTAGACCCTTATCTTTTAGTAATATGTAAATAGAGTTGCTAAACTAGCCAATTTTGGAATTTGCAGGCATTGAACTGAAGAAGATTTCATTTCTCCAGATTCTACCCCACAAGCATCGCATTATGTGCACCATCTTAGGAGACAGTGGTCACTCTAACCGACTAGCGGGCCCAAGAAACTTTTGATATCTTGGACCCTACTTTTGATGGCTAGTCCTTTATTAGAAAGCATCCTCGTCAATCAGAGGGTTCATCGACGCGGGCTCATCAACCACCAATAATATCCCCCCACCCCACCCCCCACCCCTGCGGGGTGGGTTTGTCCCTAAGGAGCAAGGTCGCAGCCGCTATAAAGGGTTGTGATCGCTACAAAGGAGTTTTAGCTGCTACAAGGGTCGCGACCGCTACACCGTCTCGACCACTACGCTCAATATGACCATGTCCATCCCAATATGATCGGGTTGAGGTTAAGGTGTAGCAACTGCTACACTCATCGCAACCGCTATAGGGATTCATGACCACTACAACCACAATTGTAGCAAAGACTGTCATGACTGCTACACTCATCTCGGGTGCTACATCCACCACAATCGAGACACCTAACACCATCGTGCCCAGCCTGGCATGGTCAAGATGAGGACAAGGGCCAACAACTGTCTCGACCGCGACGTCTGTCTCGACTGCTACAAGCTCCTCACCCATGACATCTGCCTCGACTGTGACATATCTCAACTGCTACACTCAGCACGGTCGGGCCGAGACAAGTGTAGCAACTGAAATAGGTGTCACGACCATTCGTTACTTACATTTTGCCATCACCAATAAATAACCGCCCCTCTCTACCTGGAGGGGGGTTCTGAACATTGGAGGTTCCATTCTATAGTTCTAAGATTTTTAGGTACCCGGAGCCCTATGGGAGAGTTCCAGGGTCTAAAAAGGCTAAAGTGCTCATCCCATGCTCATCTCTCTAGTTGCTTCGATCCACTATCATTTTCCACCACCATTCACCCATATCGTACCATTCCTAGCCATCTTCCACCTCCATACACCCACCAAGCTACTGTTTGGGGTAGAATTGAAGAGAAAGGAGGCCAAGGAGTCTAGAAGACTGAGGAGAATGAGCCAAATATGAGATTCAGCCTATACAGAGGCTAAGTAGTGAGAGCCACCTCTCCTCTATAGGCTAAATCTCTTCTTCTTTTCCTTTCTTTTGTTGTTCTCCTTTATTTCTATATAAATGATGTTCTCCCATCTTTGTTCGGTGCCAACTATGCTTGTCCATGGCTAGTTGAGCTCCTTCTTGGCTATGTAGTCCGTTTTGGGCATATTTATGTACTTTACCATAGCAAGCAATTTTATTTCAAATCTAGTATGATTTATGTTCTATCTTCTCTTTCTCATTATGATTGCTAGTTTGGTTGACTTCTTTCTTGATTGAACTTCTATTTCTGTCTATATCGAGAGATTCATTGTAAAAATAGACAAGAGAAGGTAGTTTGGATCAGAATATGAAAAGAGGATGGTTCAAGGTGATCTGTGTAGAACCATAGACCTGGGCACGACAGGGCCCAACTCGACACGATCGGGCCCATTACTAGGTTCTGTCCAAATCACTAATGTTCCTAGCATCTTAGAATATTCTAGACCTGAAAGGGTATCTAGAATATTCTAGGGTGTTGATTTGTCATCCTCGAGAGAGGTCTCATATCATTGATGGGTTTTAGTCACGCAGCACAAAAGCGAGTGGGATGACCCCACATGAACAGATACCACAATACATACTATGTTTGGATGCAGGCTGCTTACTGGGGTGTTCGAGGGTTGTCTATGCCCGAGAGTAGGTGCATAGATTGTCCAACTTGTGGTTACATAGCCAGGAACTCCTTCTCTTTGATTAGTAGAATCCTAGAGACAATGTTTTGTTTTCCTTACTTTGTTTTGTTTTATTTCATGACATTTTTCTAGACTAATTCTAGTTCCATACTTCTACCAGCTATCAGATTGGATGAACTGAGTTAAGAGTGGGATCTTACGCTTCCTAATCATCCCCACATCCCTGTGTTCAATTTTTTATATCTACTTTGACCCCATAATAAAGTTGCGGGGGTACTTGAAGGTTTCAGGTTATAAATTTAAAGTTTGACCCTCCTTTGGGACTCGATCATAGGGTCAAGGTTCCCAGTTACTATCCAATACTGGATAAAGATACGGAAGTGGAAAGAACCATAAAATCTTGAATTTTCACAATCTGCAACAGCCGAAATGACCATTTCGCACACCCAGACGGTTGACTGGTGCGTGAGACGGTTGTATCGCACTACCAAGTGGTCGTTTGGTAGTTCCCAATCTAAAAAAAATTGACTATTTCAAATTCAATTAATATCTCATATCAATTTCCTTGTTCCTTAAGTAAAGAACAATCGAAGCTATACGAGAAACATCACGAACCTTCATTTGACCCAAAAAGGCCATCTCATTCAAGTGAGATGGCCATCTCACTCACCCAGATGGCCATCTGGTGAGTTGAGTCGATCCGGTCAGTTCAATTACATCAAAGTGGTCTGTTCATGGGCAGAACTTAGCCAAATCAAACTCTGATCAGCCTGACCCCCAAATGGTCATCTCAAGTACTTGAGACGTCTGTCTGGCTACCCAAACGAGCATCTCAACCAGTGACATGGTTGTTTGGCAAACCTGGTCAGCCAATCCAGTAATTAATTATGTGAATTGAATACCTAAACACTTTAGTAATCTATCTACTTATCATAAAAGATCAAACTCCTCTTCTAGATGAGTTCCTATGTGTGTGACCCTATAGGTCCCATATCATGTTGATAGTGAATGTTCATAACTATCTTATAACATCATAAGCAAAGAGTGGTGCCTAGTCGCACATCAGTTCTACCCAAGTGAAATGGAAAGTTGGGGAACAACTTCAACCTAAAATCTATTTAAGGTGTTGTAGTGATTGCATAATTCCTTTGTCTCTGATATACATGATGAACTCGAGGCATGGTAGGCCATCCTCTCAATGTTCAATCCATTTTTCTTGAACCAACAACAGACTATTTGATATAATGTGACCTCCATATCATTTATTGAGTCACATGTGCATACACATGTATTTCTCAATCTCACTAATCATGTGGCCAGGATATCATACTCCAGTAGGAGGTAAAAATCACATATCTATCACTCACATTCTATCCCCATGTGTCAAAGTCACCCAATCATCACTATTATAACAACCCATGTTTCAGGACTATGTTTGACGATGTCAAAGCATACCCAACGACATGTGATGAGTGCAGTGATTTCAGGTCTAAGAATCACAACTGCCACCTTCACTATGAGAGATGACTGTGACCACCATAACCATGTTTCACTCTCAAGGTGGGTTTTTCTGATACACTATTTTCTAACATGTATCTGTGTGATTGGTTTGATATTGCCATATCATGTGAGATTTAGTCATCAACCAACTCACACTTTGATCTTATGTGTTATTATTGTCTTTGAACCTTCCACACTAAAAATTGATCATGGACATAATGAGAATATGTATATGAACTCTTAACCTCTGTATGATCTCATCACAAGGATAGGAACTTGACAACATACAATGAAGTAATATAATTCTCTAGACATTCACTTTGTATCCTCATTATCTCATAACTGAGTGAAACAGATGAATTGGAATCTTACCTTTCATATAGGTTATTATTAATCAAATACCTTCAGGTAATTATGCCATTCCAATCATCATATGGTTGGCTCTATGGGCATACCTTACCAACGAACTCCCACTTGTCTTTAGATCCAATCACTAATGGATCTCATCCTTAGTGATTTAAACATGTACAACATGCTTCTACTGCGCTAGTGCTGATTTAGCGTGTTAGCAACACTTTGCTTATAATTGGTATATTGCATGTTTCTTATCTCTTCGCTTTGAGATGAAATCGTTGTTATATGGTATATGATATTCCTTATCTAACAGTTAGCTCCATTGTTGTCACAGTATCACTACTAGGTCATCAATGGTTGGAACATCTATAATTTCATCATATGAACCTTTTAGATCCGTACAGTATCACTCTGTGTTCATAGCACAAGCATACTCAACTTCTATTATAGATTAGAAATAATGGTTGTTAGTTTGGAACCTTTCCAACTAACCACATCTTTTTCTCTTTTAATCAAACATATTTTAATTTGCGATCGCCTTTTCATTATGGAAGCTTGCATTGATGTAACCCTTTACATCCAACTCTTCCTCTTATTGGTATCATTATTGACTAGCAATCTATCTTTAGTCATTTCTCAAGTACTAATGGATATATTTAATGACTTTCCAACAACCCTTATTAGAATTTATATCATCTTGTCATGTCTAATATATACAAGATTATATGGGATAAGTTTGTTAACAACATTCATGATAGATCCATTTTTGGGCTGGCCCATGGACTATAATTCATGATATTTCCATTCTCTACAAGAATAGGAATATAGGGTTCATGAGAGACTAATCTGAATTCTTTCTCATTGAATCCTTCCATGTTGAACTCTTTTGACACATTGCTATTGTATCTGCTCATACTTCCATTGTGAAACATTCAAGAACTATCTCATAGGTCATGATCCTTATCTCATAAGATGTTTCATTTGTACCTTCATTGCTAAAGGGGTTTTTCATGCCACTTCTCAACATTCACAATATTGAGATGTTATTCCTCATCATATGTGGAATATTCATATATGCTCCCACTAAATCTTTTGTTAACACAAATTTCTTCTTTTATCTTGAATCAATTCAAACTCTTGGGCTATCTTGTAAAGTCAAAAGATCCCACTTTTGAGTTTCTTATTTCAATCTTAGATTGAACTTTGTAGTTTATGGACTTAATTTGCATTCTTGAAGTTAGGAAACCTTTTAGGTTGTGTCACGTACACATCATGTGATGTATTCCCTTAAGGAATCTGGTTTCCATTTTCATATACAAAATATCATAGTCCACTTTAACTACAACAACAATCATGAAAATTGGTAAAGGAATTTCTAGCATGTCCAACAACTTGAACTTGATTTATTCAACCAATCTGTCCTTTTATGCTATCCATGTAGGTCTTGATCATAAGACCCTATTGCACCTTCTGTGTATTACCCCTCTAGGTAGTACTATTTAGGTCCTACCTTATTAGCTTACATGGATCCCATATTACTCAAAAATAGATTCTAGTTAACTAGTTGGCTCATCCTGTATGACCAACCCATCTGAATCATTGGATTCACAATCCTCCAATCTCAGATGAATTTTACTAGAACTATTTTGTTCTATGTTATATGAAGAACCTGAGATTCCACAACAACTTTTGATTTTCATTGTTCTTATTGTACCCATATTGTTGATCTCAAACACTTTGAGCATTACTTTTATTCCCACTGATTCTCTAAGAACTCAATTATCTTGTTAACACAACAATTTTGTTATTGGATTGAGATTAATAGTAATGTTCAACTATTATGGTTTATGGATAAACCTTCTCTAAAAACTACTTTCTCAAGGTGGGTCTCAATCCTTTAGACCTATTGGGACATTCCCAAATCATATCATATATGATGTCTTACAAACCATTCATGTGGTACATTATTTAGTGATAGGTATATACTAATGAGGATATAAGAAGATTATATTAATTGATAATTATATCATGACTCATTGTGGTATAATTCCTTCATTATGAAACATCATCATATTCAGATGAATTTGACTTGTGATACATTAAAAGTATTTCAACATTTGATCATATCAAAGTATCTTAATACTTTCGTCAATGTCACATTCATTTATAATCTCCTTGAACATTTTCAAGAGATTAATTCTTTTATTTCATCTGGTACATATTAACATATTACTAGTAAATGAAAATGAAGTATTAGTCAATTATCTATAGTACTTATTCCATAATATCTTCATGCATCATATGCATAAGTTTTAATGAAGGCTTTATCCTCCCACTACATTAGTGAAGGACGTCATGTCATATTGTGTGAGACTAAGACCTGCATGTTTCCTTAGGTTCAATAACCAAGGGAATCTAGACCAACATAAATATGTAATCTAGGTATGCATTTCTTATGCGTTCATACAAGATGATAAATTCTAATGATAATCTTGAGTTATCAATTATATTCCTTTGATATAAACATTCATCTTTGGACCATTTTACAAAAATATTGAAAGATGTTTTAGGTCCAATGCCATGCAACATCATATCTTTGAAATAGAAACACCAGTATTTCTTTATTGATAATCTTCCTTGTCCATACAAGATTCATAAAGAAAAGGTTTCTGTTCTAATGGCATAATGAAATAGTAGTTCTAGTAACTCTATTACATGCCCATTGGGCTAAGATAAATTTAAATGCAGACTCTGGCTTCTGCAACATTTGCTCCACCTTGTCCATGTTTGTCCTTCCATGAAGGGCTTTACTTCTTGTCAAATCCTACACATCAATATGTCAAATCTCTATTTGATATCATATACCAAATTTTAAGAAGTAATCAAATTTATCTTATGTTGTTTATACCTGAAGTGGAGGCCTCAGTGCCATCCTTCTTCTTCTTTAGTTCGTCTAACCAGAGTGCGGAATTTATTTTTCCAATGTCCAGGCTGGTGACAATGGTGACAATCACCTCTTTGTTTCTTTACTCCACCTTTTGCCATGAGATCTAAAGACTTGTGCTTATGACTAGCTTTAGAACCCTTCTTACCTTTGCCTTTAGACTTCCCCTTTGTATTGCCGATTATCATCATAGACTTGGGCTTGTCTTTCTTCATTTGTGTCTTAGTTGTTCTCAACATGCCCAACAACTCTGTCAACTGCTTGTCAAAGTCGCTTCATGTTGTAGTTCATGATAAATTGACTATATGACTCTAGCAAGGACTGCAAAATCACATCAGTGACGAACTCTTGGCCTAAGGGGAATCCTAGTCTAGCTAGGTTCTCCACATACCAAATGAGTTTGAGTACAAGAGGACCTACTGGATCTCCTTCTGTCATGGTGTACTTGAAGAACACCTTAGAGACATCGTATCTCTCCTGTCTTGCCTGATCTTGATACATGTTCTTGAGATGTGTGACCATCTCAATCACCCCCATGTTCTCATGTTGCCTTTGCAACTCATGGTTCATAGAAAATAGCATCAAACACTTGACATCCACATCATCCTTAATATGCTTCTTTTAAGCATCCTTATCATCCCTTGGAGCATTTTGAGCAGGCTCCTATAGTTCTAGTGTTTCCAGGACATAGAGCTTTTGCTCCTACATGAGAACAATTCTCAGCATCCTAAACCAGTCATGGAAGTTGTTCCCAACAAGCTTGTCCTTCTCATGGAGCGATCATAGAGAAAAGTGATTGTTTGGAATGGCCATTTGATTCTACAAAAGAATTTGCAATTTTATCAAAAAGTCAATTTTTGATTTGATTTGATTTGATTAAAATTTGGGCGATAATAATTAGGTCTTTAACTAGTTATAATTCTCATTTTTTTGTTCAAACTGATAATTCTCAAGTATCAATTAAAAAATTTACAACAAACAATTTTCTAATGAGCCAAGATCCATATTTCGTCAAATCATGAGTCAGCTTTTGCCAATCACCCACAACTTGATTATTTAGGTAGGCCATCATGCCAATTGCAACACATGAAATTATTAGATAGATGATATGGGCAACACCTTGCCATTATCATCTACATGCCTCTGGGCTTGGGCTCTCCAAGTCACTAGTTAAGCCAGACCCAATAGCCAATACGATAGATATGCACCATGCTTTATGCAAATATATGTATCTACCATCACACTTCCACGAGATAGATGATGTATCATATTTTGTGCAAATCTATGCTTGTTCAATCAAGCTTTTCATGTGTATTTCTATTAGGAATCATCTTAGACTTAATATGTTTGATTGAGGGGTTATATATATATATATATATATATATATATATATATATATATATCGTATCATATATATACATATATTGTATCAAATCACCAGATATATAGTACTATCATATACATCCTATATCCCACAACGTAAACATGCAATATCAAAACAAAAAGAGATGGTTATGGCCATGTCTACTTGTAATTCCTTGGAGCCACAAGGAATTACTACCACCTAGGTCAACCATCACATAACATGTATGGACATGTGGTTGATGTAGATTTGTGCTTGCCAATCTGGATAGATCGGTTCAACCCTTGAAGTGGTCATCTCGCCCCTTAGACGGTTGGTTGGTACACTTGTCAAACTGATGTTTAGACTAGGGCTGTAAATGGGTACGGGTAGATCCGCAGACCCGCGAATCCAGACCCTTAAAAAACCCATCATGGGTCTAATTTTTTATACCCGCATACCCTTGGACCCGTATACCCATGGACCCGCATATAAGCGGGTCCAATAATGGGTATGCTCGGAACCAGACCCGCTAGACCCGTGTACCCGCTATACATAAGTAACTACTTAAATAATATGTATATATATTATACTTTAGTAGTCTAACTAATATAATTCTTGAGATTATATCCTACTCTAACCACAATAAGGTTGAGACTAGTCATACAATTAATAATTAACTATTCCAGTTACAATAATGAACATCATATGTGAACTTAAAATCAAAATGTCTACTAATTTACATTACTTTCTACAAAGGTTAAACGTTATGATGATGACTAAAAATATGTAAATAATTAACTCAATTAATGTTAATGTATAAAACATAGCATTATCTAATATAACTACTACATGTTAATATACTATATAATAACAATATCTTGTTACATTAAAATATATAGAACATAATAATTTCTCTTACATAAAGAATATGATGTTTTATAGAACTGCTTACCCGCATACCCATACTACATACCCGCTATAATTGCAGGTACGGGTATGGTACGGGTCTAGGTTTTGCATTATCCGGGTCTAGAATCGGAACCGGACCCACTAAATTAGATGGGTATGGGAATGGGTATGGCCAGACTCGCACCGTACCCACACTGTTTACACCCCTAGTTTAGACTCCTTCCAAACGGTCGATTGGACCTTCTGGGACGGTCGTCTAGCCTCCTATCCAATTTATGTCTCGACTCCTTCAAAACGGTCAGTTGGGCCCACCAGGTGATCGTCTGGTTTCATCATCCTCTGTCCTCCATGTTCCTCCAGACGGTCGGCTCGTCTCACGAACTGGTCATCTCAACCGGTGATGAACATCTTCAATGTCATTGCATGAAATGAAACTATCCTATTGCTACTTTATTACACTGAATAAGAGAAACCTCGAGTTACATTTGAGGGGAGCACAAAAAGGAAAACATTAATTTTACATTGGGAAGAAAGAGGTAGAGGCTCTATACACAGACCGAGACAAACAAGAACCAAACCATCCAATGACACACAAATAAAGGGTACTGGCCATAACCACGCTACCCATCCACCATCAAAATTGCTTTTAGGGCGACACATGTAAATTGCATATATATATATATATATATATATATATATATATGTATATATATATATATGTGTGTGTGTGTGTATTATTTTGGGATTATGTGGTCTTTGATCAGATACACATATGAGAGAAATTTAAATATTCACATCATATACAATAAATAAATGATAAAATTCAAATCCGATCATATTGATTATCCTAAAACATAATAAATTTATGTGGCTCTGATACCACTATTGGGAAATACGGGTACATAGTATAGCAGCGAAAACAAAAATCTATCTATCTCTATTCCCCAATACAACAAGATCATGTAAACTAGTATGAAATAGGAATGATGGTTTTAGTGAGTTATACCTGGTCTTGGAGTAAGTACAATGACAAAAATCACTTCTTTGCAACAACTGATAAGTTTCTACAGTGGTTGTGGAGCTCCTGGTCTTCACCATGAACAACGTTTGAGCAACCTCTGTGGTGACTCATGTGGTCTTGCCACAGACTGTAGGTTAACTTTGATCCCCGAGCAGTAGCCAAAGGACTCCTACCTCTAGAGTAGTCCACATGGACCAACTAGAACTCCTGTCGTTCACCAAGAATGGATAGGAAGGAGTTGTCATCCCCGTTGGTGTACTAGTCACCAACCTGCTCTTCCATAACGACAACTTCATAGTTATTCTGTTCGATTGGCTATCCCTCATTTTCATGTAGGACTTGCCCGGGCTCTCTTAGTTACCAAAACCAGAGAGGACAACAGCTGTCAGAGGAACTGATTCTCAATTATCTATGTTGTATTCTGAGAAACCCCCAATACCCCTCTATATATAGCAGAGGCCAAGGTCAAGGTTCCCAATTGCTATCAGATATGGGATAAAGGTGTGGGAGTGGAAAGAATCGGAAGATCTTGAATTTTTACAACTTGCAACAGTCGAAACAACCATTTCACACACCCAGATGGTCGTCTGGTGTGCAAGACGGTCGTCTCGCACTGCCAAACGGTCGTTTGGTAGTTCCCAATCTGAAACAAATTTTCTATTTTGAATTCAATGAACATATCATATTAATTTCCTTGTTCCTCAAGTAAATAACAATCAAAACTATTTGGGAAACATACCAAACCTTCGTTCGACCAACCGAGCTATCTCACCCAAGTGATACGCCCTTCTCACCCACCCAAATGGCCGTCTAGTGAGTTGAGTCGAGTTCGTCGGTTCAATCACATTGAATCGGTCGGTTCATGGGCAGAACTTAGCCAAATCAAACTCAGATCAGCCTGACCCCCAAACGATTGTCTCAAATACTTGAGAAGCCCATCTGGCTACCCAAATGGTCGTCTCACCCAGTGAGATGGTCGTTTGGCAGACTTGGTCAGCCAATCGAGCAATTAGTTGCGTGAATTGAATACCTAAACACTTTAATAATCAATCCAATTGTCATTCAAGATCAAACTCCTCTTCCAGATGAGTTCCTATGTGTTTGACCCTATAGGTCCCATATCACATTGGAAGTGAATGTCCATAACTAGCTTATGACATCACAAGCAAAGAGTGGTGCCTAGTCACACATCAGTGCTACCCAAGTGATACAAAAAGTTGGAGAACAACTTCAACCTACAATCATTGTAAGGTTTTGCAGTGATTTTATAATTCCTTTGTCTCTGATATCCAAGATGAACTCGAGGCATGGTAGATCATCCTCTCAAAGTTCAATCCATGTTTCTTGAACCAAGAGCAGACAATATGTGTAACATCCCTGACCAGGGTTATGTGTTAACCCTAGATGTTTTCCTTAATGAGGTTGATTATATGCTTGCTCTTATATTTTGAAAAGTAATTAAGGCTCAAGAGGAACTTATATTTTAATTTTAGTCCTTTTTGAATAATGTTGAAACAATGTTTTGTTAGTTTTGGACTAAAGTGCAAATTACCCAAGTTGAGGGGTTAACTTGCAAATTATTACATGATAAAGTGTTCCTCAAGTGTTGAAGCATCATAAGAATGAGAATGATGTAGTGGAATGGCTTCCACAAGCTTGAGCACCAAGATAGAGCTTGCTGAGCAATCTTTGTGCATTAAAACCTAGTTTTGGTGTAATGTGCAATTTACCCAAAACCTAGGGTTCAATATGCAAAATACCACTTCAAGAGGGTCCCTCATGATACTCGGAATCATGTAGAGAAACGAATTTGAGAGGTGCGCCTCATTTGAATCATTTTGGAAGAGAGAGAATCTTGATATTAAAATAATTAAGATTTAAGCATAAATGGAACTTTACTTCCTATCAAAGTGGATTAAAATAATCAAAATATCCAAGATAGACCTTTACCTATACCACAGTGGAAATGGGACCATGTAACTATGGACTTTGTGGTTGTCTTGCCCAGAACATCCAAAAGTCATGATTCCATTTGGGTGGTAGTTGATAGGTTGACTAAGTCAGCACATTTCATTCCTGTCAAAACAACCTATACTGCTGAGAAGCTTGCACAAATCTATATAGATGAAATAGTGCATTTACACGGGGTACCAACTACTATTATTTCTTATAGAGGTCCCCAGTTCATGAGTCATTTTTGGGAGCGACTCCATAAATCTTTGGGTACACAGTTAAGGTTTAGTACAACCTTTCACGCTCAGACAGATGGACAGTCTGAAAGAACCATACAAACTTTGGAGGATTTTCTTAGGGCATGTGTCCTTCAATTTGTAGGAAGTTGGGATCTACACTTGATCTTGATATAATTTTCTTATAATAATAGCTATCAGCACAATATTGACATGGAACCATATGAAGCTTTATACGGTAGACGTTGTAGGTCTGCTTTATGTTGGTATGAAACTGGAGAATATCAACTTTTGGGTCCTGAGTTAGTACAGCAGACAACTGAGAAGATTAAAGTAATCCAACAACAGTTAAAGGCTACACATGATAGACAGAAGTCATACCCCAACAATTGGTGTAGACCCTTAGAATTCCAAGTTGGGGACAGAGTATATCTCAAAGTCTCACCTTGGAAGGGTGTTCTTAGATTTGGAAAGAAGGGGAAGTTAGCTCCAAGATTTATGGGGCCTTATCCAATCATTAAACGGATTGGGAAGGTAGCCTATAAGCCGACATTGCCACCTGAACTACACAGATTGCATCCAGTATTCAATATATCTATGCTGACACAGAGCTAGTTTTACAACCTGTGGAAGTAGAATTAAATAATGATACATCATATGTTGAAGGACATGTGTTGATTCTTGATAGAAGAATCAAAAAGTAGAAAAAGAAAGACGTATGTCTTGTAAAAGTTCTCTGGCATCATCGTGGCATTGAAGAAGCTACGTGGGAACTTGAGGAAGAGATGAGGAGGAAGTACCCTTCTCTTTTCTCTTAATGTTTTCATTGATGATTTTGGGGACGAAATCATTGTTAGGGGTGGATAAATTGTAACATCCTTGACTTGGGTTATGTGTTAACCCTAGATTTTTTGCTTAATGAGGTTGATTATATGCTTGCTTTTATCTTTTGAAAAGTAATTAAGGCTCAAGAGGAACATATATTTCAATTTTAGACCTTTTTGAATAATGTTGAAATAATGTTTTGTTAGTTTTGGACTAAAGTGTAAATTACCCAAGTTTAAGGGTTAACTTGCAATTTTTTACATGATAAGTGTTCATCAAGTGTTGAAGCATCATAAGAATGAGAATGATGCAGTGGTACGGCTTCCACAAGCTTGAGCACCAAGATAGAGCTTGCTGAGCAATCTTTGTGCATTAAAACCTAGTTTTGGTGTAATGTGCAATTTATCAAAAACCTAGGGTTCAATATGCAAAATACCACTTTAAGAGGGTCCGTAGTGCTTCTTGGCATCATGTAGAGAAAATAATTTGAGAGGGGCACCTCATTTGAATCATTTTGGAAGAGAGAGAATCTTGATATTAAAATAATCAAGATTTAAGCATAAATGGAACGTTACTTCAAATTAATGCAAAAATAAATATGTTAATTGAAGTGCCCTTCAAACAAAAATTAGATGGTTGAAATTAGATAAGTGTGGACGTCCTTATTCCTTTCAAAGGCCACAAAAATATCTAAGTGAGTGGAGAGCCCACTCACATTAGTTAATTAAAAGTAATATCCACTAAAAATGGGATATTAATAATATATGAATTAAGGTGCTTAATTGCTTTTCCTTTAATTTTGGATAATGAAGAAGAATTAAAGGAAAAGGAAGATGCCTTATTATGCAAGGAGCAGAGGTGGTTAAGTGGCACCAATTTGGGGAGTTGAAGGATTGATTTTCAACTTTCTCTCTCTTTAAAAATCCTTATATACACTTCATTTCCCACTCAACCAACGACTCGTTTTCGGATTTTCTTTCACTCTTTGTTTGAAAAACGACCAAGGGAGCTTAGGAGAAATAGTAGGATGACCCCCAACCTGTAGGTAAGCTCCATTATCTCCTTTCACCTTGATTTCATGGTGGAAATTGAAAATCAATGCTTGATTTCTTCTTTTCTCCACTCAATTCTCAACTTTGACCATTCATTTCACTCAAAGAGTCGAGCACGAGCTTGGGATAGTTGAGAAAGATTCTTCCACCATTAAATACGTGTATTTGGAGCTTTGAATCATTCTTTGAAGGTGGGTTATATTACTTGAACCCAATTACATCATTATTCAATTCCAATTTTACAAGTTATGTTGATTTCTCCTTCTTCTTGATTAATTGCATGTTGTAATGGATAATTCTATGAAATTAGTAGTAATGTGAACCTTAGAAATTAAGGTAGATGATGATGACATCATCTTGGACACTTTTCCCAAAATTGCAACTCCAATCGGTTTCCAATAAACTTGGTCAATCGGTTTCACCAAACCGTTTGGTGACCAAAGGGTTTGCAAACCGTTTGAGGAATTGGGTTCAAAACAATTTGGGATAGTTGACCATTTGGATTGAGTTGACCATTTGTATTTGAGTTGACCATTTGGAAAGAAACAATTTCTAAACTGTTTGATGACTAACGATCTTCAAGATTGTTTGGTGTTTAGGGTTTCCAAAACCGATTGAATGGAAACAGTTTTCAAAACCATTTGAGGTTGAGACCAAGACCGTTTGGAGGTCGAAACGGTCTCAAACCATTTGTACATGTTTGATCAAAACTATTTGGACATGATTGTTCAAAACCGTTTGGGCATGTTTGATCAAAACCGTTTGGAGATACAACTTAAGCAAAATCGTTTGAAAGTTTAATTTGGTCAAAACCCTTTGATGGTTCAATTTGATCAAGCCCAATTAATGGATTAAATGATTTCTAATCATTTGAAAGTTCAATTAACTCCAAAAATAATTGAGTACTTATAAAGTACCTCAATGATGATTATAGTGAAAGCATATTTAATGTACTTAGATGCTTTATACATTTGCTACCTAGGAAGGTAATAAACTCATTACCCAATGATTACGAAAGGTAAGTACAAAGGTTGAATCCATAATGTACTTAATTGATTGGTAACCTTGGTAGGGTTAAACTTTGATATTTATGGAAGCAACAACTCAACACACAAAGCTAACCTTAAATGTATGTTTTTGAATACATGATTAACTCAATCTAATCAAGATTGGAGTAATGAACGTCCTAGAGAGGATGAGAGAGAGAAATTCATACATGTATAATAATCAAGTAGTAATCAAGCCTCAACACATTCAAAATGAATTAAATATGTAATTAGGGTATGATCCTTGATAAAGAGATCATGAAACCCTATTTGAGGTGATTGATGAACCCAAACCCTAATTTAGGGAAATTCTGAGTGAAACCCTAATTTAGGGGGATAATGTAAACTCTAATTGGGATGTTGTAAACCCTAATTTCGGTTAAAGCTACATAAAACCCTAATTTGGGGAAGTGTGGTGAGAAACCCTAACTCAGGGTAATGATATGTAAATCCCTAATGTAGGGTGATGTAATGTGTTTTGAAACCCTAAAACAAGGTAAAGGTATGTGAAACCCTAATTTTGGGTTATAATGTACGAAACCCTAATTTCGGGCAATATGATGATAAATCATAACCCTAATGTGGGATAATACGATGATTATCTCTGATTGACATGAAATGGAAACCCTAACCCTAAAAAGGGAATAGTGGTATTACTTTGTGTTTCATGGTGTTGATATGTAAGCATTATAACTGTTATCATGAAGTACTAACCATGCAGGTATCATGAGATGATGAGCATAGCCAAGTATGAACTATGATGTTTTGGTTATTGTTTTTATTGGGCCTTGTGATCCAGAATATGCTTTGTTGCCTAGTGAGAGGTAACAAGAAATGAAATGGGCTTTGAGAGCCATGTGAGATGCTTGTGTAACAAGTATCATGTTTACCTTGGGCAGATGACAGGAAGGTGTTTAGTTACCTAATAAGTGGTAACAAATGTTCTTTGATGAATTGAAGGTTCGAATACCTATTTCTTATAATCATGATGATGAGTTATGAAAGAATGAGAATGCTCCTGATGAGATGAGGGATTGAGATCCCAATGCCTTATTAAAGATTTGAATAGTACTTGATGAAAGTATTACACATTCTTTATAGAAATTGTTAAAATAATTTATGTTTGGAAACTTGATTGATGCTAAAAGAATATGATAATACACTTAATTAATCAAGTGATATCATATTATGTAGTTTCCCTGACCACAGATCCATCAGCGTCAGAATTTGCTGAATGGTGAAACGAGTTAAACTCCGAACACATATTTTTTAATATGTGGGGGTAAATGGGCAATTATATCCTTATGCCCCATAGGTATGATTGTGTGTTATCACCTATGTACAGTATAGGCTGTGTGCCATAACCCTAAAAAGAGTATGGCTACAGGCCATGACTCCACAAAACAATACCATGCATTAGCTGTGTGTTCTAAGCCTGAAGAGAGTATATGTTGCAGCTATAACTCTATAGTGAAGATGCCAATATACCCTGTCAAGATAATTGTAGTTTGACACATGATGTCTCTGCCATATAATCTTGCACTGACTGAGAAAGATGATGTCTTGGAGTCTGGCTCTTCCATTGACCTTGTTTGGTACCGATGTTGAACGTAATCGTGGTCGGTTGGAGTATGAATGGTATACTTCATCTCTTAAGGGCATTAATTAAGTATGATTGTAAAATATAATCATCTGTGTAGCGTATTTGCCTAAGGTTGAAATACGAGAATCATTGGTTGATATTATCTTGATTAGTATAGCGGATAAATGTTATACATGTTCTTCATATTCCTTATTGGATAAGTGACATGCTGCTCTATTAGGTTATAGATGAAATGCTTGAAATAAGATTAATGTTCTAATCTGTTAGACAATGAATTAATTGTTGTTAAACAATTATGATTCCTCTATTCAGATTTATCTTATTAAACTACAATAATAATGTTTCTGGCGAAGAGTTACATCTCTCGCTGGGGCAATTTCAAATTGTCTCACCCCAGTAGGATCCAATGTTTTAGGTAGATGCGGAGGAAGAGGAAGAAACCCTACAACATGGGAAGAACAACAACAACTGGGATAGTAGTGAGTTCTTAGGTGAAGACCTTGGTTGTCATGTGTTGTATATAGAGTCTTATGTGTCGTCTCTATACTCTCATGTCCTTGGAGTCAGTAGTTAGTTTAATGATCGATCTGAGATTTTGGCTTGATGCCTTAATGTTCTTATGCTGCTTATATATATTTTTAATAGGGCAGTTGATGCTTGTAATCCTCGAGGAGGAATGGTACAAGATATGTACTTGTGAACCGCAATGCAATTGAATTACTTTGGTTCTTTTTGAAAGAGTTTTCCAATGTATGGATCTCTTTGTAAAAGGTTTTAATTTTTAGTTATTTTCATTAATCTGCTGTTAACAAACGCTTCTGCTTAAGTAAATGTCATTTGTGAGTTGGATGTCACAAGTTTAGTGATATCAGAGCTCTAGGTTCGCTGAGTCTACAGAGACATATAATTAAGGTTGTTGAGTCTGTTCTAAGTGTCTTCCAGTTTATCTGATAGTATCTTCTGCTCATATAGGAGAAGAAGAACTTGAAGATGTCTGGATCACATGAAGAACATGTTGCTGAGAGCAGCGTTGCTGCACCAGGAGGAGGTGCAAGGGATCAAGCTAGGGAGGAGCCAGTACCTGAACATCCCCAGTTTGACCCAGCTATGATAGAGAATCTAGCCTTCCATACCCTGTTCGGGTAGTTTATGGTGACTATGACACACATGGATGATAGGATGGCACCACCTGCACCTAGGACACCAGCCCACCATGATGGACATGGAGCCGGCAAGACTTTTGAAAGACTTCGCCAGGTTGGAGCCATAGATTATGTTGGTACAGCTGATACAGCAGATGCTGATTTGTGGCTGAAGGAGATGAAAAAGGTATTTAGGATCCTTGGTATTCCTGAAGCTGAGAAGGTAAGACATGTTGTATACCTTCTAAAGGGGAGTGTTGGCCATTGGTGGATGATTGAGGAGGGCAAGAGGCCAGATGAAAAAGTTGGATGGGAGGTATTCTGATGAGAATTCATCAGTAGATACTTCCCTAAGATGTATCTAGACAAGATTTTCTCTCAATTTGAGAGGATCAGACAAGGACAGATGAACGTTAGCGAGTATGAAGCTAAGTTCATAGAGATTTTGTGGTTTAGTCCGCATATGGCAACTAATGATGAGGAAAGAATTCGGCATTTTGAGAAGGGGTGGAATGTTGTATTGACCACTCCTGCGTCTTCTTTAGAGAATAGGGAGAGGTTTTCCACTTTTGTGGAGTCGGTAAGGAGGATAGAAAGGTCTGTAATTGAGAAACAACAGACCAATGGTAAGAAGGTGTACACTTAGCTTCAAGGACAAAGATCCAAAAGTTTTAAGAAGTCGAGATTTTCTGCACTGGCAACACCATCAAGATTCAATACCCAGATGCAATGGACGCCAAGTAGGGGTAGGGGCCATAGTTTTGTTCTGAATAGAGCCCCCAGTACAGCATCAACATCGGTGACTGGACCTCATAGACCTTATTCTGAGACCAGGGTCTGTTACCTATGCAGACAAATGGGACATCTTGCAAAGGATTGTCCAGTTGGGAATACAATGGTGACTCAACCCCAGAGGCAGAGTCAGTAAGGCTCACAAAGGAGGTAGTTTTCTAGTAACACTAAAGGACGTGGACACGCATCCCAAGATAGTTCATAAATACCCAAGAATCGAGCACATGGTCAACAATAAGCAACTGTGAGGTTATATGCGATGAATCAACCTAATGCATTAGTTAACCCTTAGGTTGTGATAGTTCAGATGGAACTATTTTATTCTGATTTGTCTACATAATGCTTCATATCTGTTTTAATTGATTCGGGTGCTACACATTCCTTCATCACTCGAGAAGTGATACTAGATTACAATATAATAGTTGGTCATAGAGCAGAGAGTTTGATGTTGCAAACTCCTTTGTTGGGATCTGCAGTGTTACAGGAGGTTCATTAAGAACTTCAATTCTATAGCTTTACCCCTAACCAAGTTGACCAAGAAGGAGATTCCTTTTGTCTAGAATGATAAGTGTCAAAATTCCTTCCAGCTATTGAAAGATAGTTAAACAAGTGCACATGTGCTGGTGTTACCTGAGCAAGGAAAGGGGTACATAGTTTTTTGTGATGCATTTAAGAATGGCCTAGGATGTGTGTTGATGCAGGATAATCAAGTGATTTCTTTTGCTTCTCGACAGCTTAAGAAACACAAGGAAAATTATCCAACACATGATCTAGAGCTAGCTGATGTGGTCCATGCTCTGAAGATCTGGAGACATTATCTCTATGGAGAAACATTCCAGATTTTCACATACCATAAGAATTTAAAATATATCTTCTATCGACATGAGTTGAATATGAGACAACTCTGTTGGATGGAGTTAATCAAGGACTACGATTGTATAATTGATTATCATCAAGGGAAGGCTAATGTAGTGGCTGATGCATTAAGTAGAAAATCATCATCACCAACCCTAGATAAAGCATAGTTGAAATCCTTAATGTGCTCTAAGAGAGATATGCTTATCTCCTTGAGGCAAAACAATGTACAGCTTAAAGTATCATTGTTAGTCAGGCTGTTAGCTGAGATGCACATAAATCCTACTCTGAGATAGCAGATTAAAGAAGCACAACAGGTTGATACTGTGATTCAGCATATCAGGTCAGAGTATGGTAGTGAGAAATGGGATGGCTTCCATGAGTCAGAGGATCAGGTAGTCTGTTACCATGGTAGGATGGTAGTACCTGATGCCAATAACTTAAGGAATTGAGTCTTGGAGGAAGCTCATTCTTCAATGTATGCAATGCATCCAAGGAGCACCAAAATGTATCATAATTTGAAGGATATGTATTGGTGGATAGGATTAAAGAAGGATGTAGTTGAGTTTGTTATGCGGTGTCTGGTGTGTCAGCAGGTTAAGTCGAACTTCAAAAGCCCACTGGAACAATGCAACCTTTACCTATACCACATTGGAAATGGAACCACGTAACTATGGACTTTGTGGTTGGTTTGCCCAGAACAGCCAAAAGTCATGATTTCATTTGGGTGGTAGTTGATAGGTTGACTAAGTCAGCACATTTCATTCCTGTCAAAACAACCTATACTGCTGAGAAGCTTGCACAAATCTATATAGATGAAATAGTGTGTTTACACGGGGTACCAGCTACTATTGTTTCTAATAGAGGTCCCCATTTCATGAGTCATTTTTGGGAGAGAATCTGTAAAGATTTGGGTACACAGTTAAGGTTTAGTACTAGCTTTCACCCTCAGACAGATGGACAGTCTGAAAGAACCATACAAACTTTGGAGGATTTGCTTAGGGCATGTGTCCTTCAATTTGTAGGAAGTTAGGATCTACACCTGAGCTTGATAGAATTTGCTTATAATAATAGCTATCAACACAGTATCGACATGGAACCATATGAAGCTTTATATGGTAGACATTTTAGGTCTCCTTTCTGTTGATATGAAATTGGAGAATATCAACTTTTGGGTCCTGAGTTAGTGCAGCAGGCAACTGAGAAGATTAAAGTAATACAACAACAGTTAAAGGTTGCACATGATAGACAGAAGTCATACGCCAAAAAATGGCATAGACCCTTAGAATTCCAAGTTGGGGACAGATTATATCTCAAAGTCTCACCTTGGAAGGGTGTTCTTAGACTTGGAAAGAAGGGGAAGTTAGCTCCTAGATTTATGGGGCCTTATCCAATCATTGAACGGATTGGGAAGGTAGCCTATAAGCTAGAATTGCCACATGAACTACACAGATTGCATCCAGTATTCCATATCTCTATGCTGAGAAAGTGTCATCCTGACACAGAGCTAGTTTTGCAACCTGTGGAAGTAGAATCAAATATTGATATATCATATGTTGAAGGACCTGTGTTGATTCTTGATAGAAGAATCAAAAAGCTGAAAAAGAAAGACATATGTCTTGTAAAAGTTCTATGGCATCATCGTGGTCTTGAAGAAGCTACGTGGGAACTAGAGGAAGAGATGAGGAGGAAGTACCCTTCTCTTTTCTCTTAATGTTTTCATTGATGATTTCGGGGACGAAATCCCTGTTAGGGGTGGATAAATTGTAACATCCCTGACCTGGGTTATGTGTTAACCCTAGATGTTTTGCTTAATGAGGTTGATTATATGCTTGCTCTTATCTTTTGAAAAGTAATTAAGGCTCAAGAGGAACTTATATTTCAATTTTAGTCCTTTTTGAATAATGTTGAAACAATGTTTTGTTAGTTTTGGACTAAAGTGCAAATTACCCAAGTTGAGGGGTTAACTTGCAAATTTTTACATGATAAAGTGTTCCTCAAGTTTTGAAGCATCATAAGAATGAGAATGATGCAGTGGTATGGCTTCCACAAGCTTGAGCACCAAGATAGACCTTGCTGAGCAATCTTTGTGCATTAAAACCTAGTTTTGGTGTAATCTGCAATTTACCCAAAACCTAGGGTTCAATATGAAAAATTCCACTTCAAGAGGGTCCTTCATTATTCTTGGCATCATTTAGAGAAAATAATTTGAGAGGGGTTCCTCATTTGAATCATTTTGGAAGAGAGAGAATCTTGATATTTAAATAATCAAGATTTAAGCATAAATGGAACTTTACTTAAAATTAATGCAAAAATAAATATGTTAATTGAAGTGCCCTTCAACAAAAAATGAGATGGTTGAAATTATATGAGTGTGGACGTCCTTATTCCTTGCAAAGGCAAAAATATCTAAGTGAGTGGAGAGCCCACTCACATTAGTTAATTAAAAGTGATATCCACTAAAAATGGGATATTAATATTATATGAATTAAGGTGCGTAACTGCTTTTCCTTTAATTGTGGATAGTGAAGAAGAATTAAAGGAAAAGGAGGATGCCTTCGTATGCAAGGAGTAGAGGGGGTTAAGTGGCACCAATTTGGGGAGTTGAAGGATTGCTTTTCAACTTTCTCTCTCTTTAAAAATCCTTATATACACTTCATTTCCCACTCAACCAAGGACTCTTTTTCGGATTTTCTTTCAATCTTTCTTTTCAAAACGACCAAAGGAGCTTAGGAGCAACAAGAGGATGATTTCCAAACTGTAGGTAAGCTCCATGATCTCCTTTCACCTTGATTTCATGGTGGAAATTGAAAATCAATGCTTGATTTCTTCTTTTCTCCACTCAATTCTCAACTTTGACCATTCATTTCACTCAAAGAGTTTAGCACAAGCTTGGGATAGCTGAGAAAGCTTATTCCACCATTAAATACGTGGAGTTGGAGCTTTGAATCATTCTTTGAAGGCGGGTTATATAACTTGAACTCAATTACATCATTATTCAATTCCAATTTTACAAGTTATGTTTATTTCTCCTTCTTCTTGATTTATTGCTTGTTGTAATGGATAATTCTATGAAATCCGTAGTAATGTGAACCTTAGAAACGAAGGTAGATGATGATGGCATCATTTTGGACACTTTTCCCAAAATTGCAACTCCAATCGGATTCCAATAAACTTGGTCAATCGGTTTCACCAAACCGTTTGGTGACCAAACGGTTTGCAAACCGTTTGAGGAATTGGGTTCAAAACCATTTGGGGTAGTTGACCATTTGGATTGAGTTGACTATTTGGATTGAGTTGACCATTTGGAAAGAAATGGTTTCTAAATCGTTTGATGATTAACAATCTTCAAGATCGTTTGGTGTTTAGGGTTTCCAAAACCGATTGAATGGTAACGATTTTCAAAACCGTTTGAGGTTGAGACCAAGACCGTTTGGACATGTTTGATCAAAATCGTTTGAACATGTTTGATCAAAACCATTTGGACTTGATTGTTCAAAACTGTGTGGGCATGTTTGATCAAAACTGTTTGGAGATCCAACTTAAGCAAAATTGTTTGAAAGTTTAATTTGGTCAAAACCCTTTGATGGTTCAATTTGATCAAGCACAATTAATGGATTAAATGATTTCCAATCATTTGAAGGTTCAATTAACTCCAAAACTAATTGAGTACTTATAAATTACCTCAATGATTATTATAGTGAAAGAATATTTAATGTACTTAGATGATTTATACATTTGCTACCTAGGAAGGTAATAAACTCATTACCCAATGATTACCAAAGGTAAGTACAAAGGTTGAATCCATAATGTACTTAATTGATTGGTAACCTTGGTAGGGTTAACCTTTGATATTTATGGAAGCAACAACTCAACACACAAGGCTAACCTTAAATGTATGTTTTTGAATACATGATTAACTCAATCTAATCAAGATTGGAGTAATGAACGTCCTAGAGAGGATGAGAGAGAGAAATTCATACATGTATAATAATCAAGTAGTAACCAAGCCTCAACACATTCAAAATGAATTAAATATGTAATTAGGGTATGATCCTTGATAAAGAGATCATGAAACCTTAATTGAGGTGATTGATGAACCCAAACCCTAATTTTGGAAAATTCTGAGTGAAACCCTAATTTAGGGGGATAATGTAAACTTTAATTGGGATGATGTAAACCCAAATTTCGGTTAAAGCTACATAAGTCCCTAATTTGGGGAAATGTGGTGAGAAACCCAAAGTTAGGGTAATGATATGTAAATCCCTAATGTAGGGTGATGTAATGTGTTTTGAAACCCTAAAATAGGGTAAAGGTATGAGAAATCCTAATTTTGGGTTATAATGTACAAAATCATAATTTTGGGCAATATGATGATAAATCATAACCCTAATGTGGGATAATAGGATGAGTATCTCTGATTAACATGAAATGGAAATCCTAACCCTAAAAAGAGAATAGTGGTATTACTTTGTGTTGCATGGTGCTAATATGTAAGCAGTATAATTGTTATCTTGAAGTACTAACCATGCAGGTATCATGAGATGATGAGCATAGCCAGGTATGAACTATGATGTTTCGGTTATTGTTGTTATTGGGCCTTGTGAGCTAGAATATGCTTTGTTGCCTAGTGAGAGGTAACAAGAAATGAAATGGGCTTTGAGAGCCATGTGAGATGCTTGTGTATCGAGTATCATGTTTACCTTGGGCAGATGATCTGAAGGTGTTTAGTTACCTAATAAGTGGTAACAAATGTTCTTTGATGAACTGAAGGTTTGAATACATATTTCTTATAATCATGATGATGATTTATGAAAGAATGAGAATGCTCTTGATGAGATGAGGGATTGAGATCCCAATGCCTAATTAAAGATTTGAACAATACTTGATGAAAGTATTACACATTCTTCATTAAAATTCTTAAAATAATTGATCTTTGGAAACTTGATTGATGCTAAAAGAATATGGTAATACACTTAATTAATCAAGTGATATAATATTATGTAGTTTCCCTGACCACAGATCCATCAGTGTCAGAATTTGTTGAATGGTGAAATGAGTTAAACTCGGAACACATATTTTGAATATGTGGGGGTAAATGGGAAATTATATCCTTATGCCCAATAGGGATGAGTGTGTGTTATCACCTATGTACAGGATAGGGTGTGTGCCATAACCCTAAAAAGAGTATGACTATTGGCCATGACTCCACAAAACAATATCAGGCATTAGCTGTGTGATCTAAGCCTGAAGAGAGTATATGCTGCGGCTATAACTCTATAGCGAAGATGCAAATATACCCTGGCAAGCTAATTGCAGTTTGACACATGATGTCTCTGCCATATAATCTCACACTGATCGAGAAAGATGAGGTCCTGGAGTCCGGATGACCTTGTGTGGTACCGATGCTTAACGTAATCATGGTCAGTTGGAGTATGAACGGTATACTTCATCTCTTCAGGGCATTAATTAAGTATGATTGTAAAATATAATGAGCCGTGCAGTGTATTTGCCTAAGGTTGAAATACGATAATCATTGGTTGATATTATCTTCATTAGTATAACGGATAAATGTTATGCATGTTCTTCATATTCCTTATTGGATAAGTGACATGCTGATCTATTAGGTTATAGCTGAAATGCTTTAAATAAGATTAATGTTCTAATCTGTTAGACAATGAATTAACTGATGTTAAACAATTATGATTCCTTTGTTCAGATTTATCTTATTAAACTGCAATAATAATGTTTCTGGCAGAGAGTTATATCTCTCGCTGGGGCAATTTCAAATTGTCTCACCCCCGTGGGATCCAACTTTTTAGGTAGATGCGGAGGAAGAGATAGAAACCCTACAGCAGGGGAAGAACAGCAGCAGATGGGACAACAGTGAATTCTTAGGTGAAGACATTAGTTGTCATGTCTTGTATATAGAGTCCTATGTGTCGTATATGTAATCTCAGGTCCTTGGAGTCAGTAGTTAATTTAATGATCGATCTGAGATTTTGGCTTGATGCCTTAATGTTCTAATGCTGCTTATGTATAGTTTTAATAGGGTAGTGATGCTTGTAATCTTCGAGGAGGAATGGTATAAGAAATTTACTTGTGAACCACAATGTAATTGAATTACTTTGGTTCTTTTTGAAAGAGTTTTCCAATGTATGGATCACTTTGTAAAAGGTTTTAATTTTTAGTGATATTCGTTAATCTACTGTAAACAAATGCTTCCACTTAAGTAAATGCCATTTGTGAGTTGGATGTCACAAGTTTAGTAGTATTAGATCTCGAGGTTCGCTGAGTCTATAGAGACATATGATTAAGGTTGTTGAGTCTGTTCTAAGTGTCTTCCATTTTATCTGATAGTATCTTCTACTCATATAGGAGAAGAAGAACTTGAAGATATCTGGATCACATGAAGAACATGTTGCTGAGAGTAGTGTTGCTGCACCAGAAGGAGGTGCAAGGGATCAAGCTAGGGAGGAGCCAGTACTTGAACATCCCCAGTTTGACCCCGCTATGATAGAGAATTCAGCCTTCCATACCCTGTTCGGCTAGTTTATGGCGACTATGACACACATGGCTGATAGGATGCCACCACCTGCACCTAGGGCACCAACCCACCATGATGGACATGGAGCTGATAAGACTTTTGAGAGACTTTTCCAGGTTGGAGCCATAGATTATGCTGGTACAGCTGATCCAACAAATGTTGATTTGTGGCTGACAGAGCTGGAAAAGGCTTTCAGGATCCTTGATATTCCTGAAGCTGAGAAGGTAAGACATGTTGTATACCTTCTAAAGGGGAGTGCTGGCCATTGGTGGGCGATTGAGGAGGGTAAGAGGACAGGTGAAGAAGTTGGATGGGAGGTATTCCGACAAGAATTCGTCAGTAGATACTTCCCTAAGATGTATCTAGACAAGTAGATCTCTCAATTTGAGAGGATCAGATAAGGACATATGAACGTTAGCAAGTATGAAGCTAAGTTCATGGAGCTTTTGCGATTTTGTCCGCATATGGTAGCTAATGATGAGGAAAGAATTCGCATTTTGAGAAGGGGTTGAACACTGAATTGACCACTCCTGGGTCTGCTTTAGAGAACTGGGAGAGGTTTGCCACTTTTGTGGAGTCGGTAAGGAGGATAGAAAGGTCTGTAATCGAGAAATGACAGACCAGTGGTAAGAAGGTGTACAATCAGTTTCAAGGACAAAGATCTGAAAGTTTTAAGAAGCCGAGATTTTCTGCACCGACAGCACCATTTAGATTCAATACCCAGGCGCAATGGACGTCAAGTAGGGGTAGGGGTCGTAGTTTTGTTCCACATTGAGCCCCCAGTACAACATCAACATCGGTGACTGGACCTCACATACCTTATTATGAGACCAGGGTATGTTACCTATGCAGACAAATGGGACATCTAGCAAAGGATTGTCCAGTTGGGAATATAATGGTGACTCAACCCAGAGGCAGAGTTAGCAAGGCTCACAAAGGAGGCAGTTTTCTAGTAACACTAAAGGACGTGGACAAGCATCCCAAGCTAGTTCATCAACACCCAACAATCGAGCACATGGTCAACAACAAGCAATTGTGAGGTTCTATGTGATGAATCAACCTGATGCAGTAGTTAACCATCGAGTTGTGACAGGTTAGATGGAACTATTTTATTCTGATATGTCTACATCATGCTTCGTATATGTTTAATTGATACAGGTGCTACGATTCCTTCATCACTCGAGAAGTGATACTAGATTACAATATGATAGTTGGTCATAGATTAGAGAGTTTGATGTTGCAAAATCCTTTGTTGGGATTTGTAGTGTTATAGGAGGTTCATTAAGAACTTCAGTTCTATAGCTTTACCCCTAACCAAGTTGACCAGGAAGGAGATTCTTTTTATCTGGAATGATAAGTGTCAACATTCCTTCCAGCTGTTGAAAGATAGGTTAACAAGTGCACATGTGCTGGTGTTACCTGAGCAAGGAAAGGGGTATATAGTTTTCTTTGATGCATCTAAGAATGTCCTAGGATGTGTGTTGATGTAGGATAATCAAGTGATTTCTTTTGCTTCTCGACAGCTTAAGAAACATGAGGAAAATTATCCAACACATGATCTAGAGCTAGCTATTGTGGTCCATGCTCTGAAGATCTGGAGACATTATCTCTATGGAGAAACATTCCAGATTTTCACAGACCATAAGAATTTATAATATATCTTCTCTCAACATGAGTTGAATATGAGACAACATTGTTGGATGGTGTTAATCAAGGACTACGATTGTACAATTGATTATCATCCAAGGAAGGCTAATGTAGTGGCTGATGCATTAAGCAGAAAATCATCATCGACAGCCCTAGATAAAGCACAGTTGAACTCCTTAATGTGCTCTAAGAGAGATATGCTTATCTTCTTGAGGAAAAACAGTGATACACCATTCAAACAAAACGTTATTAACTATGCGGAAGCAAATCTTTAGCAGCTGAATTACTGAAAATCATTAAAAATTTGAACTTTTGTGAAGAAATCTACAAACTGTAAACTCTTTCATAAAGAAACAAAGTAAGTTATTTACAAGCTGATTCGTTAGTACATCTCTATATCAACTCATCTTGAGAGTCATAACATTGACTGCCCTGTTAAACTGTACATAAGCAGTATACAAAATCTCGAGGCATTAAGCCAAAAATCTCAGATCTATATCAAACCATCTACTGACTCCTAGGACCTGAGAGTACAGAGAAGACACATAGGACACTATATACAGAACCTAACAGACAGTGTCTCCACCTGAAGATCACTACTGTCCTTGCTATTGCTGCTGTTGTGGCTGTTGTTGCTGCTCACCCACTGAGAGGTTTCTTCTTCCTCGGCGTCTACCTAAAAAGTTGAATCCCACGGGGGTGAGACAATTGAAAATTGTCCCAGCGAGAGTTATAACTCTCCATCAGAAGCATTGTTATTGCAAATAATATAATAACACTGAGCAGTAAAATTATAAATATTCAATAGCAGGTAATTCATTGAATACCTAAATGAAACAATATTCTTTATGCAATCATTTCAATTATAACTTGATTGAGCAACAAGTCATTCATTAAGTAAGGAATATGAAGAACATATATATAATTTAGCCAACTAGGATATAATAAACAATGTATCATCAATCATTGTTTCTCATAGTTCAACCTAAGCAATTATTCTACACGGCTGATTACATTTTACAAAAATACTTATGCCCTGAGGAGATGAGGTATACCGCTCATACTCCAACCGACCATTGCGAAATCAAAATCGGTACCATACATAGGTCATTAGAAGAGCTGGATTTCTATGACCTCATCATCCTCAGTCACTGTGAGGAACAACATGCAGGACATCTCGTGTCTCTTCTAAAATAGCTTTCCAGGGTATTCTGGAAACTTCGCTATTAGAGTTATAGTGGCATGCTGTACTCTCTTCGCAATCGAGGGATTTCTTGTTTATCTCACATCGATGCGGCATTAGCAACATCATCGGGAGATTAGTGATACATCATCCCGACATATGCATATAATGAAGGATTGAGAGATTAAATGTTTATCTCACATCAATTCCTTCATTAGGACATAAGGATATTCTCCTCCATACCCCCCACATACTCAAAAGTATGCTCTCCAGGAATTCCCTTAGGAAAACCTATTTCACCATCATCCAACTTTTGATGATGATGTATCTATGGTCAGGGCTCTACATGATATCACTTCACTTGATTATTTAAGTACATTACAACATTGTTTTAGTATCAGGCATGTTTTCAAACATAAACCACTTAAACAGTTGCTATAAAGAAAGAGTACTATTTTATCAAGTTCATTTCACAACTTTATTAACATTGGGATCTCAATCCCTTATTAACTCATCATCATGATTCATGAATATGGGTGTTCAAACCCTTAGATCATCAAAACACTTGTTACCACTTTAATAGGTAACTTAATGCCATTAAGACATTTAACAGTGTAAACATAATAGTAACAATGTAGGTATTTCACATGGCTCATATAGCCTGTCAATCTCTTTTTTTACCTTTCATTAGGCAACATAACATATCCTTTCTTACAAATCTCATCAAGTACTTTTAATAAGAAAAGCTTCATAACTCTTACCTGGCTATGTTTATATCTCATAAATCATGCATGATTAATACAGATAATAACAGATACATCTATTTCATATCAGCATAATGCAAAACATTAATAACATCACTATTCAAGAGTTGCACCACTATGCCCTTACCAAGGTAGGGTTTCCCTTTTCAATTAAAATAGGATTAATGATCCCCTTTAGCTCAAAAAGGATTAGTGACTCATCATTTCATTATTCAATCATAAAGCTTCATGCTTTAAAGCATAACCCAGAATTAGGGTTTCACACTTCTATTCACTTTATTTGGAATTAGGGTTTACTAATCATATCACATCTCCCTAGATTAGGGTTTACTATTCACACCACATCTCCCTAGATTAGGGTTTACTATTCACCCCAAGTAGGAGTGAGTATCAAAGTACCCTGAATTAGGGTTCATCATGTCATCATTATGAATTAAGATCATATCATCATCATGTATTAGGTTTTCACCTATCAATGCCCTCAGTTAGGGTTATGATTCATTAACCATCATAATTAGGGTTTCATGATCTCATTTTCATGGATCATTCCCTAATTAGACATTCATTCATATTGGAAGTCCATTACTTGATTAACCTTCATATAAGAAGTCTTTTCTCTCTCATCCCCTATAGGATGATATTAGCTTTAGCCTTGATTAGGCTAAGTCAACTCAACATGAAAGAGAATTGACATTATGGGTTATGTCATTACCATTGTGATCATTAAAGATTAATTACTTCATGGGTTTTAATCACACTATCCCATTAAGATACAAGTACCATAATCACCTTTGATTACATCATGTATTAATTAACTAGTCACATTGTCCTTTAACCACTTTAAGTACCCATGCAGTTTTGGTTAATCATCCACCAAACGATCTTGGCCACTAAGACCCCAAACGGTCTTGACCAAATCAGACCTCAAACAGTCTTGCACACTAAACCTCCAAACGGTCTAAGACCATTTGGACCTCCATGCGGTCTTGCACTACCTTTGAAACCATTTAGAGAAGTTGGGGTGAAGACTGTTTGCCCAAGGTTGACTTTTGAAACCACATGAACTTGATCGATTTGGAAACCGCATGAACTCCACTTGAAACCGCATGCACCTAAACGGTTTGGGATTGTTTGGTCCCAAACGGTCTTGAGACCATTTGGTCCAAACCTTCTCAAAACCGCAACGACCAATTATGGTCTCAACCTATCAAATTGAATTAGGGTTTCCAATGTTGATTCCCTCAACCATTAAGCACATGTAACCAAACATCAATTGGATCTATCACCATCATTCAATTGAGTTAATTAGGTCAACCTTCAACTAATTTGACCCTCAATTGACCCTCAATTGGTCATCAATTAGGTCTTGAATCAATTGGATTAGGGTTTGGAATCGATGACCCTTCAACATTTATGAATGTGAGTCTAATTGATTTGAAACCATTGAACCATCATCCAATTTGGACATGACCTGACCCCAAACGGTCTTGGGATCATTTGGATGACCTCCAAATAGTCTTGAGACCGTTTTCTCATGTCAACATCAAAAACCAAGTCAACCAAATAGGGTTTGGCTAATTGGGTAGATCACTAAGTCAACAATTGATTACTCTTCAACTTAGTACCTTTAGATCTTTAACCACCTAACCATAGTCAACCCTAAACCTCCAAACGGTCCTGGGTTACTCCCAAACGGTCTTGGGATTGTTTGGATAACCTCCAAACGGTCTTGAGACCATTTTCCCGTCACTCATCATTAACCATGTCATTCAATTAGGGTTTGGATCCTAGGATTGGTCATCAAATCAACAATTTGATTATGCTCCAACTTGATACCTTTGGATCTTCAATTGGTCAACCATGCTTAACCTTAGACCTCCAAACGGTCTTGAGTGATCACCAAACGGTCTTGAGACCATTTGGGTGATCCCCAAATGATTTTGAAACCGTTTGGGTCACTCAACCCAAGTTTCAACCTTATTCTATTATCAAATCAGCACCTAACCCGATTAGGGTTTTGGTGATTGAATGGCCTTCAATTAGTGAACCAATTGGAGTTAATCAATTAAAATTGATGGGTCATTAACCTATATTATTCTCAACAGGTCTCCAAATGGTCAATGCTCGGTCAACACCACCAAACGGTCTTGGACCGTTTGCTTCTATGCGGTTTAGGTGAAACCGTTTGCATTCAAACGGTTTGAAACCGTTTGCTCCCAAACGGTTTGGGAAACTGTTTGAGCAATAAAAGCAAACCGTTTGGTAAAGTAAATTTTGGAAATTTATCTAGGATGATGTCACCTTCGTCTTCCTCTATTCAACCAAGAACTACTGTTGTTCTTCATGGAAGTTATCGCAAGAACTCACAAGAGTATCAAAGGAAGAAAAGTAACCAACGATTCTTATAGAAAATAGTGCAATACTAATACTTAAGGGTTAGAGTTATCAAACCCGCCTTTAGAAATGATCCCAAGCTCCAAGCTCCATGGATTTAGTGGTGGATGGAGCTCCAATAGTTGTCCAAGGTCCGTCCTTCAACTTTTGGATGAACAAGATGGCTAGAATTGGAAATCGGGTGAAGAAAACCAATAATTAACCATTGCTTTAGGGTTTCCACCATGAATTCGAGGTAGATGATGATAAAAAATCACCTACAAGTTGTGTTTGTCCTTCCTCTGCTCCTAAGCTCTCCTTTGGTTGGCCAAAGCAATATGAGAAAAGAAAGACTAAGGAAACGAACCTTGGGTGTTATTGGAAAAGATATACATGAGGAATATGTATATGGGTTTTCAAGGAAAGAGGAAAAAGAGTTGTTTTTCTTTTAATTCTGAATTATTTCCACAAAAGCCTCCTACATTACTTGGCCACGTAGCCACATTATATATCATAAAAAACCTCTCCATTATCCAAGGATTAATGGAAAAGTAACTAAGCACCTTAAAGAGTTGTATATTAATATATCCATACTTTTAGTGGATATTGCTTTATATTATATTAATATGAGTGTGGCTCCCACTCAATCAAGATCTTTTTGTGCCCAAGCATGGCACAAGCTCGTTCAAACTATTTAAAACACATCCTTAAATTCTTTGTTGAAGGGCTCCTTAATTACTTTATTTCTTTTTGCATTAAGTTATATTATAGAGCCATTTATGCATAAATCTTGATTATTTTAAGTGTCAAGATTCTCTTTCCTCCAAGATAATTCAAATGAGGCACCCCTCTCATTTTATTTGCTCTACTTGATGCCAAGAAACATGATAGACCCTCTAGAGGTGATATCTTGCATATTGAACCCTATATTTTTGGGTAAATTGCACATTACACCAAAACTAGGTTTTAATGCACAAAGATTGCTCTACAAGCTTTATCTTGGTGCCCAAGCCTGTGGAAACCATACCACTGCATCATATTCATTCTTATGATGTCTCAAAATCATAGGAACATCTTAACATGTGTAATTTGCAGTTTAACCTCTCTACTTGGGTAATTTTCACTTTAGTCCAAAAGTATCAAAATAATGTTTCAACATTAATTAAAAAGGACTAAAATTGAAATATAAATTCCTCAAAAGCCTTAATTACTTTTCAAAAGATAAGAGCAAGCATATAATCAAATTTATTAGGAAAAACACCTAGGGTTAGTACATAACCCAGGTCAGGGATGTTACAAAAACAATGTACAACTTAAAGTATCATTGTTAGTCGGGCTGTCAGCTGAGATGCACATAAAACCTACTCTGAGATAGCAGATTAAAGAAGCACAACAGGTTGATATTGTGATTCAGCAGATTAGGTCAGAGTATGGTAGTGAGAAACGGGATGGCTTCCATGAGTCAGAGGATCAGGTAGTCTGTTACCATGGTAGGATGGTAGTACCTGATGCCAATGACTTAAGGAAGTTAGTCTTGGAGGAAGCTCATTCTTCAATGTATGCAATGCATCCAGGGAGCACCAAAATGTATCATAATTTGAAGGATATGTATTGGTGGCCAGGATTGAAGAATGATGTAGCTGAGTTTGTTATGTGGTTTTCGGTGTGTTAGCAGGTTAAAGATGAACATCAAAAGCCTGTAGGAACAATGCAACCTTTACCTATACCACAGTGGAAATGGGACCACGTAACTATGGACTTTGTGGTTGGTTTTCCCAGAACAGCCAAAAGTCATGATTCCATTTGGGTGGTAGTTGATAGGTTGACTAAGTCAGCACATCTCATTCCTGTCTAAACAACCTATACTGTTGAGAAGCTTGCACAAATCTATATAGATGAAATAGTGCGTTTACACAGGTACCAGCTACTATTGTTTCTGATAGAGGTCCCCAGTTCACGAGTCATTTTTGGGAGCGACTCCATAAAGATTTGGGTACACAGTTAAGGTTTAGTACTACCTTTCACCCTTAGACTGATGGACAGTCTGAAAGAACCATACAAACTTTGGAGGATTTGCTTAGGGAATGTGTCCTTCAATTTGTAGGAAGTTGGGATCTACACCTGAGCTTGATAGAATTTGCTTATAATAATAGCTATTAGCACATTGACATGGCACCATATGAAGCTTTATATGGTAGACATTGTAGGTCTCCTTTATGTTGGTATGAAACTGGAGAATATCAACTTTTCGTCCTGAGTTAGTACAACAGACAACTGAGAAGATTAAAGTAATCCAACAACAGTTAAAGGCTGCACATGATAGACAGAAGTCATACGCCGACAAACGACATAGACCGTTAGAATTCCAAGTTGGGGACAGAGTATATCTCAAAGTCTCACCTTGGAAGGGTTTTCTTATATTTGTCAAGAAAGGGAAGTTAGCTCCTAGATTTGTGGGGCCTTATCCAATCATTGAACGGATTGGGAAGGTAGCCTATAAGATGGAATTACCACCTGAACTACACATACTGCATCCAATATTCCATATCTCTATGCTAAGAAAGTGTCATCCTGACACAGAGCTAGTTTTGCAACCTGTGGAAGTAGAATTAGATAATAATATATCATATGTTGAAGGACCTGTGTTGATTCTTGATAGAAGAATCAAAAAGTTGAAAAAGAAAGACATATGTCTTGTAAAAGTTCTCTGGCATCATCGTGGCATTGAAGAAGCTACATGGGAACTAGAGGAAGAGATGAGGAGGAAGTACCCTTTGCTTTTCTCTTAGTGTTTTCGTTGATGATTTCAGGGACGAAATCCCTGTTAGGGGTGGATAAATTGTAACATCCCTGACCTGGCTTATGCTTTAACCCTAGATGTTTTGCTTAATGAGGTTGATTATATGCTTTCTCTTAATTTTTGAAAAGTAATTAGGGCTTAAGAGGAACATATATTTCAATTTTAGTCCTTTTTGAATAATGTTGAAACAATGTTTTGTTAGTTTTGGACTAAAGTGCAAATTACCCAAGTTGAGGGGTTAACTTGCAAATTGTTACATGATAAAGTGTTCCTCAAGTGTTGAATCATCATAAGAATGAGAATGATGCAGTGGTATGGATTCCACAAGCTTGAGCACCAAGATAGAGCTTGTTGAGCAATCTTTGTGCATTAAAACCTAGTTTTGGTGTAATGTGCAATTTACCCAAAACCTAGGGTTCAATATGCAAAATACCACTTCAAGAGGGTCCGTCGTGATTCTTGGAATCATGTAGAGAAAATAATTAGAGAGGGGCGCCTCATTTGAATCATTTTGTAAGAGAGAGAATCTTGATATTAAAATAATCAAGATTTAAGCATAAATGAAACTTTATTTCAAATTAATGCAAAAATAAATATGTTAATTGAAGTGCCCTTCAACCAAAGATGAGATGTTTGAAATTAGATAAGTTTGTACGTCCTTATGCCTTGCAAAGGCCATGAAAATATCTAAGTGAGTGGAGAGTCCACTCACATTAGTTAATTAAAAGTAATATCCACTAAAAATGGGATATTAATATTATATAAATTAAGGTGCTTAATTGCTTTTCCTTTAATTGTGGATAATGAAGAAGAATTAAAGTCAAAGGAGGATGCCTTCATATGCAAGGAGCAGACGGGGTTAAGTGGCACCAATTTGGGGAGTTGAAGGATTGCTTTTCAACTTTCTCTCTCTTTGAAAATCCTTATATAAACTTCATTTCCCACTCAACCAAGGACTCTTTTTCAGATTTTCTTTCACTCTTTGTTTGCAAAATGACCAAGGGAGCTTAGGAGCAACAGGAGTACGACCCCCAACCTGTAGGTAAGCTCAATGATCTCCATTCACCTTGATTTCATGGTGGAAATTGAAAATCAATGCTTGATTTCTTCTTTTCTCCACTCAATTCTCAACTTTGACCATTCATTTCACTCAAAGAGTTGAGCAAGAGCTTGGGATAGTTTAGAAATATTCTTCCACCATTAAATACGTGGAGTTGGATCTTTGAAGCAATCTTTGAAGGCGGGTTATATAACTTGAACCCAATTACATCATTATTCAATTCCAATTTTACAAGTTATGTTGATTTCTCCTTTGTCTTGATTATTTGCTTGTTGTAATGGATAATTATATGAAATCATTAGTAATGTGAACCTTAGAAATGAAGGTAGATGATGATGACATCATCTTGGACACTTTTCCCAAAATTGCAACTCCAATTGGTTTCCAATAAAATTGGTCAATCGGTTTCACCAAACCGTTTGGTGACCAAACGGTTTGCAAACCGTTTGAGGAATTGGGTTCAAAACCATTTGGGACAGTTGACTGTTTGGATTGAATTGACCGTTTGTATTTAGTTGACCGTTTGGATTTTAGTTGACCATTTGGAAAGAAATGGTTTCTAAACCGTTTGATGATTAACGATCTTCAAGATCGTTTGGTGTTTAGGGTTTTCAAAACCGATTGAATGGAAATAGTTTTCAAAACCGTTTGAGGTTGAGACCAAGACCGTTTGTAGGTCTAAACGGTCTCAAACCATTTGGACATGTTTGATCAAAACCGTTTGCATGTTTGATCAAAACTGTTTGGACTTGATTGTTCAAAACTGGTTGGGCATGTTTGATCAAAACCGTTTGGAGATCCAACTTAAGAAAAATCATTTGAAAGTTTAATTTGGTCAAAACCCTTTGATGGTTCAATTTGATCAAGCCCAATTAATGGATTAAATGATTTATAATCATTTGAAGGTTCAATTAACTCCAAAACTAATTGATTACTTATAAAGTACCTCAATGATGATTACAGTGAAAGCATATTTAATGTACTTAGATGACTTATACATTTGCTACCTAGGAAGGTAATAAACTCATTACCCGATGATTACCAAAGGTAAGTACAAAGGTTGAATCCATAATGTACTTAATTTATTGGTAACCTTGGTAGGGTTAGCCTTTGATATTTATGGAAGCAACAACTCAACACACAAAGCTAACCTTAAATGTATTGTAATGACTCGTTTTCAAACTAGTCATCTGATTAGGGTTTACTTCGATAGTTGTATGCTTAATTAAGTTGATCATTGTTTAAAGCTTGATTAGTGATGGTAGTTAAATTTTCATGTTTTAAATATAATGAGAAGTTTTAATCATACTTTGATCCACCTAATTAGGGTTAAGGTTTGAAAACCCTAATCGGTCCAAATTAGGGTTTTGATGACATATGAATACAGAATTTGATAAGTATAATGTCTCACTAAATAATTTTTAGTATTTTATGTGTAACTCTGATTTACTTAAAATTTGTATATTATTTGGATATATAAAATTTAAACAACATTGGAAAATATCAGAATTTTTTAATAATGTTTTAACTGTTTATCGGTCGAGTTTCAAACTCGACCGATCACATATCCAGATTTATATAGAAGTGTGGTAATTGAATTTTATCTTTTTATTGGTATATCCAATTGATCTAAAATTTTGAAATGTACTTTAGAAACTCAATTATAGACACTCTTTTAAATTGGCGTAATTTTTGGATGACTTTTGATCTCTGAAGAGAGGGTGTCGGTCGAGTTATGTGCAGGACAAACTCGACCGACCATGCTGCTGACTGCAGTATAGTGATGTAGTATTTTATTTTTATAATTTATTGGATTATTCAATTTAGCTCAAATTTTAACTGGAGGTTTGATACTCAGTTTTAAATAACATATTAAATTTCAATAATTTTTGGAAGAAGTTTGTATCACAACAGACCTTGATCGGTCGAGTTCTGAGGGAGACAAACTCGACCGACCATATTTTTCTGGAAAATAAAAAAAAGACTGAAAAATGTTTATAATTAATTATTACAAGCACCTTAATGAGTATATAGGACTCTATATCACCTCTCATTTCCATCCCACACTTTAGAGCTTCGTAATTCTTGAGAGAGGAGGAGATTTTAGGGTTTGGAGAATCTGAAGTGGAAATTTCAGATTTTTGGGTTTTCTCTTTCCAAGGTTGGTAAATTCTATACAGATCATAAATCTTTACTAGGTTTATTTTCTTCTATTCTCTCCTATGTATAGAACTCGTCACTTCCCTGATTTGGATCAAAAGAATCCAAATTGATCTCTTCTTTCATTCTTTCTTCTTCAATTCTTCTTCTTCTAGGTTCTTGAGTGAAGAGGAGCAGGAAGCAACTATTTTCTTGAAGCAAGGACTTGATTCAAGAATTAGCACTAGTAGCTGGGCTACGAATTTCAGGTGTTTCACACCTGAGGTGAGTGTTTTTCTCCCTCTTAAGCTTTGTATTCATGTTGAAAGTCTAATTCAATCCGGCTAAAATAATCAGAAACCTTGTTTGTATATGTATGTGATTGGATTTGATTTCGGAAAGGTATTGGGGAATCCAATTTTTACTAATTTTTATTATGTCTCATTGATGGAAAGTTGATTAATTCCTATTATATTGATTGAGGATGCATGGATATTCCTATGGGTAGATGACTATGGTATTTTATGTGAATTTTGCCTAAAAATTAGCACAATGGCCGATATGCTTGGAATTGAATTGACATGTATAAAGTCATATTTGAATTGTACTAGATTGTATTATACAAGTGTATTGTTGAATATTAATGGAATTGAATGACCACATATCCTGATTAGGATTTGTTTTGAGGAAATGAATCAAATGATTCAATTAATCGATGTATACTCATGATTGATGAATGCAATGTGTAAAAATGGAAACTAGGGTTTCCATGTTTGTGAATAACCCTAATGAACCCTTGGGTCATGATTGGATTAATAAATGATATGATTCTTATGATATCTTGAACTAAGGAATGACTCCTTGAAAACCCTAAATGTTTATTACTAAGACCATTATGAGTGATAAACCTAGAACTTGTATATGATGTTTGAAGTGTGATCAAATGCTGAAATTGAAAGTATTAATACTTCAATTGAATACGATGAGTCTTACTATATCATCTAATTCTAATGCATTTGTTTTAATATAATAAAGAATAATCATTGTTGATTATGGGAATGACATTAGTAGTCAACATTAAGGTACACTTATCTGAATATAAGAGACAATATGAACATGATGTACGTAATGGTGATTGCAACATAAAGATGAAACTAATGAAGATAGTATGATGAAGTATTTTATCTTTTATTTTAATTGCATGTGGCTTAACCCAAATTAAATGAAAAATACTAAGAACTGTATTTTGGTAAATGTTATGTAGAAGAGAAGCATTGTATGTAAAGTGAATCAAGAAAGATTGGTCCAGATAATGTAATGAACATGAAATGAATGAAGTTGAGACTACTGAGTATAAAATGATGGAAAAAGATAGGAATTAATAGATGATTCTATGAATGTAACTCTTACCCTAAAATGATGAGTTTGATGATGCTAGTGAATGATAATATCAAATGGGGAATTAAGAGATGAACATAATTGTAATTGAATTCAACTAAATGATGAAAGTCAAGTATTTGAATTGATTTACAAGAATGTGTTCTTGAACTGTGAATTGTACTCTGAGAATGGACTAATAGTAAAAACTTCAATTGATAGTGAACATGTGATGACTAGTAACCCATATGAAGAATGTGAAATAAAAGAAGAAGAGAACTAAGTCGGGTATGCATGTATATGCATGAAATTTATTGGCATCTACTCATATTGGATGGAATAGGCATATGTTGTATGATAAATCCATTCTTAGTATGAGGAATGATACATGATATCTATATGCTTTTACTGTTGCTAGTTTTAATGCCTCTGCTAATATTAGTTCAGAACTGTGATATACAATGAACCGATAAGATTTATGTCGAAATGGAATTTAATATGCACTCCTTACATTTAGAAACCATGATAAGGGTAAATGTTGCATAATGAGATTATGTCTAGGGCTAAAAGCCCACTGATGATGATAAAACCCTGATGGGGTAAATGCTGGACAATAAGATTATGTCTCAGGCAGAAAGCCCACTATTGATGATTGCTATGAGATCAAGTAGAAGATAGAAATAATCATATGTGTTGCAATATACAGAGTTATTGTGCTTCTTGTTTTGATCATTGTCCTTATTGATAAACTTGATCCGTTTCATGTTAGTGTAGTTATGTGAGAACACACAGATACGATATTTGATGTTTTGAATTCTTGTAAGATGAGTAAAAGAGATTAATAACAAGTGAAATGATGGAACATCTAGTTAGGTGCCCTGAACACTGTGAGTTTCCCCCGAGGACCACACTGGGGAAACAAAATGGATCTCCTTGTAGTAATCGATGAATTATGAGAAGGATTTCCAGATTGTGGATCGAGACCTTAAAGGTTAGACCACCAAGATTTAGGAGTGAGTCATCTGGAGTGGCTCTGGCCCTAAATCCTTATTGTGAAAGTCTATGTCCAGATGGAATAGACACTGTTGAAATGAAATATGTGAAATGTGAAATACTGTGATATGTGATATACTGTTTTGCTGGTTCCTATCTCGTGTACCCGAGATGAGGACGTGAGCCTCTTTAGGCAACCCTGAGGTGGCCAGGGTCTGTTGTTGATATCTTAGGGTGGCCGGCTAAATCCTAAGATAGTGACGGTGAGTCGTTGACACGAGAATCAGGCGTGGCGACTTCTACTTGGTGAGGTACAAGCCAAGTAGTTTCAAGGCAAATGAATAAAAGATGATAAGCCGTGTAGAACATGATTTGAATGATTATTACATTCCTTGTGCTACTAGTCGATGATTTGTCATTGTTGATTAAGCTTCATGTTGTGGAAAGTAATCATGTTGCTATGGACATTTCCTATTTCATATTATGATCTGTCATGCTGACAAGTTATAAATGTTGGAATTTATATCTATTTTGAATATGAGTTGGATTGCTTGCTATTTGATAGTATTGTTTGGTAGATATGTATTATGTGTACTTCAGCTTCAGGACTGCAGGATGTGTTCCTGGTCTGGCTGGTGGAGTGTCACAAATAGAATGTTATTGTCATGTATTGATTCAAAATGCTTAGAACTTGACTTATTACTCATGCAGTAGGATTCTTAATCTGAACTAAGAAGTATTTGCTAATTTGTTCATAGACATGCTTTAACAGATGTTTCAAAGTTATGATTGGTTTAAGTGATTACCTTATCTTTTGGATTAGATTACCATTGTAAGATAGATTTGACTCATGATAGAACTATCTGCTAGACTTTTTAATATCTGCATGTTTCCATTAAGTTTATTATACTTAATCTGATGCTGATGCATGTACCTAGCTTGAGTGGGAGGTATCCACTCACTGGGGCTCTATATGAGTCTCATGAGGTTGTTTCAAATGTTTTTAGGTATAATTCTATCCAGCAGAGAGGTCATGACAAAGAAGATATAAATAGTATAATCTAGATAGATTAGAATGTCCCTGTACTCTCTCTTTCTCGGGATGGGTTGTAGATTAAGTTTGTTCATCAATATACATGTATCTGATGTAAACTGAACCGCATATGAGAATAAGATTTGATTCTAGATTTAATGGAGTTGAATATGATTGTGATACCTACATGTAATGTCCTTGATGGGACATTGATTTATGAGTTTGTGAATAAAGAAAAAGGAAAAAATTTATCTGTGTTTTTCATATAATGTTTAATCGCCTTTGTCGAGAATTCATTATTTATTTCATAATCTGGGTTTAGGTTTTGGGATTACCTCCAATGGTTGGTATTTGTGTTGATCAAAAGAGTGGGTCCCGACAGACGTGGTATCAGAGCCTAGGTTAGATGAGTCTACAGGGATAATAGGATCTAGGACTAATTGATAATGTCAATGTTGAATATAACCTGAATGATGTGCATACTGACTGAACTCAGTATCCAGATACTCTGGTCAAGTATTTGGGTATTGAGCTAAGGTAGTATGGAATTGTCGACTATACTTCTTCTAGATGCCCTGACCAAGTATCCAGATGAACATATTTTGGTAGTATAATAAGACGCATGATGTAAAAGAGAAAAATGGCGATAAAATGGTGAAAAAGAAAAGGATATTATAATTCAATATGGAACCCATGGAAAACATGAAATTTCATATAATAAAGATGAAAGCTTAGTGGATTATGAACATAATCTCTAATGAGTTTGAGTCTAAGTATGAAATATGAAATTGTGAGAAAAAGCTATGAACCAAAATGCACACTAGATGATCTTCTTTAAAAAGAAAATTGATGAATGCAGATGATAATATGTGAATGAGTCATAATCTTAATCCATGAGATACACAATAAAAAAAGGATGTGAAAGGTGATGTGAATTGAATCTTGATAAATGATGTATTACTAATATTAGTGATTTAAATGTTTATAATACTCAAGGTGAGATATGATGATGACATAGGATGAAATATCCATCTAATAAAAAAAAAGATTTCATATGAAAGAAAGATAAATGGAATACTTTCTAACTAGATGTTGAGAGAGGTGAACGATTATATGATATGATATTCTTCCATATCTTTTCTTGGATTTCGAGACGAAATCCTAAAAGGAGGGGAGAATTTGTAATGACCCGTTTTCAAACTAGTCATCTGATTAGGGTTTACTTGGATAGTTGTATACTTAATTAAGTTGATCATTGTTTAAAGATTTATTAGTAATGGTAGTTAAATTTTCATGTTTTAAATATAATGATAAGTTTTAATAATACTTTGATCCACCTAATTAGGGTTAAGGTTTGAAAACCCTAATCGGCCCAAACTAGGGTTTTGATGACATATGAATACAGAATTTGATAAGTATAATGTCTCACTAAATGATTTTTAGTATTTTATGTGTAACTCTTATTTACTTAAAATTTGGATATGATTTGGATATATAAAATGTAAACAACATTGGAAAATATCAGATTTTTTGAAGAATGTTTTAACCTGTTTATAGGTCGAGTTTCAAACTCGACCGATCACATTTCCAGATTTATATAGCAGTGTGGTAATTGAATTGTATCTTTTTATTGGTATATCCAATTGATCTCAAATTTTAACTGTAATTTAGAAACTCAATTATAGACACTCTGTTAAATTAGCGTAATTTTTGGATGACTTTTGATCTCTGAAGAGAGGGTGTCGGTCGAGTTTAGTGCAGGACAAACTCGACCGACCATGCTGCTGACTGCAGTATAGTAGTGTAGTATTTTATTTTTTATAATTTATTGGATTATCCAATTGAGCTCAAATATTAACTGAAGGTTTGTTACTCCTTTTTAAACAACATATTAAATTTTCATAATTTGTTGAAGAAATTTTGTATCACAACAGACCTTGATCGGTCGAGTTCTGAGGGAGACAAACTCGACCGATCAGATTTTTCTGGAAAATAAACAAAAGACTGAAAAATGTTTATAATTAATTATTCCAAGCACCTTAATGAGTATATGGGACTCTATTACGACCCAAGCACCTCTCATTTCTGTCCCACACTTCAGAGCTTCGTAATTCTTGAGAGAGGAGGGGATTTTAGGGTTTGGAGAATCTGAAGTGGAAATTTCAGATTTTTGGGTTTTCTCTTTCCAAGGTTGGTAAATTCTATACAGATCATAAATCTTTACTAGGTTTATTTTCTTCTATTCTCTCCTATGTATAGAACTCGTCACTTCCCTTATTTGGATCAAAAGAATCCAAATTGATCTCTTCTTTCATTCTTTCTTCTTCAATTCTTCTTCTTCTAGGTTCTTGAGTGAAGAGGAGCAGGAAGCAACTGTTTTCTTGAAGCAAGGACTTGATTCAAGAATTAGCACTAGTAGCTGGGCTACGAATTTCAGGTGTTTCACACCTGAGGTGAGTGTTTTTCTCCCTCCTAAGATTTGTATTCATGTTGAAAGCCTAATTCAATCCGGCTAAAACAATCAGAAACCTTGTTTGTATATGTATGTGATTGGATTTGATTTGGGAAAGGTATTGGGGAATCCAATTTTTACTATTTTTGATTATGTCTCATTGATTGAAAGTTGATTAATTCCTGTTATATTGATTGAGGATGCATGGATATTCCTATGGGTAGATGACTATGGTATTTTATGTGAATTTTGCCTAAAAATCAGCACAATGGCCGATATGCTTGGAATTGAACTGACATGTATAAAGTCATATTTGAATTGTACTAGATTGTATTATACAAATGTATTGTTGAATATTAATGGAATTGAATGACCACATATCCTGATTAGTATTTGTGTTGAGGAAATGAATCAAATGATTCAATTAATCGATGTATACTCATGATTGATGAATGAAATGTGTGAAAATGAAAACTAGGGTTTCCACGTTTGTGAATAACCCTAATGAACCCTTGGGTCATGATTGGATTACTAAATGATATGATTCTTATGATATCATGAACTAAGGAATGACTCCTTGAAAACCCTAAAAGTTTATTACTAAGACAATTATGAGTGATAAACCTAGAACTTGTATATGATGTTTGAAATGTGATCAAATGCTGAAATTAAAAGTATTAATGCTTCAATTGAATATGACGAGTCTTACTATATCACCTAAGTCTAATATATTTGTTTTAATATAATAAAGATGATCATTGTTGATTATGGGAATGACATTAGTAGTCAACATTAAGGTACACTTATCTGAATATAAGAGACAATATGAACATGATGTATGTGACGGTGATTGCAACATAAAGATGAAACTAATGAAGATAGTATGATGAAGTATTTTATCTTTTATTTTAATTGCATGTGGCTTAACCCAAATTAAATGAAAAATACTAAGAACTGTATTTTGGTAAATGTTATATAGAAGAGAAGCATTGTATGTAAAGTGAATCAAGAAAGATTGATCCATATAATGTAATGAACATGAAATGAAAGAAGTTGAGACTACTGAGTATAAAATGATGGAAAAAGATAGGAATTAATAGATGATTCTATGAATGTAACTCTTTCCCTAAAATGATGAGTTTGATGATCCTAGTGAATGATAATATCAAATGGGGGAATTAAGAGATGAACATAATTGTAATTGAATTCAACTAAAAGATGAAAGTTAAGTATTTGAATTGATTTACAACAATGTGTTCTTGAACTGTGAATTGTACTCTAAGAATGGACTAATAGTACAAACTTCAATTGATAGTGAACATGTGATGACTAGTAACCCCATATGAAGAATGTGAAATAAAAGAAGAAGAGAACTAAGTCGGTTATGCATGAAATTTATTGGCATCTACTCATATTGGATGGAATAGGCATATGTTGTATGATAAATCCATTCTTAGTATGAGGAATGATACATGATATCTATATGCTTTTACTGTTGCTAGTTTTAATGCCTCTGCTAATATTTGTTCAGAACTGTGATATACAATGAACTGATAAGATTTATGTTGAAATGGAATTTAATATGCACTCCTTACATTGAGAAACCCTGATAAGGGTAAATGTTGCATAATGAGATTATGTCTAGGGCTAAAAGCCCACTGATGATGATACAACCCTGATGGGGTAAATGTTGGACAATAAGATTATGTGTCGGGCAGAAAGCCCACTATTGATGATTGCTATGAGATCAAGTAGAAGATAGAAATAATCATATGTGTTGCAATATACAGAGTTATTGTGCTTCTTGTTTTGATCATTGTTCTTATTGATAAACTTGATATGTTTCATGTTAGTGTAGTTATGCGAGAACACACAGATACGATATTTGATGTTTTTAATTCTTGTAAGATGAGTAAAAGAGATTAATAACAAGTGAAATGATGGAACATCTAGTTAGGTGCCCTGAGCACCGTGAGTTTCCCCCGAGGACCACACTGGGGAAACAAAACAGATCTCCTTGTAGTAATCGATGAATTATGAGAAGGATTTCCGGAGTGTGGATCGAGACCTTAAAGGTTAGACCACCAGGATTTAGGAGTGAGTCATCTGGAGTGGCTCTGGCCCTAAATCCTTGTTGTAAAAGTCAATGTCCTGATGGAATAGACTCTGTTGAAATGAAATATGTGAAATGTGAAATGAAAAACATGTGAAATATTGTGATATGTGATATACTATTTTGCTAGTTCCTATCTCGTGTACCCGAGATGAGGACGTGAGCCTCTTTAGGCAACCCTGAGGTGGCCAGGGTCTGTTGTTGATATCTTAGGGTGGCCGACTAAATCCTAAGATATTGACGGTGAGTCGTTGACACGAGAATCAGGCGTGGCGACTTCTACTTGGTGAGGTACAAGCCAAGTAGTTTCAGGGCAAATGAATAAAAGATGATAAGCCGTGTAGAACATGATTTGAATGATTATTACATTTCTTGTGCTGCTAGTTGATGATTTGTCATTGTTGATTAAGCTTCATGTTGTGGAAAGTAATCACGTTGCTATGGACATTTCTTATTTCATATTATGATCTGTCATGCTGACAAGTTATAAATGTTGGAATTTATATCTATTTTAAATATGAGTTGGATTGCTTGCTATTTGATAGTATTGTTTGGTAGATATGTATTATGTGTACTTCAGCTTCAGGACTGTAGGATGTGTTCCTACTCTGGCTGGTGGAGTGTCACAAATATAATGTTATTGTCATGTATTGATTCAAAATGCTTAGAACTTGACTTATTACTCATGAAGTAGGATTCTTAATCTAAACTAAGAAGTATTTGCTAATTCGTTCATAGACATCCTTTAACAGATGTTTCAAAGTTATGATTGGCTTAAGTGATTACCTTATATTTTGGATTATATTACCATTGTAAGATGGATTTGACTCATGATAGAACTATCTGCTAGACTTTTTAATATCTGCATGTTTCCATTAAGTTTATTATACTTAATCTGATGTTGATGTATGTACCTAGCTTGAGTGGGAGGTATCCACTCACTGGGGCTCTATATGAGTCTCATGAGGTTGTTTCAAATGTTTTTAGGTATAATGCTATCCAGCGGAGAGGTCATGATAAAGAAGATATAAATAGTATAATCTAGATAGATTAGAATGTCCCTGTACTCTCTCTTTCCCAGGATGGGTTGTAGATTAAGTTTGTTCATCAATGTACATGTATCTGATGTAAACTGAATCGCATATGAGAATAAGATTTGATTCTAGATTTAATGGAGTTGAATATGATTGTGATACCTGCATGTAATGTCCTTGATGTGACATTGATTTATGAGTTTGTGAACAAAGAAAAAGGAAAAAATTTATCTGTGTTTTTCGTATAATGTTTAATCACCTTTGTCAAGAATTCATTGTTTATTTCATAATCTGGGTTTAGGTTTTGGGATTACCTCTAATGGTTGGTATTTGTGCTGATCAAAAGAGTGGGTCCCGACATGTATGTTTTTGAATACATGATTAACTCAATCTAATCAAGATTGGGGTAATGAATGTCCTAGAGAGGATGAGAGAGAGAAATTCATACATGTTTAATAATTAAGTAGTAATCAAGCCTCAACACATTAAAAATGAATTAAATATGTAATTAGGGTATGATCCTTGATAAAGAGATCATGAAACCCTAATTGAGGTGATTGATGAACCCAAACCCTAATTTAGGGAAATTCTAAGTGAAACCCTAATTTAGGGGGATAATGTAAACTCTAATTGGGATGATGTAAACCCTAATTTCTGTTAAAGCTACATAAAACCCTAATTTGGGGAAATGTGGTGAGAAACCCTAACTCAGGGTAATGATATGTAAATCCCTAATGTAGGGTGATGTAATGTGTTTTGAAACCCTAATACATGGCAAAGGTATGAGAAACCCTAATTTTGGGTTATAATGTACAAAACCCTAATTTTGGGCAATATGATGATAAATCATAACCCTAATGTGGGATAATAGGATGAGTATCTTTGATTGACATGAAATGGAAACCCTAACCCTAAAAAGGGAGTAGTGGTATTATTTTGTGTTGCATGGTGCTGATATGTAAGCATTATAACTGTTATCATGAAGTATTAACCATGCAGGTATCATGAGATAATGAACATAGCCAGGTATGAACTGTGATGTTTCGATTATTGTTGTTATTGGGCCTTGTGAGCCATAATATGCTTTATTGCCTAGTGAGAGGTAACAAGAAATGAAATAGGCTTTGAGAGCCATGTGAGATGCTTTTATAACAGGTATCATGTTTACCTTGGGCAGATGACCTGAAGGTGTTTAGTCACCTGATAAGTGGTAAAAAATGTTCTTTGATGAACTGAGGGTTTGAATACCTATTTCTTATAATCATGATGATAAGTTATGAAAGAATGAGAATGCTCCTAATGAGATGAGGGATTGAGATCCCAATGCCTTATTAAAGATTTAAACAGTACTTGATGAAAGTATCACACATTCTTTATAGCAATTTTTAAAATAATTGATGTTTGGAAACTTGATTGATGCTAAAAGAATATGGCAATACACTTAATTAATTGAGTGATATCATATAATGTAGTTGCCCTGACCACATATCCATCAGCGTCAGAATTTGCTGAATGGTGAAACGAGTTAAACTCGGAACACATATTTTTGAATATGTGGGGGTAAATGGGCAATCATATCCTTATGCCCTGTAGGGATGACTATGTGTTATCACCTATGTACAAGATAGGTTGTGTGCCATAACCCTGAAAAGAGTATGGCTACAGGCCATGACTCCACAAAACAATACCAGGCATTAGCTGTGTGATCTAAGCCTGAAGAGAGTGTATGTTGCGACTATAACTCTATAGTGAAGATGCCAATATACCCTGGCAAGCTAATTGCAGTTTGACACATGATGTATCTGCCATATAATCTCGCACTGATCGAGAAAGATGAGGTCTTGGAGTTCGTCTCTTCCATTGACCTTGTGTGGTACCGATGCTTAACGTAATCGTGGTCGGTTGGAGTATGAACGATATACTTCATCTCTTCAGGGCATTAATTAAGTATTATTGTAAAATATAATCATCCGTGTAGCATATTTGCCTAAGGTTGAAATATGAGAATCATTGGTTGATATTATCTTGCTTAGTATAGCGGATAAATGTTATGCATGTTCTTCATATTCCTTATTGGATAAGTGACATGTTGCTCTATCAGGTTATAGCTGTAACATCCCTGACATGGGTTATGCCTTAACCCTGGGAGTTTTACTTAATAAAGTTAATTAGATCCTTAATTTTATCTTGTTAAAAGTAATTAAGGCTCAAGAGGAACTTATGTTTCAATTTTAGTCCTTTTCGAACAATGTTGAAACAATGTTTTGCTTGTTTTGGACTAAAGTGCAAATTACCCAAGTTGAGGGGTCAAATTGCAAATGTTACATGATAAGATGTTACTCATATGTTAAAGCATCATTAGGATGATGATGATGCAGAGGTATGGCTTGGGAAAAGCCTTAGTACCAAGAAAGAGCTGATAAAGCAATGTTTGTGCTTTAAAACCTAGTTTTAGTATAATATGCAATTTACACAAAACCTAGGGTTCAATATGCAAGTTACCACTTCAAAATAGTCTCTAATGTTTCTTGGCATCATTTAGAGAAAATAAAATGAGAGGGGCATTTCATTTGTATCATTTTGGAGGAGAGAGAATTTTGATATTAAAATAATCAAGATTTAAGCATAATTGAAACCCTAATTCAATTTAATGCAAAAATAAATAAAAATAATTGAAGGGTCTTCAACGAAAAAACGATATGGTTGAAATTTCTCAAGTATGAACGTTCTTGTGCCTTGAAAAGGTAACGAAAATATCCAAAGGAATGGATAACTCATTCACATTATTAAAAGAAAAAGTAATATCCACTAAAAAGGGGATATTAGTATAATATGTTTAAGGTGCTTAATTTCTTTTCTTTTAATTCTTGGATAATGGAGAGGTTTTTCAAGGGGATGAATATGGCTTCGTGGACAAGTAATTGAGGGGGAAGAGGCGGCACTAATTTTGGAATTAAAAGATTTTTATAACACATTTTCTCTCTCATTGAATTTCTTATAAAAACACCCTTTCCAACTCAATTGAGAGGCTTTTTCGAATCCCCTTCTTCTATTTGCTTGCAAAACGACCAAGGGAGATAGGAGCAGTAGGAGGAGGACCCCCACCCTGTAGGTAACCTTCTTGATCACTTTCAACCATGATTTCATGGTGGAAATCAAAAATAAATGATGGATTTCTTCTTTTCCTCCATCAATCTTCCTTTCCAGCCAATCTTTTCACTCCAAAGCTTAAGGACGAGCCTTGGGAGAGTTGCAAAAGCTTCCTCCACCATTTTTGATGTGAAATTCCAAGCTTTGAAGCTCATTTGGAGGCGGGTTATATAACTCAAACCCTTACATATTGTTATTGCATTCAAATCTCCATTAATTGTTGAACGTTTTGTTCTATTTGAAATTCCCTTGATCCATTGCTGTAATTACCATGAAAATGGCAGTAGCTTTTGAATGTATGAAGGTATATGATGATGACATCATCTTGGGCACGCAATCCAACAATTTTCCCTTGCAAACGGTTTTGAAGATCTTGGTCTAAACGGTTTCACCAAACCGTTTGGAGACTAAACAGTTTGCAAACTGTTTAGAGTCTTGAACCCCAAACCATTTAGGATGGTTGACCATTTGGATGGGTTTACCATTTGATGTCAAGGCCCTAGTACATATTGGATGAGGATCTAATGGTTCCAATTGATTGAACAATGTATGGACAATCGTCCAATTAGAAACCCTAATCGGGTTGAGTGCTGATTTTATAATTAATTGATCTAATTCTTTGGGTTGATTAACCCAAACGGTCTCAAGATAGTTTGGAGATCACCCAAACAGTCTCAAGACCGTTTGGAGGTCAACCAAGACCGTTTGGAGGTCTAGGGTTGAGTATGGTTGAGTAGTTGAAGATCTAAAGATACCAAATTGAAATGCAAATCAATAGCTAGTTGATGAGCAATCCAATGATGCAAACCCTAATTGAACTTAACAAATTTTAATGATGGATGGGGAAAATGGTCTCAAGACCATTTGGAGGTCATCCAAATGACCTCGAGACCATTTAAGGTCAGGTCATGCCCAATTTGAATGGTGGTCCAATGATTTCAAAGCAATCAGTTCCACAATGATTAATATTGAAAGTTCATCGATTTCAAAACCTAATTCAATTGGGTTCAAAACCCTAATTGATGATAAATTGAAAGTTTAATCAATTGAAGGATGATTTATTAAGCTCAATTGAAGCATGGGGCTTAGGTTCAATTGATGAGTAATTGCATGGATTGAATCGTGAAGGAATTAATCTTAGAAACCCTAAATCAATATGAGTGGTTGAGACCATTTTTGGTTCACTCGGTTTTGAGAAGGTTTGGACCAAATGGTCTCAAGACCGTTTGAGTCCAAATAGTCTCAAGACCATTTGGGACCAAACGATCCCAAATCGATTGAGGCAAACGGTTTCAAGTACCTACTTTGTCAAACAGTTTCAAGTACCTACTTTGTCAAACGGTTTCAAGTACCTACTTTGCTAAACAGTTTCAAACCGCAAGACCTAGACCGTTTGGAGGTCTAAACGGTCTTAGACCATTTGAAGGTATTTCATACAAGACCATTTGAGGTCTGATTGGTCAAGACCATTTGGGGTCTAAGTGACCAAGACCATTTGGAAGTAATTAACCAAAACCGTATGGACACTTAAGGTGACTAAAGGTCAATTGTTTAACTAATCATTACATGATGTAATTCAAGGATGGTTATGGTAAGTGTACTCTTAATAAGATAGGGCGATGAGTACCTTTTGAATAACTAATCTTTGATGATTATGGAAGAAATGACACAATACATGTGTTAGCTCTCCAATCAAGTTGAGTTAACCTAATCTAATCAGGTATGATGTAACATCATCATATAAATGATAAGAGAGAGAGGACTTCCTACATGAATGATAATTATGTAGTGGTTAAGTCTCAACACTTCCAACATGAATGAATGTGTAATTAGGGTATGGTCCTTGATAAAGAGATCATGAACCCTAATTAGGGAGGTTAATCTGCCCTAACCCTAATTGAGGGCAATGATAGGTGAAACTCTAATCTATGGTAATGGTATGACCCTACTTTAGGGTAATGACATGAGAAACCCTAATTCAAGGTACTTTAATAATAAACCCTAATTGAATATGAATAGTAAACCCCTACTTGAGGATGATGTTATGTGAAACCCTAATCAAGGGTGATGTCTTAAGAAATCCTAATGTAGTTATGAATGATGAAACCCTAATCAAGGGTGATGTCATGTGAAACCCTAATCAGGGGTGATGTCATGTGAAACCCTAATCAAGGGTGATGTCATGTGAAACCCTAATCTAGGGTGATGTCATGTGAAACCTTAATCAAGGGTGATGTCTTAAGAAATCCTAATGCACTTATGAATGATGAAACTCTAATCAAGGGTAATGTTATGTGTAACCCTAATGTAATAGTGTGATGTGAGATTATAACCTAGGGTGATGCCATGAAATGATATATGAAACATTAGCATAAAATCCTAACCCTAATATAGGGTAAAGGCATGTGAAACTCAAATTTTGGGTTATAGTGCATGAGCCCTATTCTTGGGCAATATGATGGTAAAACATAACTCTAATATTGAGGATATGAGTAGAGAAACCCTAATCTTAAATAATGTGATATGAAACCTTAAAATAAGGATGAAGTTATGAGAAATCCTGATGAAGGGTGATATTATGTGAAACCCTAATATAGGGTGATGCTATGTAAACCCTAATTGATAAGAATAGGAGACCCTATTCCTAATAATGGAATAGTGACTAAACATTGATAAGTGAAATACTTAAAGAGATTGGTAATGGATAACCCTATATTAATAATGCCTCAACTCCAAGGTGAGTCCATATCATTGGTAATGGTTGCATATTCCAAATAAGTGACCTAGACATAATACATTACATGATAATATGATGAATTTGTGTATAATGTATTAGGATGGGAAATACCCTAATACCAAATAAGTTGGTGAACTCAAGTAAGATAAAGGTGATGAAGGAAGTGATACATCAACATATGATAGATATCACATCCATTACCTCAAAATAGATATACCTTGATGTATTCTAAATCCCATATACTTCGGGAATAGCACATGAAGTGTGTCATGTCAATTGTTACATTATGAAGTAATGCTCTTTGATAAGCCCAGGCTAATATTCCCTATGAAAAGGTTAAATCAAATCAATAAAGCTTGATGTAATCATATTCTAACAAAGTTGAGAAAGGAACTTATATCTTGTGATGATAATTCATTTAATGATGAGTAATGAGAATAAATAAGTATGATCAAATACTTATGTTATCAATGTTGGCTCCTAGCTGTATGGAGCAATGACTTAGGGCTTGATCATTAATGATATGATCCTGAGAACCTAAATGGTTAGCTATGGATAACCCTAATGGAGGGAGATGATATGTAATAGAAATCCTAATCCTAAATAAGGGAATGATGATACTACTCTTACTTTGCATGAGTGCTATTATGTACTTGATATAATTGTTACTATGTAGAGATCATATAGGTGATCATGAGATGATGAGCATAGCCAGGTATGAGATATGATGTGTTAATTATTTAAATGTCTTATGGGCTTTATGAGCCATTATATGTATTGTTACCTAGTAAGAGGTAACAAGAGACTAATGGGCCTTGACAGCCATGTGAAATGCTAATGTAGCAAATATCATGTTTACCTTGGTAAAATGACCTGAAAGTATTTGTTACCAAGATAAGTGGTAACAAGTTTTCTTTGATGAACTAAGCGTTTAAATACCCATATTCCATAATCATGATGATGAGATGTTGAGGTATGAGAATATCCATGATGTGACAAGTGACTAAGATTCCAATGTTCTATAAAAGTGTTGAAAAGTACTTGATAGATAAATTACACTCTTCTTTGTAGCATTTGTCATAATAATGTTTGAGAACTTGACCGATGTTAAAAGAGCACAGTAATGCACATAATTAACCAAGTGAAATCTTATCATGTAGTGCCCTGGCCATAGATCCATCAACGTCAGAATTTGCTGAATGGTGAAACGGGTAGCTCCGCGGCTGTAACATACCAGATCTAGAACCCTACCCTAGAACTTTGACCTTTTGGTAATTTTCCAAACAAGGTTGAGGTGAGAATGATCCTAATAATCTAATGCATGAATAATGTAAATAATATGTCACATAATTCAATTGGTGATAATAAGATGATAAATAACTTAATTGGATGCATAATGATGTTAATGGGCCTATAATGGGCCAGAAGACACAACCCATGTAAGAAAGACTCAAAATAAAGAATAGACTTCAAATTAGTAATCTACACATCAAAATAAGCCTACATGTCAAATTTCATTTAATTTGGACAACCTTGAAATAATATGGTAATATTAAGAGAAAGAAATTACCTAAAAGGTGTAATAAATATAATAATTGACCCCAAAAGAGGAAATAACCTTATATTCGTGATCTACATAATAAATATAGCCATTGGGTGAATTTTCATCCAATTTGGAGAAAGTTTGCTTAAAAGGTGAAATCAGGAGAGAGAAAGTGTGTAAAATCTTCAAGATATTAAATAAATATGCAAATATATCCAATATGTAAAATTAATGGAAAATTCGTGTTCAACACATTAAATATGACTTGTGGGTCAAGTTTCATAAAAATTTGGATAATCCTAAATCCATTAATAAAGGAGGGAAGAGAAAATAGTAATTTATTTATTTAACACCTTTAATGTTCTTAAAAGGCAAATCTAATTTTATATTCGGAATCTACATGCCTTTATTAACCTTTGTGCAAAATTTTACCTAATTTGGGGTTCGTTTGCACCCTCAAATAAGGAAAGAGAGGAAAAGGAAATAATGTATAAATGTCACATTATTATTTTGTCGATTTCATATGGTTTCCTTCTATTTTAGCTGTCACGCTTGCTTTCTCAGTATTTGGCCTTCTTTGTGACCGTTAGATTTCGATCTGATGGTGTGCGAGTTGTCTCCTACCTCGAGTAGGAGACGCCGGCCAGCTACAGTGCTGCGGCCCTGGTAAATCGTGTATATCTCGTGTGTTTCTCGATCTTTTCGCACGATTTTTCTTCGGTTGTGTTCGCGAGAAGATTCCGCACAGGTAGATGGTTATCTTGTTTCCTTTCTTGAAGGATTCGGGAAATACCCAATCCTTATGGGACTGTACTTCCACGGTCCTTTACCAAGACCAGTATCTCTGACCCTCTACTATATATAACGCTCCTCCCACCTCCGCCCAACCTTATGGAGTTCTACTCGTCTCTCAATTTCCCTGTACATTATGTCCTTGCCTCCCGATGATCAAGTCTTAGTTTCTTCATTGCGGCGCGACTCTAAGTATCTCGGAGTTGCCTGGAGCCGAATTGGCAACCGAGGTGAGTTCCCTACAACTCGATCTTCCAATTCGTGCCTTCAGTTCGATGTTTGATCGCTTATCTCGGTTTTCCCCCAAATCTGGCCGTAGTCCAGCCGTGCTGTTCTTGCATCCGTGGTTGGGCGAAAGGTAGGGGATGAATCCCCCACTTGGTTTCCCAGTTTTGCCCCTCCGTGTTTCTTTTCTTCATTTTCTGGCTCAGGGCGTAATCGTCTTTTCACTATCTGTTTTTCTTGTCTTTGGGCGAGGTCAACCGGGAGGCTGACTGGTGACATGGCCACTTCCTATTGGGCCAAGTCACAGATCGGCCCCGCTACCTCCTCTCTCTCTGTTTGCTTCGCTGACTTGGCAATTTGCTTAATTTCTATTGGTCGAATTTCTAAAATCCATAACTAATTAATTACTGATCAGAAAAATATAAATAAATAGCCATTGGATTCAGAAAAATAAGGGCTTTCTAATGGAATTGGTTTTATCGTATGAATCTGATGTTTTAAACATGTGTTTTTAATGGATCTAATTAAATAAGATAATAACTTGTATAATTCATAACTAATAATTTATAAGTCAGAAAAATATAATAAAATATGTTTTGAACTCAGGAAAATATAATCTAAAATATGGAATCGTTTGGAAACCTAATTCATATATTAACAAAAAGGTGTTTTTAGGGTTTATGAAATCAATATAAAACCTAATCCTAATTTCACATATATGCTTAATAGGTGCTTTGGAGGCCTAGGCTTGGACCTAGTTGGTCTTTGGATCGTTTAACTCTGAAGTTGAGGTATGCTTGCATCCCCTATTATTTCTATATTGAGCAATTTCTTATTCATCTCTCTTGATGTATGATTGCATCCCACATTAATTCTATATTGAGCAATTTCTTATTCGTCTCTCTTGATGTATGATTGCATCTCCTATTATTTCTATATTGAGCAATAGCCTATCTTTATCATTCTTTTGGTCCTATGGACATTAGCCTACACATTGTCCTGTTCTTTTGAAATCATGCTTCATGTGAAGTATCTTATTTTATTATTGATCTTGTGATCACAAATATTCTCTTGGAATCTTATCTTGTTGCCTTGGTGCAATTTGGACTTTTGATATTATATGCCCACTATGATGTGGATTTTTACTTGTTGCTATTTGCCCACTTTGAAGTGGATTTGTTTATATGCTTGTGTTGTCCATTGTGTGATGGCAACATTGTATAAATCTGACTATACTTTTCTACTTGCCTCTACATTAAACATGCTATGTGATTCAGTAGCACTAGAGTAGTGTAAGTGCATTGGTTTTGGGGTAGTATTCCCCTATTGTTTATTTGGAGGGTGGCAGTATACCATTCCTCTATAATCGAGTGTGGCAGTAATCCATACTCAACATTATATATTGGGAGATTGGCAGTATTCCTTTCTCTATCAGGTTCAAGTGTGTGCTTGGCCGCCAATTGTGTTTATATTGTTCTAGTGTTATGCTTACCTCACATGCATGCAGGTTAATGATGATATGTGCTTTGTTTCCCACGATGGTAGTGGATGTTTATATTGATAGCACATTCTTTTTATTTTGTTGGTTATGGCAAGTATCCCTTTTTGTTATGATCTTTTCTTTTGATACCCATTTGGGTGGTACTTATCTCTTGCGTGGGAAGCCTTTTACACTTGATGTCCTTTATTTCTTATATTGCTCAATTTGCTTTTTAGTATGCACATACCAGCTTTTGCTGATGTTTCCTTTTGTTTCTCTTTTGCTGGGGTATGCTTCCAACCCTAGGTGGAGGACTTGGATGCATGGCATTTTGACCTGGACTTAGTTTGTGATGATGAAGCTTGGAGACAATCTTGAGGTGGTTTAGATTTCCTCTACATGGATCCTTGTGATGTAAGTTTAAGTTTGTAACCCTTTGTTTTATAATTGAATATAGTCATGTTTTTCTTCCGCTGCTATACATTGGTCTTTTGATTACCATTATATAAAGATTTGAAAATTTTACACCCACTCCATCATACCTTTTGAGTGTGTTTGGATTGGAGGTTTTATTGTTCAAATTTTTATTAAGGAAGTGATTTCACTTCTTTACAACATGGTATCAGAGCCCATGGTAGTCGGAATCTGACTATTTCAATTTTGTCTCCCCATATGAACCCTTGACTTTTCTAGATAGCTATAAGTGATATGTTGACCTTAGAATTTATCAATGATGATCTTTGTATGCAATAAGGTTGGCTTTGAGGATGAGAATATGTTAGGAGATCTAAATATGGAAATATTGTGACTTGGTTTCCGCAGTTGATTTTGGATCCACATTTTGTTTCATCTCAAAAAGATTTTCATCGCCAAAAATTATTTTCAATTATACTACTATATTTACAAAAGTTTTCTCAGATTTATCGATGTTTTCTTGAACTAAGTCACAATGAAGAGAAACTATAATTTGAATAGAATCTAACCCTAGTTTTGTAACTAGGAGTTTATATAATGGTGTAGTTGACCTACCCTATGACTTTTTGGATGTTCATGTAGGGTTGATAGGTTAGAGACACAAGGACCTATAACTCAACCCTAGATGGCATGACTATAGTTGGATACATAAATAATAAAAATATCTAGAACTTTCACAACTAAGAGTTGTGGGTAGATCTAAAAAGTTGTTTAGTTTGACTTGTTAGGTTGAACCCTTTAAGGGGTGGAGAGTAGTTAGTTGTTGATGCTCTGATCTATAGATTTCGAGGACGAAATCCTTTTTAAGGGGTGGAGTGTTGTAACATACCAGATCTAGAACCCTACCCTAGAACTTTGACCTTTTGGTTATTTTCCAAACAAGGTTGAGGTGAGGATGATCCTAATAATCTAATGCATGAATAATGTAAATAATATGTCACATAATTCAATTGGTGATAATAAGATGATAAATAACTTAATTGGATGCATAATGATGTTAATGGGCCTATAATGGGCCAGATGACACAACCCATGTAAGAAAGACTCAAAATAAAGAATAGACTTCAAATTCGTAATCTACACATCAAAATAAGCCTACATGTCAAATTTCATTTAATTTGGACAACCTTGAAATAATATGGTAATATTAAGAGAAAGAAATTACCTAAAAGGTGTAATAAATATAATAATTGACCCCAAAAGAGGAAATAATCTTATATTCGTGATCTACATAATAAATATAGCCATTGGGTGAATTTTCATCCAATTTGGAGAAAGTTTGCTTAAAAGGTGAAATCAGGAGAGAGAAAGTGTGTAAAATATTCAAGATATTAAATAAATATGAAAATATATCCAATATGTAAAATTAATGGCAAATTCGTGTTCAACACATTAAATATGACTTGTGGGTCAAGTTTCATAAAAATTTGGATAATCCTAAAGCCATTAATAAAGGAGGGAAGATAAAATAGTAATTTATTTATTTGACACCTTAAATGTTCTTAAAAGGCAAATCTAATTTTATATTCGGAATCTACATGCCTTTATTAACCTCTGTGCAAAATTTTACCTAATTTGGGGTTCGTTTGCACCCTCAAATAAGGAAAGAGAGGAAAAGGAAATAATGTATAAATGTCACATTATTATTTTGTCGATTTCATATGGTTTCCTTCTATTTTAGCTGTCACGCTTGCTTTCCCAGTATTTGGCCTTCTTTGTGACCGTTAGATTTCGATCTGATGGTGTGCGAGTTGTCTCCTACCTCGAGTAGGAGACGCCGGCCAGCTACAGTGCTGCGGCCCTGGTAAATCGTGTATATCTCGTGTGTTTCTCGATCTTTTCGCACGATTTTTCTTTGGTTGTGTTCGCGAGAAAATTCCACACAGGTAGATGGTTATCTTGTTTCCTTTCTTGAAGGATTCGGGAAATACCCAATCCTTATGGGACTGTACTTCCACGGTCCTTTACCAAGACCAGTATCTCTGACCCTCTACTATATATAACGCTGCTCCCACCTCCGCCCAACCTTGTGGAGTTCTACTCGTCTCTCAATTTCCCTGCACATTATGTCCTTGCCTCCCGACGATCAAGTCTTAGTTTCTTCATTGTGGCACGACTCTAAGTATCTCGGAGTTTCCTGGAGCCGAATTGGCAACCGAGGTGAGTTCCCTACAACTCGATCTTCCAATTCGTGCCTTCAGTTCGATGTTTGATCGCTTATCTCGGTTTTCCCCAAATCTGGCCATAGTCCAGCCTTGCTGTTCTTGCAGCCGTGGTTGGGCGAAAGGTAGGGGATGAATCCCCCACTTGGTTTCCCAGTTTTGCCCCTCCGTGTTTCTTTTCTTCATTTTCTGGCTCAGGGCGTAATCGTCTTTTCACTATCTATTTTTCTTGTCTTTGGGCGAGGTCAACCGGGAGGCTGACTGGTGACATGGCCACTTCCTATTGGGCCAAGTCACAGATCGTCCCCGCTACCTCCTCTCTCTCTCTCTCTGTTTGCTTCGCTGACTTGGCAATTTGCTTAATTTTTATTGGTCGAATTTCTAAAATCCATAACTAATTAATTACTGATCAGAAAAATATAAATAAATAGTCGTTGGATTTAGAAAAATAAGGGCTTTCTAATGGAATTGGTTTTATCGTATGAATCTGATGTTTTAAACATGTGTTTTTAATGTATCTAATTAAATAAGATAATAACTTGTATAATTCATAACTAATAATTTATAAGTTAGAAAAATATAATAAAATATGTTTTGAACTCAGGAAAATATAATCTAAAATATGGAATCATTTTGGAAACCTAATTCATATATTAACAAAAAGGTGTTTTTAGGGTTTATGAAATCAATATAAAACCTAATCCTAATTTCACATATATGCTTAATAGGTGCTTTGGAGGCCTAGGCTTGGACCTAGTTGGTCTTTGGATCATTTAACTCTGAAGTTGAGGTATGCTTGCATCCCCTATTATTTCTATATTGAGCAATTTCTTATTCATCTCTCTTGATGTATGATTGCATCCCACATTAATTCTATATTGAGCAATTTCTTATTCGTCTCTCTTGATGTATGATTGCATCTCCTATTATTTCTATATTGAGCAATAGCCTATCTTTATCATTCTTTTGGTCCTATGGACATTAGCCTACACATTGTCCTGTTCTTTTGAAATCATGCTTCATGTGAACTATCTTATTTTATTATTGATCTTGTGATCACATATATTCTCTTGGAATCTTATCTTGTTGCCTTGGTGCAATTTGGACTTTTGATATTATATGCCCACTATGATGTGGATTTTTACTTGTTGCTATTTTCCCACTTTGAAGTGGATTTGTTTATATGCTTGTGTTGTCCATTGTGTGATGGCAACATTGTATAAATCTGACTATACTTTTCTACTTGCCTCTACATTAAACATGCTATGTGATTCAGTAGCACTAGAGTAGTGTAAGTGCATTGGTTTTGGGGCAGTATTCCCCTATTGTTTATTTGGAGGGTGGTAGTATACCATTCCTCTGTAATCGAGTGTGGCAGTAATCCATACTCAACATTATATATTGGGAGATTGGCAATATTCCTTTCTCTATCAGGTTCAAGTGTGTGCTTGGCCACCAATTGTATTTATATTGTTCTAGTGTTATGCTTATCTCACATGCATGCAGGTTAATGATGATATGTGCTTTGTTTCCCACCATGGTAGTGGATGTTTATATTGATAGCACATTCTTTTTATTTTGTTGGTTATGGCAAGTATCCCTTTTTGTTATGATCTTTTCTTTTGATACCCATTTGGGTGGTACTTATCTCTTGCGTGGGAAGCCTTTTACACTTGATGTCCTTTATTTCTTATATTGCTCAATTTGCTTTTTAGTATGCACATACCAGCTTTTACTGATGTTTCCTTTTGTTTCTCTTTTGCTGGGGTATGCTTCCAACCCTAGGTGGAGGACTTGGATGCATGGCATTTTGACCTGGACTTAGTTTGTGATGATGAAGCTTGGAGACAATCTTGAGGTGGTTTAGATTTCCTCTACATGGATCCTTGTGATGTAAGTTTAAGTTTGTAACCCTTTGTTTTATAATTGAATATAGTCATGTTTTTCTTCCGCTGCTATACATTGGTCTTTTGATTACCATTATATAAAGATTTGAAAATTTTACACCCACTCCATCATACCTTTTGAGTGTGTTTGGATTGGAGGTTTTATTGTTCAAATTTTTAGTAAGGAAGTGATTTCACTTCTTTACAGCGGCATAACTCACAACACATATTTTGAATATGTGGGGATAATGGGCGTGAATACCTTACACCCTAATGGAGGAATTGATGCGAGATAAACATTAAATCTCTCTTCCTTCATTATGTGTATATCAGGGTGGATGTATCATTGATCCCCTGATAATGGGATGGATGTATCATGAATCTCCCAATGATAGTAATGTCGGATCGATTGAGATTATCATAGTCTCTCGATTGTGAAGAGAGTACAACATGCCACTGTAACTCTATAGCAAAGTTACCAATATACTCTGGAAAGCTATTTAGCAGAGACACAAGATGTCCTGCATGGAATCTCGTACTGACCGAGATGAGGGAGGTCATGGTATCCGGCTCAACCCTTGACCTTGTATGGCACCGATTTTGACTTCGTAGTGGTCGGTTGGAGTATGAGCGGTATACCTCATCTCCGATGGGTATAAGCATGGTTTTAAAATGTAATCAGCCGTATAGCATGTTTGCTTAAGGATTGAATACAAAAATCATTGGTTGATGTTACATTCTTTTATGCATCTTTAGTTGATAGATGATATATTTATGATTCCTTACATTCCTTGAAAAAGTGGATAGATGACATATGATTCTACTACGGGTAGATATAATGCTCTTCTTGAGAAAGGAGATTTCCTATTTTGTTCATACAATGATTAATACTGCTGTTAATAAAAAAGATTTCCTGCTCAGTTTTATTATGCTAATATGCAATAATAATGTTTCTGGCGGAGAGTTATATCTCTCACTAGGACAATTTACAATTGTCTCACCCTGTGGGATCTAATATTTTTAGGTGGACGCAGACAAGGAAATAGAATCCCCACAGTAGAGAAAGGACATCAACAACAAGGATAGTAGTGAATTCTCAGGTGGAGACATTGGCTATCATGTCTTGTATAGGTGTACATAGAGTCCTATGTGTCGTCTCTGTACTCTCAGGTCATCGGAGTCTGTAGATATTGCTTTTATCTTCAATCTGAGATTTTGGATTGAACGCCTCAAGATTTTATGTTGCTTATGTATAGTTTAGCAAAGCAACTGTTATATGTAATTCTCGATAAGAGATGGTACATGGAATGTACTTGTGAACCATAATGTTTATGTAATACTTTGGTTCTTGTTATAAGAGTTTTTTGGAAATCAGATCTCTGTGCAAAAAATTTTCAATTTTTAGTGAACTTTCAGTAATCCCGCTACTAATGATCGCTTCCGCTTAAGTAAATCATGTTTTTTTTTAAAGTTGGATGCCACAATAGTTGAAATGCTTTAAATAAGATTAATGTTCTAATCTGTTAGATAATGAATTAACTGTTGTTAAACAATTATGATTCCTCTCTTCATATTTATCTTATTAAACTGCAATAATAATGTTTCTGGAGGAGAGTTATATCTCTCGTTGGGGCAATTTCAAATTGTCTCACCCCCGTGGGATCCAACTTTTTAGGTAGACGCGGAGGAAGAGGCAGAAACCCTACAACAGAGGAAGAACAGCAGTAGCTGGGACATCAGTGAATTCTTAAGTGAAGATATTGTCTTGTATATAGAGTCCTATGTGTCGTCTCTGTACTCTCAGGTCCTTGGAGTCAGTAGTTAGTTTAATGATCGATTTGAGATTTTGTCTTGATGCCTTAATGTTCTTATGCTGCCTATGTATAGTTTTAACAGGGCAGTTGATGCTTGTAATCCTCGAGGAGGAATGGTACAAGAGATGTATTTGTGAACCACAATGTAATTGAATTGCTTTGGTTCTTTTTGAAAGAGTTTTCCAATGTATGGATCTCTTTGTAAAAGGTTTTAATTTTTAGTGATTTTTGTTAATACGTTGTTAACAAACGCTTCCGCTTAAGTAAATGTCATTTTTGAGTTGGATGTTACAATATGAGATAATATGACCTCAATATCATATATTTATTCACAGGTGCATGCACATGTGTTTCTTAGTCTCGCTAATTAAGTGGCCAGGATATCATACTCCAGTAGGAGGAACAAATCCCATATCTATCACTCAAAATCTATCCCCATGTGTCAAAGTCACCCAATCATCACTGTTATAATAACTCATGTTTCATAACTGCGTTTGATTATGTCAAAGCGTACCCAATGACATGTGACGAGTGCATTGATTTCAGGTCTAAGAATCACAACCACCACCTTCTCTATGAGAGATGTCTGTGACCACCATAACCATGTGTCACTCTCAAGGTGGGTGTGTCTGATACACTGTTCTCTAACATGTATCTGTGTGCTTGGTTTGACATTACCATATCATGACTAATGAGATTTAGTTATCAACCAACTCTCACTCTGATCTTATGTGTTATTTTTGTCTATCAACCTTCCATAATAACAACCGATCATAGACATAATGAAAATATGTATATGTACTCTTAATATCCGTATGATCTCATCACAAGGATAGGAACTTGACAATATACATCATTGAGTAATATAATTCCCAAGACATTCATTTTGTATCCTCATTATCTCATAACTGAGTGAAACTGATGAATTGGAAGTTTGCCTTTCATATATGTTATTATTAATCAAATCCCTTTAGAAAATTATGCCATTTCAATCATCATATGATTGTCTCTACGTGCATACCATACCAACACTCTATACCTCTCTTTGACTGAAAGATGTTCATGTGACACACTTCTCGAAGCAGTGAATCTCAGCTCGTGGGGAACAACATCCGAGTTTCCTCCATCCCTCTTTATGCACTCTTCATGGAACTCCAGGTTGGACTAATTGACTGGAGGCATTCCCGATTGATAAGGTGGGACTCGGGACGCTTGGGATCGCGTCCATGGTTGGTGGGGAGTCTTAGGACTCCTTCGGGTAAATTGAAGGAAGAGATAGAGTTAGGGGGCCTCAGGGATCCTCTCTGTGTCTTTTAGAGATAGGGTGGATGACCAAGAGACTATGGCAGCTCGTTCTAGTTATAAGGATAATTAGCAAATTTGGGAATTATCACATTGTGCGATGATAATATCACATTAGGGGTAGGTTAACCTTGGATTATCCTCATGAAGCCGTTGGTGGATTTAGATAAAGGCAAGGAGGCCTAGAGAGTAAGAGAGGGAGATTGGGGTATTCGAGACTTTTTTTGAGCAATGGACTCGGCAAAGTCAAAGTGAGGGAGGAGGGATCCCTGCATGCGGCTCTACCCAGATCTGCTTATCGGGCCCAAGTGGTCTCTCCCCCATGCTTTTTCCTTCTTCTTTTCCTATATTATTTCAAGTAAAAGTCCTATTTAGAGAATTATTTCTCTATGTTACGTCATTATCTCGACTTATCTCAAACTTTGGGATATCATCCCAATACCTCTTTTCTATTATTAGGAATAAGATAATTCACAAACCATCGATTAGTTATCTGAAACTTAACCTTCAAGTAAAATCTAGATTATTACTTAATAAATTACCTAGATCACCAGATATCCTAGAATCTTCTAAATTTTTCCTTATCATTAAATATCTCAATTATCTACTGACTAAAAATATCTTGGATATCTATTACGATCATGAGGAGCAAAAATATCCAAAATCATATCCCAGGGACTCATTTGTAAATCCTACTTGGCCCAATTAGGCTTGATTTGGATTCTAGGGCCCATGGCTCATACCATGGGCCTCCAAAGGGGTCCACAAGCCTTATAGTAATCTTAATCAAGAAATTAAGCCTTTGATTATCATAATTACTCAATGACTTATGGTCATTTACTTGCTCAATGTTACATTATTTCCTTATTTTCATCATTCCATAAAAAATGGTGTTTTATTGTCATAAAGTGAATCTCAATTAATTGTCATTGATTTCATAATTATAGAATCCAAATTTACTAAATTTGAGGATCTTACAAAGCTTGTTGAGAGTGACCAACTCATGTTTTGGCCCTGGTATTGACGTATCTAATTGCCGCTAGAAATATCTATGCATGTTTTCTAGGATGATCCAACGACGCTATCAAATTGCTCCCAGAGTGACATTATCGTATCTAGCCCTTTAGAGCAATAAGTTTATGGTGTCTCTATTTCGTATGAATCTGATGCATGAAGACAATTAAAAAAAAGAAAAGCTTCACGCTCAGCTTTTGTCCTAGTCCAGTGTTTTCTAGAACCGATCCAATTCTGGATGCAAGATTGCAAGTAAGAAAATAGGTTGTTAGACTAATTATTGATTGATGTGTGTTTTTTAGATAAACAACATTTGCATTTAAAGAAAATCAAAACACCATCGTTGTGAAGATATGTAAAGTTCGAAAAAAGACCAAACATATAAGGACTTGTGTAATTTAAACCATCATCAATGGAAAATGACAACAAACAAGTGCCATTTTTTGAATAATTTCTCAAATTTGTAGAGAAAATTGTTGTTTCTTAATCTTTTTGTATTCAAGGGAGGAAAAGTGTTATTAAGAAACAACTTTCCATATGGAAATTAATGGCTAGGTGAAATTTTACGTATGTCCTAAAGGAGAAAATGTAAAAGTGTGTCTTCATACTTGTTTACTCATTTTTTCTTATGGATTATGTGTAATGAATAGATATAATACATTTTCATTGAACGATATACTTCGGAAACTATCACTATTTTTATAGAATTGTTATAATAATTATAAGTATCAAGGTCATGAGAGAGATGTTAGAAAAATATGTATGGTTTTTTTTATATGTGGCCCATGTGATATATTCTTTTTGTCTCAAACTAAATTTATTCCAATATGATTGTTGTTGAAATGTAAAAAGTTAGAAATGAAGGATTGTGATGCCAAGTTTAGTAGCACATGCGAAGGGATGAAGACAATTTAGTCAAAGGGGAGGCGAAGTCGTCATCCACGATGAACACATCATGAACTTATTAGTTTTTCACCCACATCCTCTCAGATGGGTGTCTCCTCTGTCGTACATAAATATATCAAATATTGGTACCTCATAACATTTTGTCCATTTCCTATAAAGAATGTTAAGATCAAATAAGTTACAATCGTATACAAAGTATATATCTTATAGTACATACACGATTTAGAACCTGAATTAAATCCAAAATTTACTTTAACGTAATCAGACTCGATCCAATTGCTAGTCCTAACTATGAAGTTGAGTTTGCTATTTGAATGCCATGCTTGATTAGTGGGGATTTTAAAAATATGTATTATTTAAATGATGCATCTCAAAATCAAATAGATTCATCATTCGATTTGTTAGATTTAATGTCTATCCTTATTCTTTTCTTGATCGAACGCCTAGTCCAAGCTAGATTTTGCGAGATTATCATTTTGATGCCTAAAAATTCTAAGATTAACTCCATTTTTCTTATACTACATAGTAAGCATAAAATTTATACAAATAGTTTCCAAATTACAATTAGATACATGTAAAATCAAATTTTAAAAATACCATAAATACATTGAATAAGGTTTTTGGACATCCATGCAATTTTGGGGGCTTTTGCTATAATAGGGGTGATTTTTGGGGAATTGTATTTTTTGGGAAAATTTTGGGAATGGAGACAAACTCGAAAAAACACTCACAAAAGGAGGGAAAGTGGGTGCTTGTACTCCCGCGTGGGCCCATTTCTTTTTGCAGGTCATGGGTTTTTAGAGGAGGATGGAGGGTGTGTATCGGGTCCCAAGTAGAGGGGAGTGTTGGGGCAGAGGGGGTGGAGCCAAGAGAGCTTCCCTCCTAAATTCAAAATCAAAATACTTATTTGTAATCTTATATGAAATTTAACATATTACATATAACTGTCAATGTAGTGGCACCCGAATGTTAAAAGTGATGTTGTATGACCAAGAGGTCACATGTTCAAAATTCCCTAACAATAGGGTGAATGAATTACCAATTTTTAAAAAATAATAATAAAAGAAGAAAAAAAACATTACATATAACATTATTTCAAAAAGTGAAAAAAAAATTAGATAATATAGTATTGCGTTCCTTAGTTGCTTCTAGTGGCGCAAGTTCAAATTTCAATTGTTATAATTTTTCTTTGAAAAAATTACTCACACAGCTCAACCTCAGTATGACTTAGTCCTCTTTAATGTGACTCAGTCCTCCTAATTTAACTTTCTGGATCAGCCACATGTGGCAAAGGCGCAGGCCCAGCTTGCCAATGGAGAGGGGGCTTCCAAACGCGTGAAACGCACACAACGGCTCCAACAATGTGCCAAAGCTTAAACCCCTGGCAATAGGTTATTCACCAAGTCTGACTGCCTTTTCCTATAGCTATCTAGTGCTCATTTGTTTCTATTTCTCGTGGAAAGTTTCCTGCTTCCCATTATATTGGTTGAACAGAAAAGTCCATTTATGGTCCTTATGTGCAGTGGTTGGGAAACAGGAAGTTACTGGGCGGATACAATGGATCCAGTCTGGCGTCCTGGTCCCAATTGTAAGTCTCGTTTTTCATCTAGGCAATTATATATTCCATAGTTAAGCAGAAGGCCAGCACGATGGACGCAACATAAGTGAAATCAACTTAACCCATCAGTGAAAAATGAGAATTTGTATCAAATTTTTTACAATATTTTGTGTCGGTGTTTATTCTCTAAGGTCAGTTTTCTTTGGTCAAAAAAATCGACGCTATAGGACAAATTCTATAGCGACAGCCACTTAGGGGTCGGTTATAAAGTGACACTACAGGCATAAAAAAACCGTCGTTACAGACCAATTATGTACTAGTGTAGGATATAGTGAAGTGAGAAGTACACATCATTATTGTACGAGAAACAAATACGTATAGTTTTATGAGTCGTATTATACGAGAGAAGAAAAGAAGTAGGACATAGAGGAGATAGAAATACATATTAGTGTTGTACCAGAAATAAATACGTACAGTACGAGACGTACAATATGAGACATGCATCATATGGGTACAATACTAAAGATGAGAGATGTATATATATCTCATATCTTTTTCTAAAGTATGTCAACATTAATTTTATTAGAAAGTAGACATTAGTACTTTACGGGACAACTATAACACTCTTTTTTTTAAAGTATATCAATATTAATGGTATCATATATATATCTCATATTATTTTTTTCTCTAAAGTATGAGATGTACAGTACGAGAGAGGAAAAGAAGTAAAACATAGAGAAAAGAAAAGTACACATTACTATTGTACGAAAGATGAATACATATAGTTTTTACGAGATGTATAGTACGAGTGAGGAAAAAGTAGGACATAGAGAAGAGAAAAGTACACATTAGTGTTATACCAAAAATAAATACGTACAGTACAAAAGATGAGAGATGTATACATATATCTCATATTTTCTTCTTCTCTAAAGTATGTCAAAATTAGCCTTGTTAGAAAGTATATTTTATAAGAAATTTAATGATTTTTATTTTGAAAAAATATTCAATGTAGATTAAAAGTTATGAGCATAATAATTTTCTTTTTTCTTCCTTTTCTTATACTTCTCTCCTCTTATTTTTAGAAGGGGAGTTATTATTGCAGCAAAAATGAGATGAGTGACACTTGTCCCCATGCCTAACAACACATTCCTCTGTCTGGGTGAGTGGCCGAGTGTGTCCCAGGTTAAGCCTAGAATTTTTCAAAATTAAACCCCCGGCAATAGGTCATGGAATAATTCTGACAGACTTTTTCTATAGCTATTTAGTGCTCATTTGTTGCTATTTCTCGTGGAAAGTTTCGTCCTTCCCATTATATTGGTTGAGCATTAAAGTCCATTTATGGTCCTTACGTGCAGTGGTAGGGAAATGGGGAGTTATTGTGCAGATGCAACGGATCCAGTCTGGCGTCCTGGTACCGATTGCAACAACAGCGGAGGTTGCAAGTTTGTATCCGGAAGAACAACACGGAGGTGTAACCCTTGCGCTTTCCGTCTAGCAACACAATATTCCGTGGTTAAGGGCCGGTCAGAGCTGTATCAACGACCTGCTGTAAACATGTGCTCAAACTCCTCGTAGGATGAGAGCCCGCTGGCTGCTGCCGGTTGCTTTTTATCCAGTAAATACTCGTTAGCATAAAAATCAGTTTTGTATCAAACCATATCAAATGAAATCGGAGCAAATAAAAAGCAGGATTTTCTTTGGTCTGCTTTTTAAAACATTAAACTGCATCCGCCTACACCCTACCAAACAGGGGTGAAATCAACGCAACCCCACAGCGACAGCTTGTTAGCATCTAGTTGGCAGTTTGAATCACGTCAGCGGGCAATTTATTTTGTCATCGATTAAATTAGTTGCATCTTTCTGAGCTCCAGTGAACGCTCTCTCTGATTGTTCCCAAGCAGGCCCACGAAGTTAATCAGGACACAAACAAATTAATACGATGGCTGGCTCTTTGTGGCTCACTGGCAGAGGAGCCAGCCATCGGCCAGCGGGGTGATGGGCAACGTTCGGATCGTCACCTACCTTACTTGGCATGAAAAAAGGTAAGGTTCGCTGGCTTGTATTGGCTTTTGCAGTATCGTCAAAATAAATGGACAGTACCAAAAAGTATTTTTTTACTTTCGTACTCATTTGAATACCTTCAGTCCTATTTTTTTTACTTCCTTTCATCTTTTGTATGCGATAGTGGCATTTGAAATGGTATTTCACTATTGGGAAAAGCGCAATAGCATTATTCTTGGAATGCACTATGTAGACACAAAACTAAATACAAAGTTACACACATTTGACTTTATGATACATAGAGTTGTTAGAATTTCGTGAATAAGCAAATTATGAGCGTAATGGTCCCAAAAAAATGAAATCAACTCAACTCACGGGGAAAAGCCAGAATAATATGCACTTGTCAGCATCTAATTGGCAGTTTAATTACGGCCAAAAATCAAGCTATTTATTTTTGGGGTTTGCTACAAGAACAAGAAACAAGACCATAAATTGTACTCCTTTTGTCCCTACATATACGTAACAACAAAATAAAGAAGGAATGCAAATTACTTCTCTTTTGTATTTTGTTGTTATGCATATGTGGACACACAAAAAATCCCATTTTTTGTTCATGTACTTTATTCTTTATTTTTCATCTGTTGAATTAACTGCATCTTTCTGAGCTCAGTGAACGTTCTCTGGAGCAGTGTCTATGTGTACTTTATTCTTTTGTATTGTTTCATGTAGTATTCTTTATTTTTCATCTGTTGAATTAACTGCATCTTTCTGAGCTCCAGTGAACGTTCTCTGGAGCAGTGTCTAGAAATAATTTGGTACCGGAGTAGGCCCACAGAGTTAGTCGGGCAATTAAATATGGCAATTTGGTTGCAGTTGGCTCTTTGTGGCTCGCCAGCAGAGGAGACAGCCAACCGCTAGCGGGCGGGTGAAGAACGCTCGAATCCACACCTACTTTATCACTTTGGCTCCATCTCATACCACTTGGCATGGAAGGACAAGATCGGCTGGCTTTAATTGACTTTTTAGCATCGTTACTATACAATTAAGTAGGGGTGCCGTCGGTGTCCACCCGGCCAGAACATCTAGCGTCGATGAGAGAAGATTTCCTGGTCCCAAATGCAATAACAGCAGATTTGATATTTGATAGCTCGAGGGACATAGTTTCTTTGTGAAAGGAAACAAACTAGAGCCGGTTTATTCCAAGTCGGAAGAACAACACGGAGGGTGTAAGTCTCGTTTTTCATCTAGGCAATTATATATTCCCTAGTTAAGCAGAAGGCCAGCACGATGGACGCAAGATAAGTGAAATCAACGTAACCCACAGTGAAAAATGAGAACAGTCTACTTATTGGCAGTTTGAATCACATCAGCGGGCAAATATGTTTTGTCATCGATTGAATTAATTGCCATCTTTCCGAGTCCAGTGAACGGTTTCTCTAATTGGTTCCCAAGCAGTATGTGTAAATAATTTCGTTCTGGAGCAGGCCCACAACGTTGCCCAGGACGCGGGCAAATTATTGTGGCAGAAGAGACAGCCAGTATCTTTACTATTTAAGGTTGGCTGGCTCTTTGCATTGGCTTTTGGCAGTATCCTATTTAAATACGGGTGCCGTCGATGGCATGACAAGATAAGATAAGGTTGGCTGGCTCTTGCATTGGCTTTTGGAGTATCTTTACTATTTAACTAGGGGTACCGTCGGTGGCATGACAAGATGAGGTTGGCTGGCTCTTGCATTGGCTTTTGCAGTATCTCTACTATATAAATAGGGGTGCCGTCGGTGTCCATTCCGCGAGAACATCCAACATCGGTGAGAGAGGATATCCTTTTCCAGCAATGGCAGCTGATCCAGTTGGTGTTTCTCTAAGTGTCGTAGTTCCATCCATCATCAGTCCCGTAATCCAAAATCTGTATGATAAATGGTTGGAGAACCGGCAGTTGAAGAGGGAGTTGGGAGAGGAGATCCAAGGACTCGTTTCAAAGATGAATACCATCAACTCGTATCTCCAAGATGCTGATAACAAGCAAGTTAGATACCGATCTGTGTTCAATTGGCTCAGTGATCTGCAAAAAGTTTCTTATGATGCAGAAGATATCGTGGATGGATACTCTACCGACGTTGCCATCCAGAAAATGGAAGCTGATCTAAGGGGTGATGGCGTTGCTGCAACCTTGAGAAAATGGGGACAACAGGTGAGTAGTTCATTTACTTGTTTTACTACTCAGCCTTACGGGAACAGGCCTGATAGCCCGCTAAAAGTTGCAAAACGTATTAAGGAAGTCAACCGAAAATTGGATGAACTTCTAAGAACACGGGAGGGATTGGGTCTTAGCGTGATCAATGAACTGCATCAAAATTTTCTAGTGGAAGGAAGACAAACCACTTGGCAGCCTGATAAATTTCCTGTAGAGGGTAGAGAAGAAGACAAAAAGAAGCTAATAGATGAAATCATCAAAGAACTAGAGAAAGTGAAAACAACCCCTGACAACAATAACGATAGCACGAGTCACGCTACCATATTCCCGATAGTAGGAATGGGTGGTCTAGGAAAGACTACTCTTGTAAAGATGGTTTTTAATGATGACAATATCAAAGCACATTTTGGTGACATGAGAATATGGATTTGTGTTGCTGAAAACTCTAGTACCGTACAACTCTATACAAAAGTTATAGACAATATATACCATTTAAGAAAGTTAGACAAAAAATGTATGTGGACTGATTTAGGAATTCTTCAAAACGAGCTTCATACCTTACTTGAAGGGTGCCAACTTTTTCTTACTCTGGATGATCTTTGGATGGAATATATCAAAATATGGGAGCCTTTGTTGGACACTTTAACAACCATAAAAAGAGCACATATATTCATTGTAATAACAACTCGTTATGTTCACATTGCAAATGACATTGAGGGTTGCCACAATCCAGTTAGCTTAAAAGGCCTACAAGAGGAAGAACTTTGGAAAATACTTCATAGGAATGCTTTCAAACATGGTAACGAGGCACATGTTAATGACACACGGTTAGAAGCTATAGGTAGAAGGATTGTTAAAGGGTTAAAAGGCTCTCCATTAGCAGCCAAATCTATAGGCGGACTTCTAAGCTCTAATCTTACATTGATATTTTGGGAAAATGTATCAAATTGTGACTTTTGGGAGTTTCATCATAAGAATAATGACATGTTTTCTATTCTAATGCTCAGCTACCAACATTTACCTAGAAATTTGAAAAAATGCTTGGTTATTTTCTCATTATTCCCAAAGGATTATGCTTTTGAAGAGTCTGAAATAATTCATTTATGGATGGCCCATGGATGTATAGAAACAAAAAATTACATGAGAATTGAAGGTGTGGGGAAAATGTATCTTAACGATTTGGTTGGTAGATGCTTTCTACAATGTGAGTATAATCTTACTTGCAAATATTCAATGCATGATTTGGTCCATGATTTCATTAAATCAATTTTCAAATGTGATCGCCACATATCAATTGCTGAGTATGAGACTATGAAAGATATGTGTGATGACGTATCAAAATATGAAAAATTGAGAACAATTGTGTTTCATAAGTCGCTAGGTAATCTAACTTCTGGTCATACTTTTGAGCACATATTAAAAAACATGAGCCATTTGAGAGCATTAGTATTAAAGTTTGATGCACCACGTCTACTCCCCAATTGTATGTATAACCTGAAACATCTCCGTCTTTTGGATCTCTCAGATACATTAATTGAAAACATGCCAAAATATTTGGGGCATCTCTATAATTTGGAAGTGTTGAGCTTAAATAGTGAAGCGGTAGAGTGTCTACCAAGGAGCATCACAATGTTAGTTAACTTGAGGTACCTTATTGTGAGGAGCGCACATTATCCTTACATAAGGAGTTTTGACAATGAATCTTCTAATATAAAGGGTATTGGAAGGCTTAATTTGCTCCGAAGCTCGATTTCATTTTGTATTCATGATGAAGATGGGTTTCACATCAGTGAACTTAAGAATATGAACTTCCTACAAGAAAGCCTTGAAATTAGAAATCTTGATCAAGTGAAGAGTATGAAGGAGGCACTAGAAGCTAATATTGAGAAAAAAGAGCACCTTAAACGTTTGACACTCATGTGGAGTTTTAGGACAATTGATGATAACCAAATGCACGAAAATGTACTTGAGGCCCTTAAACCTTGCAAAGGTCTCCATGAATTATCAATTTTGGAATATGGCGGGGTAAAACCTCCTAGTTGGATGAATAATGTATGCTTGAGCTCATTAGAGGTTCTTAGTATCACATCTTGCTATATGTTGGAAAAGTTGCCACCAATTGAAGCATGGTTGAACTCGTTGCGGGTTCTTAAATTAGAAGGTTGTAGTAAAGTGGAGGCTTTGCCACCTTATCTTGGGAAAATGGCGGTTTTAGCAAGACTACATGTATGTGGTATGCATAGTTTGAAAGAGATCATTTGGGAAATGGCATATTCCCCCATTGGAGAATGTTATTTATTCAAAGCTTTAGAGGAATTGAGATTCGATGACTTGCCTGTGTGGGAAGAATGGGTTGTCGTAGGAGAAGAAGAGAAAAAGGAAATCAAGATTATTTTCCCTCGAATAAAAAAAATTGTTATCCGAGGGTGCCCTAAAGTGGAGTGTCTTATTATTCCTTCTCCTCTAATGATTGGCAGATTCGTTAATAAGTGTACCATCCACTCATCTAAAAGTCATAGCAGCCACAGTTGTGACTTTTCATACACAATGACGTCTTTGACTTCGTTGACAATAGAAGATTGCAGAAACTTGACTTGCTTGCATTTGCCAACGTACATGACATCACGAACATATTTTGAAATTCAGAAGTGTCCAAAATTATCATGGTGCCAATTGGAACTACCGCCGAAAAATATTTCTAAGTTACATGCCACAAACGAGGATGACTTAATGCGCGTGAAGTTGTTAGACGATGCTTATTACCTAAGGTGGAATTATGACTTCCCAATCACTACATTGAATACTTATTCCTCATCGTCGAAGTCATGGACGCCATTTAATATTCTCTCGCATTGTATTGGTATTACGGAGATTGAGTTGGTTGATTTCAACGAGGATCAGGTCAAACAAATGTTCCTGCTAATTTCCGAATTTGCAAATTCATGTGATATCCTCCGTGTCAAGCGTTTTCTTCTACGCAATTGTCCAGACTTGGAGAACTTAGACGATGTGCTACAGTTGGCGTTGCCCAACCTACTACCCTTGACAGATTTAGATTTGAGAAGATGCGCCCAGCTGAAATCACTCCCGCTTCGCGACTCACTCAAATCAATTTTTGTCGACGGTTGCCCCTTGCTACCATCGATACTGGACTTGAGAGCTATCACGTCTCTGGAACATTTAAATCTCACATCCTGTAATAGTCTCGATTCTCTTTTGTTGCCCGCTTCCATTTCACTGGATTACCTACGCATCGACCAATGTAAAAATCTTATTCATCTGCTTTTTAGTGACGCACATATGTCTCCACCTTCTTCTTCACAATCGTCGTCATATACCGGGCCGCCGTTGCCCAACTCCTCCACCTCCTCGCCTTTAGCAGGTCAACATTCTTTGCTCCAAGTCAGAAAACTCTATCTCAACGGGTGCAACCAAGACCAGCTTGCCAAAGTACTGCAGCAAATCGAACCCACCCGCTTGAAGGAATTAGAAATAACAGACTGCTCAGACCTGGAACACTTTAATGCTTACGAAAATCGTGGTGTCCAGATGGGGCCCACTATTCTCCAGTTCACATCCTTGACAAGCTTGAGAGTTGGTAAATGCGAGAATCTAAAATATCTGCCGTCCGACTTCGGCAGTCGGTTTCTCCTCCTTGAACAACTTACGCTACACTCTTGCCCTTTGCTGACGTGTCTTCCGGACATTCGACCTCTTACCTCATTGAGAAGTTTATTCGTGTATTCCTGCCCCAAGCTGGAGGAAAAGTACGAATCTGCCTCCCAACAGGAAATCTTGTCTCATATTCCTAGCGTCACCATCGGCTTAGAGACAACTTTTGGGCTTCCGAGAAAATCGCAGTCACTTTGTGATGATTAAGGTGCGCCCTGATTTCCTCCACTCCCGCTTGTTTGTTCGTTGTCTATTCATTTATGTTGCCGACTCGTCGCACAAGTCCGGCAGCCAATGATTGGCACAATATTAAATTCATCCTTGCTTTGCGAATTTATCAGCTATTTGCCGCACACGTTTGGCTCTTCCGAAGCCTCTGTCTCACCGATCTCACGCACGTGTCGGGTTTGACTGCAGCGACGTCCATTGCCCAGATCTCACGCACGCAAAGTCTGTCTGGTCAGGTGTGGGGTCCAGTTCATGTAAACAACAAGGTAATGCAACTTTTGTACTTACAATTAAAATCATCACGTTTATGTTACTTCTTGTTGTTTTTATAATAGATATAAACTTTTTTCCACTTAACTCTCAATCTAACACCTTCTCATTGAATTCTTTATGTAGGCCTTCTTCTATTCTTGCTTTCTGCACTATATGGGGTTCAGAAATATGTCCCTTCCTTCCCTTGGTATTCTTCTGTCTGGAGCATTCGGTACATACAGTTGCAAATGAAATGAGTAGGAGGGTACTCAAGAGCAGCTGATACCGTGATACGTTCCTCATATTTTGCTGGCCACTCAGCACATACTTTTCTATTTCACAATTATCTCGGTTTCTATCATCGGCAACAAAAAGTTTATTTATATGAGAAATCTGGGAATCAGTCAGAAATTTTCTTTGGTCAAATCTGCTGCTCACGTAACGTTGTTTCTCCAGTTTTTTGTCCAACCCCGTAATCTCCTCCTACAATAATGTGAGTATCTCCTTCTTTTACCATTTAAAGCACGAAAGTACTAACTCTTTTATACATTTTCTTACATAAAATCATCACTTTTATGTTACTTCTTGTTATACAGTTTCACATCAGAAAAGTATTTACTGAAACCACGCCGAGTTTGACATTCGCGTGTCCTACATTCCTACCTAGTTGCATGTGCTGTTTTTACAATAGAAATAAATTGTTTTCCCCTTAACTTTAGAGTTATGTTACACACAACCGGCCAGCCACCCGTTGGTATACCCGGTTATCGGAATTGTGCACGTGCTGCACCCCACTACCTGCTATAGCACTTAGCAGCAATTAATGCAATAAAGGATGAGGGAAGTAGAAGAGAGAGAAAATGGTTTTGTCCATAACTTTCAATCCGAAATGTATTTTTCGACGAAATAAATTGTATTAGAATTCTTGTAGAAATATTTTCCAACGAGACTAGTGTTGACATATTTTGAAATAATGATATTACGTCAGAAATATAGTACCATATATTAGGATACCATTTACATGTTCTGGGTACAGACGTACAGTTTTCGTGAATACTGTACGTTTGTTTCCCCTACTTGAGTTTTTTGTCCAACTCAATAATCTCCTCCTACAATAATGTGAGTATCTCCTGCTTTTACCATTTAAAGCACGAAAGTACTAACTCTTTTATACATTTTCTTACATAAAAAATCTGATTGCAACTTTGGTAATGTACCAGGTGGAAAAAAACAAACTTTGCCCTGTTATGCACTGCGTAACCGATAATATGGCAATCGCATGTCATTCCCCATTTTTTACTAAGGCAAACATATATATAGTTTCTAAAATGTCCGTCATTTCAACTAATTGGTCCAAGTATAACTATGTAGGAGAAAAAATATAGTCTCGTAGTCTATATTGACATTACTCTGGATAGTGTACTATAAAAGTGAATTACTTTCATACAACTAGACATGTATATTATGCAACCAGCCGATACAAATTTTCTGTACCAAGGCCTGTTGCGTGCATTACCGTAAATCATCCCTAAATAGTATTACAAATTTTAAAATCATAGTCATGTACAGTTCTAGTATAGTGGGATTTTATATTAGGTCAAGAATCATGCATGCTTACTCTTTTTTTGGCATGTTTTTATTTGGTTTTGGAATTTCCTTTTAATTGTAATGGCAAACACAAATAGTTCTTTAGTTGTAAAGGAGACTTATCCCTACTTAGAATCAATATGTTTGGTCATATCCTTATACTTGTCATCCACAAGAAAAATTATGACACATAATAGGAAAGGGAACTACGTCATTGTGAATCTAAAGTTCGTTTATAGGAATGGGTGTGCCATATGGTCACTTACGCTTTAGATTCATGTAATGTTACTTGAGAGGAAAAGAGTAATTCATCAATAAAAGGTGATACAACCTCCGGAGAATATTTCAACCACATCATACACAAATATAACAATGTAAAAATGACCCTCCCACTCTAACTAAAGAGGTGGTTGCTCATTCCTATCGCTCTCATATCCCTATCTAACATATTTTTCCACAAAGGGGGTCACCGACCTAACTAAATCTTAGGTAGATATATATCTGTATGGGGTTGTAAGGTGTGATTCTCTTTAAATTGGTTTCCAAATAGAGCACTGTCAACAAATTTGACTTTCCCCACACTGGTGACATTCCCTCTCAAACTATTATTAATTTCACAAACATGAAAGTTTTATGACAATGTATCGTCTCACAAACATATTTCACATCACATTTTGTTTTTCTTACAATTACACAAATATGACCTATTATTTCTTTTTGTCATTCATAACAGAAGAAGGAACCTATAAATAACGAAGCAATTTTTTCCTAGTGGTCAACTATTATTGTAAGGTTACATCCGAAATTGTCAAAATATTATTCATCTATTTTCTAGTGACACGCATATGTCTCCACCTTCTTCACAATCATCGTTATATACCAGGATGCCATTGCCCAGCTCCTCCACCACTTCTCCTTTAGTAGGTCACTATTCTATGCTCCAAGTCAGATCGTTCATTCTCTCCCGGTGCGACCAAGAGCAACTTACTGAAGTACTGCAGCAAATCGAACCCACCCATTTAGAGGAATTAACAATCTCGGAATGCTCAGACCTGAAACGTAACAATGTTGATGATGGGTCTGTGGTGTCACTTCACCCCCAGAAGAGTCGCGTACAGTGTGGTCATGTTACACCAACAAAAATGGTCGTTTTACCTTGGACCCACCGTTCCACCTAACCTACCTATGCACCCTAGGGCCAGTCCTATCGTTCTACATCTAGAACGACTGTTCTGTGTCGAAACCCTACTTCTTCCTACACAAATCTACCTAAAATATCCCCACTAAACCGTAGCTACCCTAGCCCCCTATTTATGCATTAGTGGCAGCCAAGAGGCAAAGGTTAGCACATCTGATTATTTATGACGGCCACCTACCTACCTCATTCTACCCCCATTTGATCATCTTCCACTATAAATTCCTAACTTTATAGGGTTTTGGCAACAACACTTCCATTTTTAATGTCTTTCACCTTTGGGGGAGGGAGGAGGATATCTTTGTTGCTGCTAGAGAAGGACTTTTCTACACTAATTATATTTTTCATTGTCATGAGTAGGTAAGCCTCTTCGTAAGCTATTAGGGAGATTAAATGTGACTTTGATACCATGTTGGGAAAATATTTTTGTAAATACTACAATTTCATTTGGAATATTATCTTCTTTCTTCTCTCTCATTTCCCATCTCTTTCTATGGTGATTGATGCTTGAAACCACCTAAATTTAGTAGAATGGTGCATATGTGGCTATCGAGAGAAAAGCTCCTAACTCCAACTAGTGGATCCTTAGTTAGCTACCCTTCTTACTACATATACATCTTCTCTTCTAATCCTAGGTGTGAGAACTAAGTAGCTAGTAGTTCCTCATTTTATGTACTTAGAAATGGGCATGTAAATGGAGATTAAAAAAACTGAGATATCCTTCTCCTACACTCCATGCTACCCTTTTCCACTAAGTGAATTAGGGGAATCACTCCTAGAAACCTAGATTAGTGTGGTCTTGGTTGAATTATGCATATATCAAAGTCAATTGAACCTCATCAGGTTGGATAGTGGGCAATGAAGGCTAGTTCTTCTATGTACGCCTTATACCACCCATGGTCAACAATTAGTATGTGATAACTCACCATCACCTCACAATGTTGTTTTGTTTAATCATATGATTTGATTAAGTATGTTTCTTGATATGACTCTAACTAGGTTGAGGCCACATTTACCCACAAACAACCCACTTCTATAGTTAATTAATTAAAATCCTATTTTCTCATTTCCTTAGTTAGCGTTAACTTAGTTAGCTTCCTTTCTTGTTTAATTAGTTAACTTTCTCATTCTAGTTAAACTTATCTAGAGTAGTTAGTTCTTATTCTTAGCTATTTGTGTAATATTTATCTAGTTTAGCTTATTTCTTGCCTTTCTAGTATAGCCAATTGTTCTCTTTCTTGCATTGCTTCAATAATTCTCTTGTTAGTGCTACTTAGGATTGCTCTTGTGTAGTTAATGTAATTTCCTTTGTTTTTTAGTTAGATAGCATTATATTTGTAGGTTTAACTTAGTTTTGATTCACGACTTTTCTATCAATAATTTTCTCAGTTAATGTAATTCCAACTCAAAAGTTAAGCCTTAAAAATCATGCACTCCGCAATAGGAACCTAGTAAAACAAACTTAGCTCTAGTTCCCTCATCTCTTAATGTGGATTTATCCCTAAATTTCCTTCTCTATACTATAAATCTGAGCCCATGCACTTGTAGAAATTGTTTAGTGAATAAAGAATGTTGATTAGGCTCCTACAAAATTTTGTCATCCCAAGTGTGCATGCACCACTTGGCACGTTAGGTTGACACTCACTCTCAAACAATTATTAGTTACATTAACATACAATTTTAATGTCAATGTATTGTTTATTGAACTTGTCTGATATCTTATATTTCTCACAGTTACACAAATACGGTCTGTTATTATCTATTTTCCATGCATAATAGAAGAAGGAATACGTAAGCGACAAATAAAAATTATATTGGACAATCAACTAATAGGGTAAGGCTACTTTACACTAGGTTGTTACTAATAGAGATGAACAATTTGGGCAACTCATCTCCACCATTTGTTTAATCTATTGTCAGCTCTAATAATGAAATATCATTCCTTTTTTATTCTAGTTTTGATTCCCTTCTTATAGCATTTTGACATTCTCACAAATTTCATTTCAAGAGGTTCTAGAACTTAAGTAAGTATTGGTTTAATGTTAAATGTTTCTAATAGGAAAATATTTATAAATCATGGTTCAAAGTGGCAATAGTAAGCCTAATTTGATTTTGTTGGAAAATAAAAACAAGTATCGTTTATTGACATCATTTTTTTTTTTAAATTTATATGATAACTATGTAATAATTATTTAATCAACTCTTATTCTTGATAAGTCTTATTTACAGACATGTTCAATTGTAAGTTACACTCAGATATTCAACTTCCATCAAAAAAAATTGTAAAAAACCCACTCATATGGATGATAAGAGACACTATTCAACAAGATTATTTTCAAATTATAAAGAAATAAATCTAAATATTACCATTAATATCAATATGGATTACAACTATGAATAGCATGCAATTTATTACTAAAAGACCAAAAGAAGAAAAACAACATTATCATGGAATCACCACCATAAACTAATGGGAATCACCACCCAATATAAAGAAAAGAGGCATTACCACCTCAAACAAATGGGAATCGCCACTGGGAGAAAAAGAAGAGACATAAACACCCCAACTCCACAATAAAAGAGTAACAAACATCTCACCTCATTTACTTGAGTCATCACCAGAAAATTTCCGCAATCAAATCTTGTGAGTGATTAACATCATCTCACAATTTACTCGATAACATGAATCACCGCCTAATTCTTCAAAATAGACCACCACCTAAGTCCAAAAGGAATTGTGTGTATGTAGCGGGCATCACCACCCCATTTACTTAGGAATAGGCATTGTCAACTAATTCCGTTATAAAAAAGCTTATATAGTAGACATGATCATCTAGAGTGTAACGATTCATCACATTATGCTAGTCAACATTAACACATGCATATTAATCAAGAGGCAAGATGAAGATTATTCAAAATATCCATAGATCTATTCCTCACAAGAATGAAGAGATTCTATTAGTTTCACAATTGAGATGCAGCTCAAGATAATATTAGGCCATTGCATGGCAATTAGGGTTTTCCATTTTACAAATAGAACAACATAGTTCAATTTCAAAAAAAAGGTACAATTCAAGCTAAGACGAGTAATATAAAAAAAAATTTATATCTCAATTTGCAAATCCAAAAGAGAAATAACAATACACGATCAATCCTAGGTTAAGACTCAAAGTAAGTCAAACATACTCAAACTGAGAAGCTCCAACGTATATATTTTGAGTAGACAAAAAGGGGAGATATGGATCGATTGGAAGATAAACAGATTCAACATCCCACCCTTGAGTCAAAATAAGTTAACTAATCTAAAGTTCAGGACAAACAAAACCTATGGTAATTATTTAAAAAATACATAACATTATAAGAAACCTAAAAATCATTCCTTTATTATTACCGATTTGGGTTATAAAACCCAAATAATTTATAGAGAAAAATATCATGATTCTAGAATGTATTTACTTATAATTTTCTATACATTCCTAGAATTAGCTATGAATTTTAGAGCAATAACCAATAATAAAAATAAAAAAACATGATTGAACCAATAACACAATCACCTTATTTATACATGGTCCCAAATGTAGTGGAACTATAGTGGCCATCCTCATGGATGTGGCATGAACCATGCATATGTCAGAAACACAACTACTCACAAAGACAACTATGAAAACACTTTCCTGCCTGTGATCCTTGTTATGAAATAAAAATTAAAGCGGGGTGAAATAGCTATTTAAAAGTGTTAATGATCTCTCAACTCCTATAAAGAGACTAGTCTTGTGACACTGTGTGCCACACAAAGTGAGATTACTCAAAACAAAACCGTGAAAGAGAGATTCACAGGAAGATTACTAGAAAATACTGAAAATTAAAACCATTTTCATACAACTGTCAAACAACAAAAACCTTTACATATGAGTCCTTTCATGCCTCAAAGCACTTACTATATGTATTATCAACCTGTTACTAGAGGACCTGTTCCAGAACATATATACATATATCCACTACATCTGTATACAAAATGGAGCATAAGCCAACAACATACCAAAAGCACGTCCAAAAAACATCTATAAGTTATTCCCAAAGACCTGAGTGTACAGGAACGACTCTAGGACTCTAATAACAAAATACAACTAGATACACTCCCAACCTTGTTAGTTACTGCCTCTCTTTCTTCTCCTCAACTTCTGATGCACGATCTCTACATCGTTGTGCACGTCCACCTATAAAGGATGTGGGAAACCCACGAGTGAGATTACAAATCTCAGTTGGAGATATAACTCTCCACCACATTATTATTATTGCAGATGAGATGATTAAAATAGCAGTAAAGTTATAACCATGATAAGAAGGAAAGCAATATTAATAGGATGAGCAATTACTATTGGGTTATGAAACATCTTAACATTATATATGGAATATGAAGAACATGTATATTTTCTACCAACAATACAATATAAAGTCAAGCAAGGCCTCATCCTATGTTTTTGTATTTGAACCTATACAAGTATACTACACGAATTATTATGTATTTTATTATGCACCGAGAATTTGGGTGATACCACCCAAATCCAACTGACCACTACTAAGTCAAAACCAGTGCCATATTGGGTCAATGGAAGAGTCAAAATCCACGACCTCCCCAAACCTCTTGGTCAACACAAGAGAAAACACCACAGATACATATAAGTCAACTGCAATAATGACATATAGTCATGCTCAGGGATTGTCTCACGCATGGCCATCCACATATATAATCATACCTAGCCCACCTTGGTACAAGTACGGTGCTAGAAGAACAGGCTCACGCATGGCCATTCTGTCAAGAAGTAGTAGCTCACGCAAGGCCATCCACAACATAATGAGATCGACTCATGCATGGTCATCTCACACGTTCTTTAATTAAAGATATAAGGGATTACTCGACTTGCACCCTGCATATTCAAAAATATGCACTCCGAGTTAAACTCATTTCACCATTTGGCAAATGCTGACACTAAATGCCTCTATGGCACATGACAAACTACAATATTAGGGTTCACTTGATTAGTTAGGTCATTTAAGTGTCTTTTAGCATCAATCAAGTCACAACGTATAAACTTTAAAAAAAATCTACAAAAATAAGTGCTTAACACATTACCAAAAAGTAATTGAGCATATAAGGTGTGATCTCATCACATTATCACTTGATGCTTGTCATTCACCATATTTTCCATCACAAGAACCACATATCTTGGGGTAGCAACCCCTCATCTCATCACTGAGGAAATTATCATCTTATATAAGGCAATAAGCCATCATTAGGTCATAAGACCATTTTCCTCCTCTTTCAATGATACCAACATCTTACATATGCCTCATAAGGCCCATTCATTCATATCATAAACACCATAGATCTTATTTAGCTATGCATATCAACTTGTGCTACCTATATGGTTAGAGACTTGTGACATAAAGAATAATACATCATCCTCACTACCATCTCATAAGATTCATGTCATTCATATTACATCATTAGGGTCAGGGTTCTCTTTAATCAATTAGGGTTTATAAGGTTGGATCAACAACCAACCCCAAATCATCACTTCCGTCATCACTATGGAGTATGTCATGAGGTAAAGGTTATAGAAAACATCACTCCTTTATTATTCACACAACCACCCCATAGGGTATGATATCTTATCATGCAACCCTATCATCAACATGATGTAACATAAAAACCTTCATAAGGTATCAGTTGAGATTGTCATATAGTGCATCTGTTGATACTTACCATAGGGTGTCGACTTGTCATCATCATAACATGTCAACTACCACTATGCCAGGCACAAGGGATAATCTTGCGAAAGGTGTATCAGTTTAGCCCCTCTGAAAGTGTGACAGGAAACACCACCTGAAGGTATCACAGCCAACACCACCTAAAGGTGTGACGGGAAACCCCACCTAGAGGTGTGATGGGTAGCACCACCTAGAGGTGTGACAGGTAGCTCAAAACATGTCGGGAGACCATAAGTATGTCGGGTTGTTAGGGTTAGGGTTTCAACAAGGCATCACATTTCAAGGTGTATCGAGCAACCTTACACAAAAGTGTGTCAACCTCTACTCAACTAGGGCATCACGGTTGAGCACTCAAGAAGACCAACTCACACAAGGTACCCTGACACGCCAAAACTATGCATAAAAATGCAAGTGCACACGTTGAGTAATATAGGCCTTGTGTGAGGCCCGAGTCGAACTCAGGGAGATGTAGTCTCAGTGACTACTACTAACTACAGTACAATCAGCTAAGCCAGTTGAAAATGTTGAATTGAGTTTTACCAAAGCAAAAGAAAATTAAGAGAAAATGAAAAACAGTTGATTCGAATATGGTTGAATTCCTTAGGATTACCAATTTCACCACGGGGTCTCATTATATATTATCTCTATCGAATTAACATAAATTCCTAATTCTAACCTAGATAGAAAGCCTGTAGCTTGAATTGATCGCTCCCGTGATATAATTCACTACCTAAATCTAAGCCAATTCCATGTTTATGGTAATTTATTCTTAGTTTAGGTGCATTAATGAAAACTATGGGTTCTTTCCACTATTTGTATGTCACCTATTCCAATGAATACATAGGGAAGTGTACAAGTTATGGTTTTCTAACCATTAATCCCCCTTCCGGAGTGATTATTGGTCTAATACCCTATCGATGGTGATCAAGCAGCGATAAGTCATTGAAATCCACACTTGTATATCCAGGAATAAAGAGAAACTTATACTAAATCATGTAAATAGTCAATACAATGATTCCCCGGGATACTCCCGGGTCCTAAGGAAAAGTGGGGTTTAGCCCCACATATTTTTTAGTTGAGAACACATAGAAGGAGAGAAGAAAAATGTGGGAAACATGAAGGAGACTCGTGTAACCCCTGGAAAGAAGATGCTCCGGATGATCCTCCTCGTCCTTCAGCTCCGTGCTCTCTCTCTCTTCTCTGTCCATCGTGCGGTGCAAAAACTCTCCCCTTTAGGTCTGGCCGTCCTCCCTTTTTGTCCTAGGTCACTTACGGTAGAACATAACGTGGACCATTGGATCGGGGCGACCAGTTTAGATTGCTGAAATCTGACAGAATCGGTGGCACTGACCTGGTGGTTAGTGGCATCAATGACATCGGGCTTCAGACGATTTCTGACTGAGTCAGTACCATCGACTAGAATGTCAGTGGCACCGAGTTGATACAAATTTCTCCTTTCCTCTTTGATGCTATCGGCAACACCGACCTGGATGGTTAGTGCCATCGACTCTTTTGGCTAATTGAGGTTGTCCCCGATGTCATCTCGGTGGCACCGACCTGTGTGGTCAGTGACACCGACTCTTCAAATATATGGAAGCTCCTGAAATTTGACAAGGACCATGTATTAAACTGAGAAATATATAAAATAATATAATTATGATGAAATAAGAATAGTTTGATGCACAAAGAGTATACAAGCCAATTATCAAGATTTATGCACATATAATCAATAAATTGACTAACAAATGCACAAAACGAATGTAAACTAGGCTTGCAATAAGTGACTCAAAACCCGTACATCAAACTCCCCAAAGCTGAATCTTGCTCGATCTCGAGCAACAACACCTTTGGATTTGATTGTGATAAGTCAACTGAATGACATCATGCATAAGGTACACCTAAAAATCTCCACCTTTAGGTCCTCCTTTCGACCTTCACTGACCACTAAACACTAACTTCCCTATAGGTGACCAAAAACCTCTATCCAGGATGTCCACCCCCAATCAATGAGACACTATCAGTTAAAGCAGTTAATATGATAGAATCATTCAGTTCATACTTGATGCATCGTGTGATTTCCCATCTACATTGCTCTTTTCTCTACCTACCATCTACATGGAAGCAGTTCTTCTAATAAAATAATGACTGAGGAGAAAACATTTGAGTGGCCTACCAATAAGAGCAACAGGTGGTTAAAATAGGTTGCCGCAGAAGAATGATGAGCACATAAAATCATTCATGCAATCAAAAATCATGATGAACCTATGATGATGCACTTTTTTAGAATGCTCCTAATGCCTAATCATTGGGGTGGAATGATGCATGCAACTATTATTTCATCTCAATATAAGATAAAATATCTACAAAACTAAATCACGTGCTAACTTCTCTTTATAATTAGGTAGAATTGTGCCCTTGAACTTTCAGAAATATATAAGTTTTTTTTTCTTTTTTTTCATTTAAGCCCCCTTTCAATCATGATAAAATTGCCTTGGGCTTCTAATTGCACTACACCTTTAATTAATTTTTTTTTGTAAGTGCTTTCTCCTTTTTTTAAAAGAATGGGTACAATCACTACCTTTTTATTAAGAAAGGAGAAGTTAGACAAGATTTTTATGCAAGAAGAAATGTCATGCATATGCAATTATATGAACAAAGGTGTTATGCAATTAAATGACATGCACCATGGTTTTGTTGTGCATGTATGGTTTTTCTATATATTTTTTATGCACTAATGCAAGCAAAAATAAACAATTACTATGCAAGGCCTATTATGCAATCAAAAGAAAGAATGACAACATGTGATCTATCCTCTTATGGTGGGGGTGTGAGTCAAAGGTATATGGTGGGTGAGATCACACGACTGAGAGACAAAACCTACAAAAAAAATCATATGTCCCTCTCTAATGACCTGTGTATAGGATAATCATGGGGTTTCTTTCTTGAATTTTAATTTAAGGTCATGTTAGTGTTTGATCAGTTTAGGATCCACAATCCTTTTCAATCACTTTCTTAGACAAGTTAGATGGTCATTTATGCTCTAATGTCCTAAAGCTGACTTACTCGAGCACTTCCTCAGTTGTGTGACTCGATTACTTGCAAGATAAGCTCATACAATTTTTTTTTATAATGCACCCAACCTAGAGATTGATATTCTCAATTGAAACCATGCATTTACTTCTCCACAGATTACACTAGATAGATTGTGGATCCTACATAATAGAAAAACTAACAAGAAAACTAATTAATTTTCTAAAGATAAAACAAACAAAAGGCTAAAATAATAAAAAAATAAAAATAAAAATAAAAACTAAGATAGAAGTTGTTCCAGCACTCCCCTAAGCTTGAATATGACTATGGCCTCATAGTCAACATCCCAACTTAAGAGGTGGAATAGTGATACTTGACTCAGAATGGTGGTGGTTGTGGTTGTGTGGGGTCTTGGGGAGGAAACATCCTCTGGAAGGTCGGACCAGATGGGGGCATGTTTGGCAGCATCGGGTAACCTCCAAAGTACCCTTGGCTCCAGTAATGATCAAAGAAAGGATTCTAATAATTTTCCATCCGTTGCAGACCCTGATGCATATTCTCTTGGTTGGCCAAGAGAAGGTGCTCATTTTCATAGATCGCCTGCTAGTTGGTATACATCTGACCTTGCACGTCTTGAATGCCAGTCAGGGATTGGGTTTGCTGTTGTTGATGCGTCTGGATGTCTTGCAGCATAGTATACATACCCACCATAGAGTATGAATCCTCTCCTTCTTGAGAGGGTGGTGGAGCAGAAGATGATGAGGTAGTGTAATGGTGAGGATGCTTCCGTGGAGCCACTCTATGTCTCACAGGAATGGTGAGCTCCACTTCCTCCACGTCATCACTTTCCTCTTCGTCCTCCTCAGCATTACCTTCCTGTTGTCCATCATTGTCTTCACCATCCACGGCCGACCATTTATAGTGCCCGACTCCCCTGATGTTGAAGATGGGATCAGGAAGTCGACGCTTGTAGAAAGTATCATCAACCGAGCATGTGGCGTATATGACATCATTTTCCATAGTGATGAGGACGAACTTCTTATAATGAAGGTAGTTGATGCGTAGTTTGGAGTTCAGCGGCTCCAGAGTAGAGAGATCAAGGCCCAAGTGAAGAGCAATGGGGGCGATAAGTCCCCCAAACAGTATGGGCATAGCCCGCTTGACATTGCACCTCACTTGAATAATGTGTTGGAGAAAGCATGGTCCCCAGTTGACTGACTCTCCCTCCATAAGCTAATTCAGAAAGTACAAGTCTAGTACTTGTACCTTTGCTTGTGCTTGGGTTGACTTTGTGAATAGCGTGTTGGTCAGCATCCGATGAAGCACCCGATCAAAGGAATGCTCGAAGTTCGCCAAACAACTATGGTAGAAGTTCAGCCTTTGACCCTCCGGTGCTATCACAAAATCCTTCCAGATGGTGTTCAAATCGACATTCTCAGGATGATGACATGGCATATGTGGCCACTTGTAAATGTCGTTGAAGGCACGAAGAGTAAGGGCATTGTTGGTGTTGTACAAGTGAAAATCCACCCTTCCTTCTCTCCACTCTCCACTTGATGGCCGTGCCTAGTCGGGGGTGATGCAAATCTCCAGTGACACCATGAACTCGATGACAATTTCCTTGTATGCCGAAACCCGCCAAAGATTGGGTTCACAGACCTTCCTGTGAACTATTGTTGCTCGAGGACGTACACCATATTGTCGATGAAGCCCATATCCTCCAGCAGCTGATGATCGTCGTATCACGTAGGTGCGAACAACCTCTTTGCAAGCTCTTCATAGACCTTCCTCACCTCTGTCGAGGGGTGGCTGAGGTGTGGTCGTGGCATAAGAGCGCCAGGGGGTCCTCCTCATCTGGCCATGATGATGGAGTGAGCGGAGAAGAAGAAGAATAAGAAAGCAAGAGCTCGATGAAGCCTTTAGATGCTCGGAGTATCCGCTCATGCTCTTGGGAGTCGTGGTTCTTCAAGTTGTGAGAAAGAAACAAACCACAACCTCCCTTTTATAGGGCCGACACTGACCTGTTATGATAGAGTCGGTGGCACTGACTTCTGGAGCCGAATATGAGCCCTCAGTGCATCGACGATTGTCGGTGCACGATCTTCTTTTTCTAGATTGTTGACGAGTCGGTGGCACCGACTTTTTGGCGGGATCAAATATTTGGATAGTCTACGTGGGCACATCTGAGCCATAGATCGGGGTTGTCCATGAATTAGTGTTTCATTTTGTCGGTGGCACCGACGTTGTGGTTGGTGGTACTGACATGATGATCGACTTTTTTCGGTGCATCGACGCACCCACCGAGCCTGGGACACCATGCCGAGTCAGTGCCACTAAATTGTGTGTCAGTGGTACCAACAACTCATCAGTTAACCACATCCGAGTTCTGCACTTTCTTCAGAAATGTTGGTGGCACTGACATGTATGTCGGTGGCACCGACTGTTATCGTTCGATATGCCCATCTCTCTGACCCTATTTCGGTGGCACCGAATTGGAAGTCGGTGCCACAGACTACACACTCAACAAACGAGTCAGGGTACAATGTTTACAGAAAATTTTCAAAAACTAAGTACTAATAAAACAACTTAATGGAAATGAAAGAAACGAAAATCCTAATGGTTGGGTCACCTCCCAACAAGCACTCTTGTTTAACATCCTAGGCTAGATGACTCCATTGCTGAGATTAATTAGGAGCATTAAGTTTCACCTCATGCTCCTTCCTCACAAAATCTTCCCCAAAATAATGCTTTAATCTTTGACCATTGACCAAGAAGGACCTCTCTCCTTCTTTGATCCTATCTACTCCATGTGGAAACACCTCGTCTATGATGAACGATCCACTCCACCTAGATCTCAATCTCGGGGTGCAATTTCAATCTTGAGTTAAATAGCAACACACTCTCTCACGGTAAAAAGACTCTCCTAGCTATATGGCGGTCATGAATTTTCTTAGTTCTTTCCTTGTACAGTTTTGAGTTCTCATAAGAATTCATCCGAATTTCACCAAGCTCATTCAACTCTAACCTCCTTGTCTTACCTGCTTCATCTAGATCAAAATTGAGCCTTCTTAACACCCAATGAGCCTTATGTTCTAATGCCACAGGAAGATGACACACTCGACCGTAGACTAACTTAAAGGGTGTGGTTCCTATGGGTGTCTTATAGGTAGTCCTATAGTCCCATAGCGCATCAACTAACAAATCACTCCAATTCTTCCTACTAGACGACACCGTCTTTTCAAGGATCTTTTTAATCTCACGATTGGAAACCAGTACTTGTCCTTGTGTTTGTGGGTGATATGGTGTACCCACATGGTGTGTCACTCCATACTTGTTCAATAGTGCCCCAAATTTCCGATTAGTGAAATGAGTTCCTCCATCACTTATGATCATCCTTGACACTCCAAATATATAGAAAATGTGATCCTTTACAAATTTACATACAACATTTGCATCATTGGTTCGGGTTGGAATTGCTTCCACCCATTTGGACACATAATCTACAGCCAACAAGATGTAAAGGTTAGAGTTAGAGGACACAAAGGGTCCCATGAAATCAATACCCCATAAATAAAAAACCTCTACCTCTTGAAACACATTCAAGGGCATCTCCTGTCGCTTTGATATGTTACCTAACTGCTGACATGCATCACACCTACACACAGTCGCAAGCATCTTTGAATACGGTCGGCCAATATAATCCACTCTCCAACACCTTTGCGACTGTCCTAGAACTAGCATGGTGTCCACCTGTAGGTAGTGTGTGGCAATGTTTTAACACACTCTCATACTCCTCTTCAGGTACACATCTCCTCAAAATTCCATCCCTACACTATTTCATCAAAATAGGATCACCCCAAAAGTAACAGCGCAAAGAATGAAAAAATCTTTTCTTTTATTGATAACCCCAATCTACAGGAAATTCCTTATAGGCTAAATAATTCACAATATTAGCAAACTAAGGATCTTTTTGCTTAAGGGTGAACACCTGCTCATCAAGGAAGGTTTCTAGAATGGGTATATTCATGTCTTTCTCATCCACCCTCTCCAAAAGAGATAGGTGGTCAGCCACCACATTCTCTACCCCTACTTTATCCTTGACCTCAATATTAAACTCCTGCAATAAAAGGATCCATCTAATCATTCTTGGTTTAGCATCCTTCTTTTGCAGTAAGTACTTAATAGCCGCATGGTCAGTCCACACCACCACTTTTGCCCCCACAAGATATTGTCTAAATTTTTCAAAAGCAAAGACAACAACTAGTAATTCTTTTTCAGTTGTGGTGTAATTAAGTTGTGCATTGTTAAGTGTTTTAGATGCATAGTATATGACCGTAGGAACCTTGTCTAGGTGTTGCCCCAACTCCGCCCCACAACATAATCTGATGCATCACACATCAGCTCAAATGGTTGGCTCCAATCTAGAGCCTACACAACCAGTGTAGATATGAGTTTCTCCTTCAAAATCTCAAAAGCCTTTAAACACTACTCATCAAAATTGAATTCTACATCCTTTTACAAAAATGCAAGACAATGGTTTAGTGATTTTTGAAAAATCCTTAATAAAGCAGCGATAAAACTCGGCATGGCCTAGAAAACTCCTAACTTCCTTCACCGATGTTGGTGGAGGAAGTTTTGAGATCACTTTAATTTTAACCAGATCCACCTCAAATCCCTTTCTAGACACCTTGTGGCCTAACACTATGCCCTCGCTAACCATCATGTGACATTTTCCCCAATTAAGCACTAAATGAGTGTCTTCACATCTCTGTAAGACCTTATCTAAATTTTTCAAGAAATCATCAAAAGACATCCCATAAATTGAAAAATCATCTATAAAAACCTCTAGACATCTCTCCACCATATCTGAGAAAATTACTAACATACACCTTTGAAAAGTCGCGGGTGCATTGCACAACCCGAAAGGCATGCGACGATATGAAAAGGTGCCATAAGGGCAGGTTAAGGTAGACTTCTCCTGGTCCTTAGGCTCGATAGAAATCTGATTGTAGCCTGAATATCTATCGAGAAAACAAAAATGGGAGCGAATGGCGAGTCGTTCCAAAATATGATCAATAAACGGTAATGGAAAATGGTCCTTAAGTGTCGCAGTGTTAAACCGGTGGTAATCAATGCAAACTCGCCATCCTGTCACTAATCTAGTGGTGATTTTCTCATTAGATGAATTAGTAGTGACAATAATTCCCCCCCTTTTTAGGCACTACCTGTGTCAGACTAACCCGCAAAGAATCTGAAATAGCATAGATTATACCTGCCGACGGTAGCTTTATTACCTCCTTCACCACCTCCATCATAATTGGATTTAAGCGATGCTGAGGTTGAATGACCAACTTCACTCCTTCTTCTAGCCGAATCTTGTGTTGGCACAGAGTGGGAGAAATCCCCTTGATGTAGACCATGGACCACCCAAAAGCACCTCGGTGATTCTTTAACACAATGATCAAGTATTCTTCTTCTGAGATACTCAATGATGCCAATATGATGACTGATAGCTTCTCCTCCGTGGCTGGAAAAACATACTTCAGATGAGGCGGCAATGGCTTGAGCTCTTACTCATGTGGGTTTAAGAGTGAAGTAACCAATGGTGGTGGTAGTGGTCCCAAGTCCTCGAAATTCCTTGTGTAATAACATGGCAACACCTTCAGAAGCCATGCACATTCCTCTAATGACCAATCCCGAACATAATCATCCATTATGTTCATTAGATATGCCTCTAGGGGAATCTGCGTATGGACCTGTAATATGGAATCCTCAATGTCATCATCCAGAGTAGATAAGCTCAATTCCTCTTCTCCATCATTCGGGTATCCTACCTCCTTGGCAAGTGAAACCACCTTAGTGTTTTCCATGATGTCCACAACAAGTGTACCCTTGTCCACTTTTGTCATAACATGTGCCATGTCCAGAAATGGTTTTCCCAAGAACAAAGAGATATTATTATTCATGTGTTGCATCATATTACACTGCTCCTGAGCATTGGATGACTTGGATTATCTGGCATGGTTATCTAAAACTTGTCATCTTTAATTCCCATAGTCAAGTGGGCTCTACCCATCTCTAAGATCATGTCGACTGTTGCTTGGAAGGGCCTTCCTAGAAGAAGCTCGTTGCCATGTTCAGCTTGCATCTCCATCACTACAAAATCTGTAGGGAAAACAAACCGGTCCACCTTGAAAAGCACATCCTCGCAAATGCCATACGATGTCACTACTGAGTTGTCTGCTAACTGAATCGTCATACTGCTCTTCCTTGATGTTTTGAGACCAAGCTTCTTGAAAGTGGATAGGGGCATCAAATTGATGCTTGCCCTCGAATCATAGAGCACATCACCAAACTTTGTCTTCCCGATGTAGCATGTGATGTTGAAGCAACCCGGGTCTTGCCTCTTTGGTGGAAGCGTGCCTAAGATGAAGGCACTAACTTTCTCTCTTAGTACCACCCCTCAGAGTCTGGGATCTTCCTCTTCTTGTTAATGATATCCTTCAAAAACTTACCATATGAGGGTATTTGTTCAATTGCCTCAATCAATGGTATATTAACATCAAGCTTCCTAAAGTTGTCCAGAAACTTCTTTAATTGTTGATCCATATTTATTGCCTTCAAGCTATTAGGATATGGAACCAGTAGTGTATGTGTCCTATGATGTGGTGTCACATATGACGTCTTCTTTTCCACCTCAGATTCTTGCTTTTGCTCCTCCCCTATGTTTTCTACCTCGGGTTTTGCTTGCACCTGCTCTGCCACTGAGTCATCACTATCAACCGGGTTGATCACCTCAATATCCTCAGTCAGTGGGGTCAATTTCTTCTTCCCACTTCTCAGTAGAATGGATTTGACCTGCTGATTTCCCGTTGGAGTGCTAGTATTTCCTAGAAACCCCTACTGAGATGTCTTTTTCAAAGCCACCACATCTTCCACTAGTTGAGACAAAGTTGTCTCAAAGCTCCTCATATGGGCCCCTTGTTTTTGGAGATCACGTTGGAAATTGTTTATCAGTTTCTCATTTTGCTTCACTATAAAGTTGAGAATCTCATTTGTGGTCTCCTCTGCTGCAGGTCACTATTGCTGGTTATTCCTGTGCTGATGTTGTTGATCAGGGTCCTGAGTAAAATTGTTTGAATCTTTCCAAGAGAATTTAGGATCCTTTCTCCATGCATAGTCATTGTTCCTGTAGCCTTGTTGTCGCATATACTTCACCTGGCCTTCTTCATCTAATGAATTATTGTCCTTCTCCAGCAACTTCTTTGCTATCAAGTCTAGCTTTTCATTCAAGGATGTGATGACTTTGGATTCCCCTATGCTCTTGATCTGCTTTGGATTGTCTCTCTCATTACCCCATGTCTGATTCTTCACTATGTTATTTAAAATATCCTGACACGTTGAGGGTGGGTTATTAAGAAAGAACCCCGAGCCTGCACTGTCCAAAGTAGTCCGTTCACTTTTTCACAGCCCAAAATAGAACATCTTCACTTGATTTTCTAAATCTATCCCATGGTGCGGTACCTTCCTGAGCATTATCTGAAAGCACTCCCACACCTTAGAATAAGATTCAGATGCATGTTTCTTGAAGTTGTGGATATTCTTAATCAACTCATTTGTTTTCTCTGGAGGAAAATATCTTTGAAAGAATGCTTTGACCATTTCATCCCATGTCTCGATTGACACTTTTGGTAGATTGTGCAGCCATTCCTTTGCCTTGTCATCCAGCAATGATGAAAACAACTTTAGATAGATGGCAGTTTGAGGAAACCTGTCGATTTTGACCATGTCATTGATTTCCACAAAATTGCTAATATGCACAACTGGATCTTCATGAGCGTTCCCATAGAACGCTTGTAACTTGGCGAGTGCGATCAACCCCAGATCAATCTTGTACTGAGCTACATTCACATGCTGCTTTTTGATCGGCCCTGTATGTGCACCTGAAGAGGATGCCTTTATCCTCTCCCAGATGGTCCTCTCTGCTCGTGGATTTTCATCCCCCATTTCTCATCGCCTGGGTGACACTGGTATGCCTTCTAATGAAGTTGTTAGGATAGGAGCCTCAACAATGACTGGAACCTCAGGTGTAGCTTCTCCGTAGTCTGTGGTTCTCATTGTCACCATACACTAGTACCTAAAAAATTGAAAATAGTTAGCCAAGGTACCTAAAGAGAAAATTCAATATATGAATATGAAATAAATCTTTTTTTTAAATTAAATTGCACTAAATTAGAAAGTGGCCTAGAGTAGCCAACCACAACACTCGTAGTGTTGAGACGTTGTCGTCTCCCCGGCAATGGTGCCAAGAACTTGACATGCCAAAATCATATGTAAAAACACAAGTACACGCGTCGAGTAATATAGGCCTTGTGAGGCTCGAGTCAAACTTAGGGAGACGTAGTCTCAGTGACTACTATTAACTACAGTGTGATCAGCTAAGTCAGTTGAAAATGTTAAATTGAGTTTTAACAAAGCAAAAGAAAATTAAGAGAAAATGAAAATGGTTGATTCAAATATGGTTGAATTCCTTAGGATTACCAGTTTCACCATGGGGTCTCATTGTATATTATCTCTACCAAATTAACATAAATTCCTACTTCTAACTTGGATAGAAAGCCTGTAGCTTGAATTGCTCTCTCCCGCGATACAATTCACTACCTAAATCTAAGCCAATTCTATGTCTATGGTAATTTATTCTTAGTTTAGGTGCATTAATGTAAACTCTGGGTTCTTTCCACTACCCGTACGTCACCTATTCCAAGGAATGCGTAGGGAAGTGTACAAGTTAGGGTTTTCTAACTGTTAATCCCCCTTCTGGAGTGATTATTGGTCTAATACCCTATCGATGGTGATCAAGCAGTGATAAGTCATTCAAATCCACACTTATATATTTAGGAATAAAGAGAAACTTATACTAAATCATGTAAATAGTCAATACGATGATTCCCCAGGCTACACCACTTATACTAAATCATGTAAATAGTCAATACGACGATTCCCCAGGCTACACCCGGGTCCTAAGGAAAAGTGGGGTTTAGCCCCACATGTTTTTCAGTTGAGAACACATAGAAGGAGAGAAGAAAAATGTGGGAAACATGAAGGAGATTCATGTAACCCCTGGAAAGAACGTGCTCCATATAATCCTCCTCAAGAAATGTGCTTTCTGTAGTCTTCCAGTAGTAGAAACGTCTGTCAAAGGTGCTCAAATTGTCTGGTCATCGTCCTTTGGCTCCGTTCTCTCTCTCTATTCTCTGGCTATCGTGCGGTGAAAAAAATGCTCTCCTTTAGGTCTGGGCATCCTCCATTTTTGTCCTAGGTCACTTACGGTACCACATAACATGGACCATTGGATCGGGGCGACCGGCTTAGATTGTTGAAATATGACAGAGTCGGTGGCACCGATGGCATCGGGCTTTGGCTGATATGTGACTGAGTCGGTACCATCGACTGGAATTTCGGTGGCACCGAGCTGATACAAATTTCTCCTTTCCTCTCTAATTCTATCTCGGTGGCACCGACCTAGATGGTCGGTGCCATCGACTCTTTTGGCCGATTGAGGCTATCCCTGATGTCATCTCGGTGGCACTGACCTGTGTGGTCGGTGGCACTGACTCTATAAATATATGGAAGCTCCTAAAATTTGATAAGGACCATGTATTAAGCCAAGAAATATATAAAATAACATAATTACAATGAAATAAGCATAGTTTGACTCACAAAGAGAGTATACAAGCCAATTATCAAGATTTATGCACATATAATCAACAAATTGACTAATAAATGCACAAAATGATTGCAAACTAGGCCTGCAGTAAGTGACTCAAAACTCGTACATCATACCCCCATGGTTATGACGAGCTAAGTTAGAAACACATATTGTTAGGTATTTCTAGGTCATGATGGGCTATCTTCATCAAGATCTATCAACCATATCAGTTTAGCAACCATAAGCCATTACAGACTATACTCCTTAACACATATTGACCTAAGCATCTCCAAGTCATGATGACTTGCCACATAGTGTTTTGGTTTGTTGCAATAAAAGTCGTGTCAATCTACCCTCAACATAGTGCAAGTGTGTGTGTGGACTTGTTGTCTTCAGCCTTAGAAAGGTCAGCCACTAGTCCATCTACAACATGGCAATACGGTGCAAGATGTGGATAGCAAACCAAATGAGATTCCACCATCGAAACAATTCTAAAACCACTAACAACTACTATCATACAAGAGATGAACGATCTAGAGATGAAGAACAATCATAAGAATGTGAAGAGTGAAAATAACAAGGGAGTTTAAGAGTTATAAAACCCACCTCAAAGTTCACCATCAAGATCCAAGCTCCAAGGTCAAGCTTCAAGCTCACGAGCTCAAGGTAGAAGATGATCCCCCAAACTTGATCACCACTACACCTTCAAGGAAGAAGATGATACCAAGGTTAAGATGGCTGAAGATGGAAAGAAGGCATCCAAGATCCATGTCTGAGAAGAAGAAGAACAAGAAGAAGGAGAAGAAGAAAAGATAGAGAGGAAACATAGCTTACTAAGGTAGAAGATGAAGGATGATCAAAGAACACCAAAACTTGGAACTCGTCCACCAAGATCCAGGAGAGACTCTCCATCTCCTTAAGCTTCTCATGGTCGTCCATCAAGAAGGATAGGAAGCAAGGGTGGTCAAAAGGATCCTCTTGCATGGGGAGAAAGAAGATTATATACAAGGGGGATGAGAGAGGGATCATGGAAGAGGTGTCATCACCTTAGAAGGTTAGGTGCCACTTGTCCTAGAAAATAAGCCACATGCACAAAATCATACAAGACATGGTGATTGTGACACCCTTTGCCACACAAAGCAAGATTACTCAAAACTTAAACCACGATCAATCATTAACAATGAATTACTAAAAATCATAGGAAACTAAAACTTTTTTGCAACAAGCACCATGATCTGAGATTTATTACACGATAATCAACACATGTATTTCATCTACATCCTTATTTTACAATCATATGGTTACATAAGATAGCAATTCCACATGTATGTACATACCACCAAAGGAACACAAGACAAAAACCACATGTCGATCATCATATCATCAAAACACTTCAAGAACAACCCCAAGGACCTGAGTGTACATGGAAAACACATACAACTCTATTACTAGACACTATCCATTTACCCCGATCCACCATGTGTAATTATCCTTCATTTTATGTCATCAACTATACGATCTTTAGCTTTGCATGCATGTCCTCCTAAAAGATTTTTAACCAACAGGGTGAGACAAAATGCCCAGTGAGAGATATAACTCTCGACCAACTCTATTATTATCACAGATAACTAAATAGATAGACTAACATACTAAGAAAGTTGAACAATATTAACTAAATGACATATATCTCATGGATAAAGTAAATAGAGAAGTAATATGCACTTGCCACTAAGTAGTAGAACAACTAATAAATTGAAAAGATATAATAAGAACATGTATAACTAGTTTAAACTAAACAATATAAAAACAAAGGAAGGCATCATGCAATGTTCTCATATTTAATCCTATACATGTATGCTACACGACTAATTATGTATTACATTATGCACTGAGGATTTGAGACGTACCACCCAAAACCAACCAACCACTGCAAACTCAAAATTGGTGCCATACAAGGTCAATGGAAGAGTTGGAATCCATGACCTTCCAACACCTCCCAGTCAACACGAGAGTAACACCGTAGAGACATGTCAGTCAACTGCACAAGTGACATACAATCAAATCAAAGGGGTTGGCTCACACATGGTCACCCATATAACATCTACCCCACCTTGGTATAGGTAATGGAGCTAGGAGAACAAACTCATGCATGGTCGTTCATAAATGAAGGACCGGATCAGACATGACCATCCATATCACAATGAGATCGACTCACACGTGGTCTTCTCACACAATATATAATTAAGGACTGCAAGGGGATACTGTATCACATATCACTTATATCACAAATCTTCAGGCATGATCTGAGGCTCACACGTGGCTAAAATCACCATCAATTTCTTGATATTAGGGTACCAAGTTGTCCCCACATACTCAACAATATGCGCTCCAAGTTAAACTCATTTCATCATCTAAGAAATGATGGCACTAAATGGATCTATGGCACATGGTAAGCTACATGATTAGATTTCACTTGATTAATTAGACCAATTTAAGTGTATTTTAACATCAATCAAGTTACAACTAACAAAACCATAACAAACACTATAAAATAAGGGCATAACACATTTTCCATAGATGTAATCATATAAGGTGTGGGCTTGTCACATTATCACCATGTAATGTATGTATCATTGCCATTCATAATACCATCACCACTATTACACAACCTCTCAAGGCTATCACCAATGTCACCTCACTATGGGATATCAATCCCTCATTCCAGTATCAGGGGATATCACCTCAACTAGGCATTAAGCCCTTTCTAGGTCCTAAGACCCATCACATCACACTTATGATACATTGTTATCTCATCATGCCTTATTGGCATATAAGCATTACTTATGCCAATCATCACTTATGTCACATCACATGTACTTACCATAGCAATCATTAGTTACTACATTTAGAGAGGGAATATGTCAAACACATTAAACACCTTTAAATAAAGCAAGCAATGCATCATAAGTTCTCTGATTTAGGATTAAGGTTCATGCTTATACCTCATAGGGTTATCAAGTATCATACTTTATGAAATCTCTGAAATTCACTACCCCTATTAAGTTGGAGTATATTTAGATAGTATATCCAAGTATGCATATTCACGTATTCATAGTTATCATGTTCCCTTATCGGGACATATAGCCAATGCTTGATATTATTTAACCACCTTCATAGTATACATTCATTATAACACCCCATTAACTCACAAGGTTAAACTTATGTAATTAAGAGAGTGATAAAGAGTACAACATCATAATATGACATTCCCTCAAAATCTAGGTCAATGCTCTTCTTATATAGTGGATTAGGATTTTACCTCATGGTTACATCACCAAACCCTAATAACACCAATTCCCACCTTTCTGAAACTGATTTAGGTTGATCAACATTAGTTTGATATGCATAGATTATTGTGTCATCAGCACCAGACATCACCTTAGCATACATGTACATATGTATTACAAGCCTACATTAAGTAAACATGTTGATCATGCACCATTCATAATGTGTTATCATTATGCGGCCCATATGTTATTACTCTTCACAAGTTATCAACCACATTATCATGCTAAGGAATGTCTAACCTTAGATTGCATGACTATAGGGTTTCACTTCAAATTATGCACGAGGTACATTATTAGATCATTAAACTTGTTCATATGATATTAACACAATTGTTGTCACATTTTATTCCAACAAGGCTTATCACCACCCTCATATATTCACATAGTTTTTCATTAACCTCACTTCACAAGTTAAGATTATATGAAAAGGAAATATCATAGATACTTTTCATGGATTATAAACTTTTATTAAGTTGAGCACATGGGTCATACTCTTCCATGATTAAGGTTATCATATGGATATTCAACCATTGAACTCTACATCCATTACTTCCCACATTGTAGGAGAGTTTACAGATAAACTCTTAGGTCAAGAATGGACCACTCATAGTAACATCATCCTATGGTGCACTTACGTTTAGGAGAAACAATTAAGATGGGTCATACATTATCCAAAACATCACTCTTCTATTTTATGCATTGCTCATATGTGTACATCACAGGTTATCTGAGCATACCCTACAACCCTCATCATGAGATATCAGTTTCACCTCATCTACATGTGTCAGATTAACCACATCAAGGTGTGTTGGGTAAGCTCATCCAAGGGTATCATTTTAGACCATCTTGTTCAAACATGTCGATTTACTACACGTAAGGTGTGAAGAGTTAGCTACACTTGAGGTGTCAGATTAACCACACAAGGGGTACATCGGTTTAGCACTTCGTGGTGTTGGGTTAATCTCACAAGCGGTGTATCAGTTTAGTCATTTTTGAAAGTGTGACAGGAAAACTCACTTGAAGGTGTGACGGGCTGCACTACTTGAAGGTGTGACTGGCTGTTAGGGTTAGGGTTCCAGCAAGGCATCATGGTTCACTTCCTCAAGGTGTATCGGGAAACCCTACACAAAAGGGTGTTGGCATCTTGCTAAACCAAGGCATCACGATTTAGAACTCAAAGTTGACCATTTCACACAGTATCTTCATGGTCATGACTGGCTAACATTCTCAAAGCATATTGGCTTAACCAACATATCAGTTTAGGCATCTTCTAGGGCTTGAGGGGTTAGCACCCATCAAGTCATGATGGCTTGTCACATGGTGTGCCAATGTATGCTCAACAACTCATGACGACCATCCACAACATAGTGGAATTGTGAGTCAACTTTGTCATCTTCAACCTTAGGAAAATCAGCCACTAATCCATCTACTAACATGGCAAGAAGGTGCTGGATGTAGGTACCAAGTTAAACGGAATTCCTTCACAAAATAGCTCTCAAAACCACCAAAAACTACTAGTGTGCATGAGATAAACGATCTAGAGATGAGGAACAACATAAACACATGAAAGAGTGAAAATAGCAAAGGATATTAAGAGTTATATAACCGTCCTCAAGAAGGTCTCCATCAAGGGTTCAGGATCCATGATCAAAGATCGAAAGCACACATTCTCAAGGTGGAAGATAGTCCATCAAGAGTCCCAACTCGACCTCAACATCACCTCAAGAAAGAAGAATGTTTCAAGGTCACGATAGCTCAAGAAGAAAGGAAATACAGAGAAACACATCCTAATCAACCTTCATACAAGGTATGATCCATGGCCAAGAGATGAAGAAGAAGATGAAGAAGAGAGCTCAAATAAATGGCCATCAAAGAAACATTACTCACCAAGATGTAAGTTGAATATAGAATCACCATCAGTAAGGAACCCGACCTCCCAATCTCCATGGGGGCTTCCTATAGCCCCTTAAGCTCCCATACTCATCCACCAAGAGGAGAGGAACAAGAATGGATGAAAGGGTTTACTTGTGTGAAGAATAAGGGGGTATATACTTTAGGAAAGAAAGAGAGATCAAAGGAGAGGTGTCATCACCTTAGGAGATTAGGTGAACCTGTACATGAGAAAGGGACACATGAAATAGCTTGCAAGACATGGTGATAAGATCTAGGCTAGATCTCACCCTCTTGGTCTCCTACCAAGGTCATGTCCGATATGCCAAAACCCTACACACTTCACAAACTCATAGGGAATAACCCCACACACTCACAAACTGATAGGCCTCAACCTTACACACTCACAAACCGATAGGGCATAACCCTACACACCCAAAAACTGATAGGCCACAACCCTACACACTAATAAACTGATAGGCCTCAACCCTACACACTTACAAATCGATAGACAGCCTATCCAAGGCCCTCTAACCCAAGATATCACATCTAAGAGCAAAGCCCATCTCTCTCATGTGTTCTAACATCACCAAGATGCTACCCCACAACCATGATCCAAGCAAGGATTCCATCTCTCTCTATCTCCTCTAGATGATGTCAAATAAGAGAAGTAACACCCTAGATATGGTAAATTGCATGCTAACCCCTTAGCTTGGGTAAATAGCAACTTACACCAAAACTAGTACATAAAGCACACGCATCACCATACAAGCTCAACTTGGAACTTAGGCTTTCCACAAGGCTCCCCTTAGCATCATTCTCTCTATTATGATGACAAAGCACTAAGGGCACATTCATATTGTGACATATTGCCAGATAACCCCTCATCTTGGGTAAAATGCACTCTAGGTTAAAACAAGCAATCATTGCTCAAACAACATTCAAACATGACCAAAATTGAAACATAAGTGTGTCACATGATAGCAAGACACCTTAAAGGATTAGATTAAAGTTCTAAGCATCTTACATAAGCAAAATAGATAGGGTTAGCCCAAAAATCTAGGTCGGGGTCCTTACAAGTCATAAGCCCCTAACAAGGATTTCTCCCCCGAAATTCCAGGTGAGAGGAGATGGATACTACTCATACAACACACCTTCAAACTTCCACATAGTTCCTTAATGTCAGGGTGATGCCACAAGACTTGACCGACATACTGTTCTTGCATCCGAGGTCAACACATGATATGTTGCACATACATACTCAACTTATCTATTCCATTATCTGTTGCAGAGTCAACCCTATGCCAGGTGATACTTTCTTAGCCATAGAAGCACTACACATACTTATCCAACTCAGGTGTTAACTCTTTATTATGTATTTCCTTCTCAACTTATAACATTGTATAATAAGATTCTCAAACCTGGAATTTTACCATAACCTTCTCAAACTTCAACATGTATTTCTCAATGAAGTATTAGAGATACGTTCTGTCATCCACTTGGAACGATAAAACTTATCATGGTTCCATTGTGCTACCCTTATCTGCTGCCTCAACACTAGTCTTACTTTTACCGAGTATCCTATCAACCTGTCATAAGAAGATACCACTTATCCAAGGAAAACTATCTCAGAGGCAACTCAAGATGTTATATTTCACCTCAACTGACGATGGATATAGAGATTGGAAATCCTGCTCATCAATGTACACCCCTTTTTGGAACCCTTCTTCCTTACAAACCTGATAGGTGTAGTCTAAGGGGTTATACTCAATCTGATGAACCTTTCCCAAGTAGATCTTGCAACTGTCTCTTCAACATATGTGTCCTTGTTGACATTACGTTTATGCAGAGCATAAACCCCTAACATGTGATATCCATACCATAGGTCGAGAACCTGTAACCAGATTCATCCCAAAGTAAATCTTTTATGGAGTCAAATGCTTAATAATCTTATCAAGAAGCACATCCTTGGGTCCACACACAACTGTCACTTCTTGGATACTAGGATTCCTCACTTTATTATCCATCACATGTGCCAAAAACACATCACGTCCTCTTCACCTCCACCCTCTGCTACTACCGCCAAACTCAAACATATCAAAAGGGTCTTTCTTTCTTATTGAGACATTACCTATCACATATAACCCTATTTTGGAACAAAAAATCCAAGATCAACTGATACTTTTCAAGGTATCCATCTAAGGATCACTTCTAACCCATGCACATTGAGCGAAATAAGACCCACTTGACTGCCACATCCTTGAAAGGATAGAACTCAAGGGAACATATTCCTCTTATCACTACATTATTATCCAGGGTTTGCTTATCAAGGTGAAGGTATTATCACTTTATTTGATTATTCCACGAGTTTTCAACTCATTTATCATTTTAACTTGTTTTTGCCTAGGTTTCCTTGCCATTAGCATAAGAACTGTAAATATGATTACATGTTATTACCCTTTATTTGATATTGTTCTTCATGTTCATGAACATTTCCTTGCTTTACTTAATTTTTCTTCTTTATATCATGAAAGGATCATTATTCTTTACATATTCTTTATTGAGCAAGGATCATCTTTCTTGTTCCCTTTCACATATCATAAGAATTACACTTTATAATTTCTTATACCCATGGGTTGGTCTGAGATTTACTCAGGTTCCATGTTATTTGTTTACCATTTGCTCGTATTTGTCTTCTCACTTCATCCCTATTTCAGGAATTTTCCCCATCTTATGTGAACTTACACCTTGACTTACTTTATTAGAACAAGTTCATCTGTCTTTTCCTTCATACATTCCTTGAATTTATAGCTTCAAGAACTTTTCTTATCATATTCACACTTAGATTTAGGTTTCACAGAGCTGTATTTTTTTATCTTTTAGTAACCAAACATTCAAGTTTTAGTAGGCTATGGTGCAATCCTTATCTCTTTTTTTAATATGATGGAGGTATTAACTTCATCATTCCCGATTGTTATGCTCTTTAGATTGTTCCAAAATGACTACTTGATCAGAGTAATCAAAGAGAAACCAGTCAAACAATTCCGTACTTACCTTTTCTTTGACATTTAAGTACCTGGCCAGGTCACTCAAGTACTGAGATTAGGTAGTATGCACCATATTTTAAATCATGTTCTTATCTTAAACACCATTCTAATCCTAGTCCTATTGTCCCTGTAGACTCAGTGAACCTAGAGATCTAATACCACCAAATGTGACACCCTTTGCTACACAAAGTGAGATTACTCAAAACTTAAACCATGTCAACCATTAATAATGGATTACCAAAAATCACATGAAATTAAAACTTCTTTGCAACAAGCACCATGAGCTGAGATTTATTACACAAGAATCAACACTTGTATTTCATAACATATATTCAGAGTGCTACATCCTTGTTTTCCTATCACTTGGTTACATAAGATAACAATTACACGGGCACACAAGCCAAAAACCACACGTCGATCATCATATCATTAAAACACTTCGAGAACACCCCCAAGGACCTGAGTGTACAGGGACAACACATAGGACTCTACTACTAGACACTATCCATTTACCCTAATCCCCAGGTGTAGTTATCCTTCATTTTATGTTCTCAGCTATCCGATCTTTACCTTGGCATGCACGTCCACCTAAAAGATTTTTAACCAATGGGGTGAGACAAAAGTCCCAGTGAGAGATATAACTCTCCATCGACTCTATTATTATCACAAATAACTAAATAAATAGACTAAGATACTAAGTAGGTTGAACATGATTAACTTAATGACATATATCTCATGGATAAAGTAAATAAAGCAATAATATGCACTTGCCACTGAGTAGTAGAACAACTAATAAATTAAAAAGGAATAAGAAGAACATATATAAGTGTTATAAACTAAACAATATAAAAACAAAGCAAGGTCTCATCCAATGTTCTCGTATTTAATCCTATACATGTATTCTACATGGATGATTACATATTTCATTATGCCCAGAGGATTTGAGTCGTGCCACCCAAATCCAACCGACCACTACTAAGTCAAAATCAGTGCCATACAAGGTCAATGGAAGAGTCATAATCTACGACCTTCCCACACCTCCCGGTCAGCACAAGAGTAACACCACATAGACATGTCAGTCAACTACACAAGTGGCATACAGTCACATCAAAGGGGTTGGCTCATTCATGGCCACCCATATAACATGTAGCCCACCTTGGTACAGGTAACGACGCTAGGAGAACAGGCTCACACATGGCTATTCATAAATGAAGGATTGGCTCACACATGGCCATCCATATCACAATGAGATTGACTAATGCATGGTCGTCTCACACAATCCATAATTAAGGATTGCAAGGGGATACTGTATCACATATCACTTATATCACAAATCTTGAGGCATGATATGAGGCTCCCGCATGGCCAAAGTCACCCTCAATTGCTTGATATTAGGGTGCCAAGCTGTCCCCACATACTTAATAGTATGCGCTATGAGTTAAACTCATTTCCCCATCCAGGAAATGGTGATGCTGAATGGATCTATGGCACAGGGCAAGCTGCATAATTAGATTCCACTTGATTAATTAGACCAATTAAAGTGTCTTTTAGCATCAATCAAGTTAAAATGTACAAAACTGTAGAAAACTCTATAGAATAAGGGCATAACACATTTCCCACAGATGTAATCATATAAGGTGTGGGATTGTCACATTATCACCATGTAATGTCAGTATCATTTCCATTCATGTTATCATCACCACTATTACATATCCTCTCAAGGCTATCACCAATGTCACCTCACTATGGGATATCAATCCCTCATTCCAGTATTAGGGAAAATCACCTCTACTAGGCATTAAGCCCTTTCTATGTCCTAAAACCCATCACATCACACTTATGATTCATGGTTATCTCATCATGCCTGATTAGCATATAAGAATTACTTATGCCACATGACATGTACTTGCAATAGCAATCAATAGTTACTACATTTAGAGAGGGAATATGTCAAACACATTAAACACCTTTAAATAAAGTAAGCAATGCATCATAAGTTCTCTAATTTTGGATTAAGCTTCATGCTTATCCCTCAAAGGGTTCTCAAGTATCATTCTTTCTCAAATCTCTAACATTCACTACCCCCATAAGTTGGAGTATATTTAGACAATATAACCAAGTATGCATATTCAGATATTCATACTTCCCATGTTCCCTTTTCGAGATTTATAGCCAATACTTGATATTATTTAACCACCTTCATAGTATTCACTAATTATAACATCCCATTAACTCAAAAGGTTAAAGTTATGTAATTAAGAGAGAGAGTACAACATCATAATATGACATGTCCTCAAAATCAAGGGCAATGCTCTTCATATACAGCCGATTAGGGTTTTACCTCATGGTTACATCACCAAACCCTAATCATATCAATTCCCCCCTATCTGAAACTGATTTAGGTTGAATAACATTAGTTACATATGCATAAATTATTGTGCCATCAATGCTAGGTATTACCTTAGCATACATGCACATATGTATTATAATTATGCATTATGTAAACATGTTGATCATGCACCATTTATAATGTTTTATCATTATGCGACCCGTATGTTATTACTCTTCACAAGTTATCAACCACATTATCATGCTAAGGAATGGCAAACCTTAGATTTCATGACTAGAGGGTTTCAATTAAAATTATGTGAAAGGCACTTTATTAGATAATTAAACTTGTTCATATAATTTATACACAATTTTTGTCACCTTTTATTCCAACAAGGCTTATCACCACCCTCATATATTTACATAGTTGTGTCATTAACCTTAGTTCACAAGTTAAGATTATACAAAAAAGAAATACCGTAGACACTTGTCATGGATTATAAACTTTCATTAAGATGAGCACATGGGTCATACTTTTCCATGATTAAGGTTATCATATGGATATTCAACCATTAAACTCTACATCCATTACTTCCTACATTGTTGGAGAGCTTATGGCTAAACTCCCAGGTTAAGAATGAACCACTCATAGTAAAATCATCCTATGGTGCACTTAGGTTTAGGAGAAGCAATTAAGATTGATCATACATTATCCAAAACAACACTCTTCTACTTTATGCATTGCTCATATGTGTACATCAATGGTTATCCGAGCATACCCTACAACTCTCATCATGTGATATCAGTTTCACCTCATCTACATGTGTCGGATTGACCACATCATGGTGTGTCAGGAAATCTCATCCAAGTGTATTGCTTTAGACCATCTTGTTCAAGCATGTCAGTTTACTACACATAAGGTGTGACGGGTTAGCTACTCTTAAGGTTTTGAGTTAACCACATAAGGGGTATATCGGTTTAGCACTTCATGGTGTCAGGTTAACCTCACTAGGGGTGTATCAGTTTAGTCCTTCTTGAAAGTGTGACAGACAAACTCACTTTAAGGTGTGACGTGCTGCACTACTTGAAGGTGTGATGCGTTGTTAAGTTTAGGGTTCCATCAAGGCATCACGGTTCACTTCCTCAAGGTTTATCAGACAATCCTACACAAAAGGGTGTTATCCTCTTGCTCAACTAAGGCATCACAGTTTAACACTCAAGGAAGACCAGCTCACACAGTATCCTCATGGTCATGACGGGGTAACATCATCAAAGTATATCGGTTTAGCCAACATATCAGTTTAACCAACATATCAGTTTAGGCATCTTCTAGGGCATGACGGGTTAACACCCACAAAGTCATATTGATGGCTTGTCACATGGTGTGTCAGTCTATGCTCCACAAGTCACGAAGACCATCCACAACATAGTGCATATGTGAGTCAACTTTGTCATCTTCAACCTTATAAAACTTGACCACTATTCCATCTACTAACATGGCAAGAAGGTACAAGATGTAGGCAGCAACTTAAACAAATTCCTTCACCATACAGTTCTCAAAACCACCAAAAACTACTAGCATGCATGAGATAAACAAACTAGAGATGAGGAACAACATAAATACATGAAAGAGTGAAAATAAAAAAGGAGGTTAAGAGTTATATAAATCACCTCAAGAAGGTCTCCATCAAGGGTTCAAGCTCCATGATCAAATCTCCAAAGCACACATTCTCAAGGTGGAAGTAGTCCATCAAGAGTCCCAACTCGACCTCAACATCACCTCAAGAAAGAAGAAGGTGCAAAGGTTATGATATATCAAGAAGAAAAGAAAGAGGGAGAACCACATCCTAATAAACCTTCATCCAAGGTATGATCCATGGCTGAGAGAGGAAGAAGAAGATGAAGACGAGATCTCAAATAAATGTCCACCAAAGAAACATTACTCATCAAGATGGAAGTTGAACAAGGAATCACCATGAGTAAGGAACCCAACCTACCAAGCACCATGGGGGATTCCTCTACCTCCTTAAGCTCCCATGCTAGTCCACCAAGAGGAGAGAAACAAGAATGGACAAAAGGGTTTACTTTGTGAAGAAGATGGGGGTTATATACTTGAGGAAAGAAAGGGTGATCAAAGGAGAGGTGTCATCACCTTAGGATCTTAGGTGACACTTGTCCATGAGAAAGGTAAACATGCAACAACATGCAAGACATGGTGATATGATCTAGGCCAGATCTCTCCCTCTTGGTCTCCTACCAAGGTCATGCCCGATATGCCAAAACCCTACACACTTCACAAACCAATAGGGCATAACCCCACACACTCACAAACCGATAGGCCTCAACCCTACACACTCACAAACCGATAGGGAATAACCCTACACACCCACAAACCAATAGGCCACAAACCTACAAACTCACAAATCGATAGGCCTCAACCCTACACACTCACAAATAGATAGGTAGCCTCTCCAAGGGCCTCTAATCTGAGATATCACATTTAAGAGCAAAGCACATCTCTCTCATGTGTTCTAAACATCACCAAGGATGCTACCACACAACTAAGATCCACGAAAGGATCCCATCTCTATATATCTCCTTTACATGATGTCAAACAAGAGAAGGAACAATCTAGAGATGGTAAATTTCATTTTAACCCTAAATCTTAGGTAAATTGCAATTTACACCAAAACTAGCACATAAAGCACAACCATCAACCATATAAGCTCAACTTGGAACTTAGGATTTCCAAAAGGATTGCCTTAACATCATTCACACTCTTATTATGATAAAGAACTAAGGGCACACTCATCATGTGAGATATTGCAAGATTACCCCTCATCTTGGGTAAATTGCACTTTGGTCCAAAATAAACAATCATTGCTCAAACCACATTCGAACAGGACCAAACTTGAAACATAAGTGGTCACATGATAACAAGACACCTCAAAGGATTAGATTGAAGTTCTAAACATATTACTTAAGCAAAACAAACAAAATTATCCCAAAAACCCAAGTCAAGGTCCTTACAGTGATAAGGTCTAGACTATGTCTTGCCCTTTTGGTTTCCTACTAAGGTCATGCCCAATACCATATCTCCACACATCCTCAAACCGACAGACAAAGCCTTACACACTCACAAACTGATAGGGCACCACTCTCAAACTGATAGGGTACAACCCTATACACTCACAAATCAATAGGGTACAACCCTACTCACTCACAAACTGATAGGGTACAACCCTACACACTCACAAATTGATACACAACCTTTCTAGCACTCTCTAGCTCGAAACAACACATCTAGGTGCAAGACACACCTCACACATGTGTTCAACACAAGACCAAGGATGTCACTAGAAAAGTAAGATCAAAACAAGATGCACATCTCTCTCTCCTCTAGATGATGCCAAGGGAGAGAAGGAACACTCTAGAGGTGGAAAACTTGCACATCAACCCCTATTCTGGGTGAATTGCAAATTGCACCAAAACCTTACCACAAAACACAAGCATCATCCAAACAAGCTCAAACAAGGAACTTAAACTTTATACAAGCCCTAATTACATCTTAGATGATTAGAACAATATACTAAGAAACATACTAAGGCAAAACAAATAGGGTTATACCAAAACGTGGGTCAGGGTCCTTACAAGCCATAAGCCCCTAATAGGGATTTTGCCCCCAAAATCCTAAGAGAAAAGAGAGGGATAATTCCTCCTGATATCTTCCTCGAGATCCCATGTGGCTTCCTCAACACCACGATGATGCCAAAGAACCTTCACAAGAACAAGGTACATCCTCTTTAGCTTCTTCACTCTCTGGTCAAGGATCATCATTGGTCCTTCCACATAGGTCATATCTTCATCAAGCTCCACCTCCATAGGTGCAACACTAACTCTGTATCCGAATGGCACTTCCTCAACATGCTCACATGAAACATTAGATGCAACTTGAGCAACTCAGGTGGCAACGCCAACCTGTAGGCCACCTTCCCAACACGTGTCACCACTGGGTAAGGTCCCATAAACCTGGGAGCCATCTTATCCTTCTTTCCAAACCTCAAAACTCCTTTCCAAGGAGAGACTTTCAAATATACCTTGTCTCTCACTTAGAACTCCAAGGGTCTATGACAGTTATCTACATACAAATTCTATCTGTCCTGTGCCACCTTCAACTGTTGTTGTATTTCCTTGATCTTTTTTTTTTGTCTTTTGCATAAGCTTAGGACTAAGAAGTTGATACTCACATGTCTCATACCAACACAACGGTGATGTGCAACTCCTTCCATACAATGCTTTGTGAGGTGTCATATCATTGCTACTCTGATAGCTATTGTTGTAGGAAAAATATATCAAACTAAGTTGTATTTCCTAACTTCCTGAAAACTGAAAAACACATGCCCTCAAAAAATCTTCCAAGGTCTGAATGGTCCTCTTAGATTGACCATCTTTCTGCGGGTGGAAAGAAGTGCTAAACTTTAGCTGCGTACCCAAAGTTGTGTGCAATCATTCCCAAATGCGACTTGTGAACTACAAACCTCTATCAGACACAATTGTTGCTAGAACACACACTATCTCATCCACATAGATCTGGGAAAGCTTCTCTATTGTGAAATTCATTTTCACAAGAAGGAAATGCATTGACTTGGTCAATCTGTCAATGATCACCCAGATGGAATCGTGACCTTTTGCTATCCTAGGTAGACCAACCACAAAGTTCATAGTCACATGATCCCATTTCCACTGTGGTATAGGCAACAATTGCAATGTCCCTACAGGCTTCTGATGCTCAGCTTTAACTTGCTGACGTACAACGCATCTTGCAACAAACTCAACTATGTCCTTCTTCAATCCTGTCCATCAATACATATCCTTCAAATTATGATACATCTTGGTGCTACCTGGGTGCATAGCGTACATGGATGAATGAGCCTCTTCCAACACCATCATACTTAGGTCATTAGCATCAGGAACCACTATCTTGCCATGGTAACAAACCATCCCATCATTTGACTCATGGAAACCATCACGCTTCTTGCTACCAAACTCTAATCTAATCTGTCGTATCATAGTATCAGTCTGTTGTGCTTCTTTGATCTGTTTCCTCAGCATGGGCTTCACTTATAAATATGCCAACAAACCCACTAGCAAGGAAACTTCCAACTTAACATTCATTTGATACAATGAGATCAATATATCTTGCTTGTGGCACATAAAAAACTCAACCGAGATCTATACATAGACGAAGATGAAGATTTCCTACTCGATGTGTATGCCACAACATTTTCCCTCCCCAGATGATAATCAATCGTAGTCTTTGATTAACGCCATCCAGCGATGTTGTCTCATATTCAACTCCTATTATGAAAAATGTACTTCAAGTTCTTGTGATCCGTGAAGATCTGACACTTCTCCCCATACAGGTTGTGTCTCCAAATCTTCAAAGCATGAACCACAATATCTAACTCTAGATCGTGGGTCGGGTAATTCTCCTCGTGCTTGTTAAGCTGTTGGGAAGCCAAAGTAACCACTTGATTGTCCTACAATCATCACACAACCCAAACTATTCATGGATCCATAACAAAAAACTATGTATCCTTTTCCTTGCTCAGGCAAAACCAAAACCATGCACTTGTCAACTTCTCTTTCAATGTCTAAAAAGTGCATTGACATTTGTCGTCCTAGACGAATGACATGTCCTTCCTTATCAACTTTGTTAGAGGTAAAATGATAGTTCTGAAGTCCTTGATGACCCCCCTATAATAGCCTACCAAACCTAGAAAACAACACACTTCAATCGACGTCTTTGGCTATTCCCACTCCATCACCAAATCCACCTTCTTGGGATCCACACGTACTCCCTCGACAGATATGACATGTCCCAACAAAGCTACCTTCTTCAACCAGAACTCACACTTACTAAACTTGGCATAAAGATGATGTTGTCTCAGCATGGTCAATGCATGACGAAGATGTTGTTCATGTTGTTGACTATCACGAATGTATATAAAGATGTCATCTATGAAGACCACCACAAACTAATCAAGAAACAGTCAGAACACTCTGTTCATCAAATCCACGAATGTTGTTGGTGCATTAGTTAGCCCAAACATCATGACCACAAACATGTAGTGACCATACATTGTCCTAAAAGTTGACTTAGGTATGTTATCCTCCTTGATCCTCAACTGGTGATATTATGACCTCAGGTCTATCTTTGAGAACATTCTCACGCCACACAACTAATCAAACATGCCATCTATCCTCGGCAAAGGATACTTATTCTTTATCGTCACCTTATTCAGTTGTCTGTAGTCTGTGCACAACCTCATAGACCCATCCTTCTTCTTCATGAACAACACTGGAGCACCCCATGGCGATGCACTCAGCCTGATGAAACCTTTATCAAGCAGTTCTTGCAACTATATCTTCAACTCTACCATCTCAGTCGGAGCCATCTTGTACGGTGTCTGAGCTATTGGTTGCATGTCTGGAACCAGATTGATCTCAAAATCAATCTCTAGAGGTGGGGGAACACCTAGAAACTCCTCATAGAACACATCCTCAAACTCACTAACAATAGAAACTTCCTGGATAATAGGACTCCTCACCTCAATATCCATCACGTGTGCTAAGAATGCCTCACAAGCTTGTCTCAAAAGCTTCCTGACAACTGCCCCTGGGACTGTGCAGACCTCTTCCTGGCACTCATCTCCCACTTCTCTTTCACATATCACTCTATCCTCCAAACAGACTCCACAAACATGACAAATCTCTCTTGAATCTCCAAAGAAGCTTCCAGGGTAGCATTCAACCCCTTCTCTAAATGACAAATCTACTTGTCCTCCGGGTAGCCATGTGAGGATAGAACCTCAACAACTCCATAAATCTTGCTTCATACTCATTGATCATCATGGATCTCTATTGGATCCTCTCAAACTGGTTGATCTTCTCGTCAAGATACGTATGAGGAAAGTACCGACTAATGAACTCACGTCAGAACTCCTCCCAAAAATTCAAAACACCTGGCCTCTCCTCCTCCTCTATGGCCCACCAATGTCTAGCACTCCCCTTTAGAAGGTACAATGCATGCTTCACCTTATCCACTTTAGGGATACAAGGTTCTGAAAGTCTTTCTCAAGATTGGTAAGCTACAAATCTGCATCTACTAGATCTACCATCCCAACATAGTCCACTGCCCCAACATGGTGAATCCGCTCAAAAGTCTTCCCAGTAACTGAAGATTCATCATGGGGAACTGGTGCCCTAGGCTGAGGTGCAGGCATCATGTCTTCCATATGAGTCATAGTAGCCATAAACTACCCAAAAAGGGATTGAAAGGTAGGATTTTCAATCATGGCTGGGTCAAACTAGGGGACTTTAGGAACCCACTCTTCTCATGCCTGGTTCCTTATACCACAACTTGGTGCATCAATACTACTCTCAGCAGCATGTTCTTTGTGTTCTTCAGACATCTTTAAGCTCTCTCTTCTTCTTCTGCATAAGTAGAAGTCATTATAAGATAGACTGGAGGACACAAGAACAAACACAAACCCTAGTCCTAGGTCCTTGTTGACTCAGCGAGCCTAAAGCTCTGATACCACAAAATATGATGCCGCGCAACACAAAGTGAGATTATTCAAAACAAAAATGTAGAAGAGAGATTAACAGGTAGATTAGTAGAAAATACTAAAAACTAAAACCGTTTTCATAAAACTATCAAACAAAAAAAACCTTTACATATGAGTCCTTTCATGCCTCAAACCACTTACTATATGTACCATCAACCTATTACCAGAGAACCTGTTCCAGAAAATATATACATATATCCACTACATATGTATACAAAAGGGGCACACAAGCCAATCACATATCGAAAGAATGTCCACAAAACATCTACAAAACATCCCCAAAGACCTGAGTGTACATGGACAACTCTAGGACAATAACAAAAAAAGACAACTAGCAGTACTCCCAACCTTGTCAGCTACTGCCTCTCTTGCTTCTCCTCAACCTCTACTACATGATATATAACTCCTCATGTACATCCACATAAAATGGATGTGGGAAACCCCATGGGGTGAGATTCCAAATCTCAGCGGGAGATATAACTCTCCACCACTTTATTATTATAACAAATGTGATGATTAAAGAAACATTAAAGTTATAACCATGATAAGTAGGAAAGAAATATTAACAGGATGAGAAATTACTATTGGGTTATGAAACATCTTAACATTATAAAAGATGTACGAAGAACATGTATATTTTCTACCAAAAATACAATATAAAGTCAAGCAAGGCCTCATCAAATGTTTTCATATTTGAACCTATAAAAGTATACTACATGGCTTCTTACGTATTTTATTATGCCCCGAGGATTTGTGTCATACCACCCAAATCCAATCGACCACTACTAAGTCAAAATCTTAGCCATATAGGGTCAATGGAAGAGTCAGAATCCACGATCTCACCACACCTCTTTGTCAGCACAAGAGAAAACACTGTAGAGACATATTAGTCAACTGCAACAATGACATATAGTCAAGATCAAGGATTGGCTCACGCATGGACAATCACATATACAATCATACCTAGACCACCTTGGTACAGGTACGATACTAGAAGAATAGGCTCACACATGGCCGTTCTTTCAAGAAGGAGTGGCTCATGCATGGACATCCATGTCACAATGAGATTGACTCATGCATGGTCATCTCACACATCCTATATTTAAGGATACAAGGGATTACTCGACTTGCACCCCACATATTAAAAAAATATGCGCTCTGAGTTAAACTCATTTCACCATTCAGTAAATGCTGACACTGAACGAATCTATGGCACAAGATGAACTACAAGATTATGCTTTATTTGATTAGTTAGGTCATTTAAGTGTCTCTAATCAATCAACTTATAATGTATAAACTTTAAACAAATTCTACAAAAATAAGTGCTTAACACATTACCAGAAAGTAGTTGAGCATATAAGGTGTGATCTCATACATTGCCACCTAATGTGTGTCATTCACCATATTTTACATCACAAGAACCACATATCTTGGGGTAGCAAAACCTCATCTCATCACTGGGGAAATTATCATCTTATATAGGGCAATAAGTCATCATTAGGTCATAAGACCATTTTCCTCCTCTTTCAATGATACCAACATCTTACATATGACTTATAAGACCCATTCATTCATATCATAAACACCATAGATTTTATTTATCTATGCATATCATGTCAACTACCACTATGCCAGGCACAAGGGATAACATTATGTCAGTTTAGCCCCTCTGAGAGTGTGACAGGCAACACCACTTGAAGGTATGACGGCCAACACCACCTAAAGGTGTGATGGGAAACACCACCTAGAGGTTTGATGGGTAGCACCACCTAGAGGTGTAATGGGTATCTCACTGCATGTCGGGAAACCATAGGTATTTCGAGTTGTTAGGGTTAGGGTTTCAAAAAGGCATCACATTTCAAGGTGTATCGGGAAACCTTACAAAAGTGTGTCGGCCTATACTCAACCAGGTTGTCACAGTTGAGCACTCAAGAAAACCAACTCACACAAGGTACCCCCATGGTTATGACGGGCTAACCCTATACAAGCATATAAGTTAGCAACACATATTAGTTAGGTAATTCTAGGTCATGACGGGCTAGCTTCATCAAGATCTATCAACCATATCAGTTTAGCAACCATAAGTGTGATGAAACTAATTTTAGGATTTTTGATATCCCATATAGTACATTAAGACTATAGATGCTTGTATATTTTTGAACTCAAATTGAAGAATAGGTTATTCAATTATGAATTATTTTCACTGATAAGGTATGATTCTAGATATTGTTGATGATTATGACATCTATTTAAAATGAATTGTGATGAATAGTCTTTATTAGTCAACTTGAGTATTTATGAGTCAAATATCCAAACTAGGACATATATGCACTACACTATGATAGGAATGGATCTTGACGTGTTGTACAATCAAAGAAAGTTTTCACAAGTTGTTAGGATCTTTAGTGATCAATTGGCAATCACATTGACCATAATACCTCTAAATATGAGGATGTTTGGAGGAATTAATTGATTTTCAAATGGTGGACCTTTGGTATCATACTTGGCCAAATGTTAGATTTCATGCTAAAAAACTAACGACTAAGATTTCATAAAATTTGCACTAGCCATGTGAGAGATATGGATTCTTGAAATTTGATCGTATGATTATTGATTAAATGATTTCAGACCTAAGTTTAATAACAATGTATCACACATCCACTATTGTCATATGTCTTTGGGAGTGTATTAAAATGGTGAGTTTTAGGCTAGCGGTACCCTTTAAACTCTAGGATAAGTAATATCATGTCATGCTTCATCTTCTACATCAGTTTCTTACAGAGGAGTTGGTACCAGAAAGACCGAGTCCCCTGGTGCCACACACCCGAAGTAAAGGGAATGAGATTTAAGAGTTGGAGTGTACCTTGAGCCCCACCAGTTACATCTCTCTCTAGAGACCCCTTTTTTTAGGTTAAGGACACCAGGTGAGTGATTCCAGTCTAGACCTTCTCCTCCCTTTGCCATCGCTACTCACAACAAAACACCAAAAGGTTGGGTAGGGGTTGAAGAGGCGTAAGATCTAGTTTAAGCCTTCCCCTAGATCGAAGTTTGTCCTCTCTCCATATTCCAATTGTAACTTGTAGGTAGTGGGAAGATGAGACTATGTGGTGGTGCAAGAAGTATATATGTGAGTACTCCTTAGCAATGATCCAAGCTGATATGCAATCTGCTCGTGCCGGTGATTACTATCTTCATGGTCATGGAGATCCTCCACCATCATTGCTGTAGAGGGGACTGGGATTGGTTTTGAGGAGAAATTTGATCTATAGAACTCTATGGAGACCACAGAGCATTCCATCTAGTGTGATGGAGCCAACAGAGGCTTCCAATATCCTGACCATGGAGAGCAACCGTAAGCCTATCACCCTAACTCGATAGAGATGAAGACATAACCCCACCACCCCTTTTGCTGACCTTTCGTGAGGACGATCCTGGAGTAGGATCACTTACAGGAAGTGTCGTTCATGGAAGTAGAAGCCTCTTTCCCATCGTCTAATTGATGGAAACAGACAGAATAGAGGGTGGATGGGAGGCTGAGCCCCATTTTTCCATGAGTCATCACCGATGTAGGGCTTCGTTCTGGGTTTAACCCAAATAAATCTGGATCCTCAACAACGAAAGCCTGGAGCCCGATGGAGAGCTTGCTGGAACTAGACCTCATGGAGACACCAGGAGTCATAAGACCAATTTGAGGTGCTACGTATGCAAGGCGAGGGAGGTCGGACTGGTTCTGCACTCTGTTAAAAAAAACAGTTCGGCTTATAAGACAAATAAGTCGACTCACAGTAGCAAGATAAGGAATGAACCACACCCCTATTGATCGGTGTATGCCAATCCAAGACTGCCACCTTGGGTAGTGGGACCCCTCACAGAAGGTAAAATACTCTTAATTCTGAAAAAATGACTGTATCTTAGAAAATACATTATAAATAGTATCCATGGACAAATAATTACCTAAAAATATCCATAGATTTATAAAAATTCCCTCTTTTTTATGAAACCCTTATATTAGACTTTTGGTGATTAGTTTTGAATATTTATTAGTTAGATGCAAATACTTCATTTTAAGATGATTAAATTAGTAAAATTAGCATATAGTGGACACTAAATCTGAGAAAAATATATATGAATTCCAATGCCATTTGGAAACTATATATGAATACTTATCTTCATGAAATATCCAAATATTAGATATTTTGGCATTAGGATGTAATTAACTAATTCAAATCTCATATTAATTATAGAAAATAGATAAATCATCAGAAAATTACAAAAAATGAACCAACCCTAAATAATAACCTCTAGATCAGCATAAAAATATCATAGACCTATTAAGATTAGTTTGAACCTAAGTTTGACCAAAACCCTAATTTGGACCAAAAATTACCAAGAATATGATGCACGTATATTAATGATGATTAATTTCTATTAATCAGGTGATGACTAGAGTAGTAGATATACTTGGATGTATAAGAAATCTATGAAATCATGTACGTAGGTTTTATTAAATATAAGACTAGTTTTCATGAATACATAATGATATGATATACTTTGGATGCTTGTATTTGCATATAAATTCTTGGATGCATATTAGTAGTATATGCTTCGCCAAACATAAAAGAACATAAAAGAAAATATGGATGGATTGTATCTACGATGTGTTACATTCTCTCTTTCCCTCTCTCTCCATCTCTCCCCCTCTCTATCTCTAAATATAAGGTCGGCACAACCCCATAGCCCAAGGGGTGGGGATCCTCATAGCCCAAGCGGCGAGGAAATGTGAAGTGTGCACCAATTGGTAGTACAATCACATCAAAAGACTACGAGAATATGTGTTTACCTGATTATCACATTAAATAATGTTTTCTTTTTCTTTATTTATTCAAATATATCATTATGAAAGTTATTATACAAGTATTTCATCCACGTACACAACTTTTGTTGATTCATCTATTTCACGAATTTTCTAGGTTTAGAGCTAGCATGGGATAAAAGATGTGAGCGAGAAAGCTGTACTGGTTTACCTATTGTGTCAATCCTAGTTAGCATACATGTCTATAGACTGTACAATTTTCATTCAATATGTAATTGTAAATCTTGTTGTCATAATTCACTTTGTAATATATACATGTTGAATGTTGAGAAATTTTTATGGTGTATGTTATGGTTGTATGTCCATGTATGTGCATATTTCTTCCGTAACGCACTTTGATACAATTGGTTAACATTTTTGGATTTTTTCTTATCATCCCCATGAGGTTTTGAGAAGGTGGAAATTTGGGGACATTACAATAAGCCATGACAGGTTAACCTCCTTAACACATATAGGCCTAAGCATCTCCAAGTCATGACAACTTGGTACATAGTGTGTCAGTTTGTTGCACTACAAGTCATGACGACCTACCGTCAACATAGTGCAAGTGTGTGTGGACTTGTTGTCTTCAACCTTATAAAGGTCGACCACTAGTCCATCTACAACATGGCAAGAAGGTGCAAGATGTGGATAGCAAGCCAAATGAGATTCCACCATCGAAATATTTTTAAAACCACTAAAAACTACTAGCATACAAGAGATCAACAATTAGAGATGAAGAATAATCATAAGCATATGAAGAGTGAAAATAACAAAGGAGGTTAAAAGTTATATAACCCACCCTAAAGATCACCACCAAGATCCAAGCTCTAAGGTCAAGCTTTAAGCTCACGAGCTCAAGTAGAAGATGATCCACCAAACTTGATCACCACTACACCTCCAAGGAAGAAGATGATACCAAGGTTAAGATGTCTCAAGATAGAAAGAAGGTATCCAAGATTTGTGGCCAAGAAGAAGAAGAAGAAAAGAGAGATAGGAGACATATCTTACCAATGTAGCAGATGAAGGATGATCAAAGAACACCACAACTTGGAACTCCTCCACCAAGCTCCAAAAGAGACTCTCTAGCTCTTTAAGCTTCTCAAGGTCATCCATCAACAAGGAGAGGAAGCAAGGGTGGCAAAAAAGGATCCTCTTGCATTGGGAGAAAAAAGATTATATACAAGGGGGATGAGAGAGGGATCATGGAAGAGGTGTCATCACCTTAGAAGCTTAGGTGCCACTTGTCCACGAAAAAGAAGCCACATGCACAAAATCATGCAAGACATGGTGATTGTGACACCCTTTGACACCCAAAAAGTGAGATTACTCAAAACTTAAGCCACGATCAACCATTAACAACGAATTACTGAAAATCATAGGAAATTAAAATCATTTTGCAACAAGCATCATGAGTTGAGATTTATTACACAAGAATCAACACTTGTATTTCATAACATATATTCAGTGTGCTACATCCTTGTTTTTCAATCATCTGGTTACATAACATAACAATTCCACATGTACGTACACACCACTAAAGGCACACAAGCCAAAAACCACATGTTGGTCATCATATCATCAAAGCACTTTGAGAACAACCCCAAGGACCTGAGTGTACAATGATGACTCATACGACTCTATTACTAGACACTATTTGTTAATCCTAATCCACTAGGTGTAGTTATCCTTCATTTTATGTCCTCAACTATCCGATATTTAGCTTGTCATGCATTTTGACCTAAAAGATTTTTAACCAATAGGGTGAGCTAAATGTCCCAGTAAGAGATATAACTCTCTGCCAAATTTTTATTATCACAGATAACTTAATAGATAGACTAGCATGTTGAGCAGGTTGTACACGATTAAATAAATGAAATATATCTCATGGGTAAAGTAAATAGTGAAATAATATGCACTTGCCACTAAGTAGTAGAACAATTAGTAAATTGAAAAGGAACAAGAAGAACATGTATAACTGTTATAAACTAAACATTATAAAAACAAAGCAAGGCCTCATCAGATGTTCTCGTATTTAATCCTATACATGTATGCTACATGGCTGATTACATATTGCATTAAGCCCTGAGGATTTGAGTCGTACCATCCAAATTCAACCGACCACTACTAAGTCGAAATCAGTGCCATATAAGGTCAATGGAAGAGCTAAATCCACAACCTTCACACACCTCCAAGTCATCACAAGAGTAACACCGTAGAGACATGCCAGTCAACCACACAAGTGGCATACAGTCACATCAAAGGAGTTGGATCTCACATGGAATTTTCATTAAAGCATATTCCTTGATACATCATGCCACTGGAATCTCCCTATTAAAACATTTAATTATATTATACTATGAATTAGGTACAAAGAATCCTCCATCATTAAATTTTAATATATTTACATTTATATAGATAATATCCCTTACAACTACTTATTTGGATATGTCAAATCTTATTTTGAGTTGTTATAGGAAAATTAGTTGAATGAGGTGGGTTTATGAGTGTGACATATATTTTACATATTATTTAAAACTTTGGCAATATGTCTGCCACTATTATATGAATCTCCACTACATATTCCTATTATTTTATTTATCAATTTAATTTTTATAAGAATGTTTTAATTGTGTGATCTATTTTAAAAATCCCATCATAATTCATCATCAACTATTAGCCATCAAAACAATACTTTTTTAGATTTTATTAGGATCCCACTAGTCAGAGGTGTATATTGTACTTTCTTATAGAAAAATTAAAAGGCATCCCATTCTTAGATTTAGGCTTCTAAGGTTAGAGAGTCAATATCTTGCTACACTCCACCATGTTAAGAGTATTTCATCCTTTAAATTATTCTATTCTGACACCTACTAGTTTATTTCTCTCCACCCCTTAAATGTGTTAATCTAAAAAGTCAAGTTAAACAACTTGAAAGGTGTTAGGGTTATCTATCATCTAAAATTTAATTAACCTAAAAGTCAAGCTAACTATTCCTATTTATATTGTTATCCACTACAGGGTATCACCCCATGATACACTTCATTGGTTGGTAACTCGGCTCTTGAAGAGCATCAATGAAATTCCATCAAAGTTTCTTTAACTTACATCATTGAAAGAGGTTTTGGGTAACACTAATATAAGATTTATACACACCTTGTCACTAGCTAGTTTGGAACATAAGTTCAAAGTGTGTCCACAATATAAAGGATCCTCCAAATCTATCTTTAGATTTATGCCCGACCCCAAAGGACTCCCTCAACAATACAAGGTGTATTGTAGCGATGTGGTGAAACATATGGATAAAGGTGACATGTCACATAAACCTTTTGTCTTCTCTTAGACAAACTAATCAGAAAAAGGAGAGTGTGGTCAGTATCATAGACAACTAGAGAAAGAAAGGAATACGAAAAAGATAAATTAACCAAACAAAGACTATGGCACATGTTATATGGGTTGAAGCGATAGTGGGGGGCTTGGGGAAAAGTTCACCTATCAAGAACACTCATCAAATATGCAAGAACTCATAGACCTATTTCGTAATGTTAGTTTAGTTTGCAAACTATTATCATATTTTCTAGTACCTTTACATATTGAGATTGGGTAAAGTCTACAATCATGAGAAAGTTTTCCTCTTGAGACAATGACCAACCAAACAACTATCATATAATTTTTTCTCTAATAATACATCATTCCAAGGAATCCACATCAGTCGTTAATCTTTATGTTGACTAAACAACACCCTTTCAAGGGTGTCTGGAATCAAACATCACTAGATGGTATCAAAATGTAAAATTAATACAAAAAAAACAAGACCAAGGAGACAAACATGCTAAGGATATATATAGAGATTAGGGCGTATCACTGCGGATACATGTAACTTACGTGTACCAACTATTAAAAAGGTACAACTAGATAAGATCCATGATAGAGATTCTTTTTCCTTTCTTAGTAGTTGTTGTACTCATAGGCCTAAATTTGATTATTGACTCTATTTTGTCTATAGTATGACATTATTTTGCTTCCTTCATTGTCTATGTATGAGGAATTCTTAGTATATAGATGTTGGGAGGAAGTATAGTTTTGGAAGGGTTGGAAACCCTTATTCTTCTTGCATTTTTTCATGGAGTAGGGAAGACTCAGACAATTCTCAAGAACTATGAAGGGAGACTCCTAAGGATATATATAGGGATTAGGGCATCTAATCATAAAACTAATATAATAAAAATAATATAATGAGAGATATATATGGAAATTAGGGGTATCTAATCATAAAAATAATATAATAAAAACAAGACAAGAGAAAAACATGCTAAGGATATATACAGAGATTCAAATGTCTGATACTACGGGTACATGTAACTTACATATACCAACCATTAAAAGGGTACATCTAGAATTCATTAACTACATCTTGCTTTACAGTTTGAATATATATTGTCCAGATTATGGTGTTTTAAAACTCACAACAACATGTCATGTATATCATGATATATAGCTATATATCATCAAAGGGTGTCTACAACTACTATAAATTAACTTAGATTAAAGAATATATACCTTCTATCATTGAGTTATCTATGAATGTCAGATCAGCTGATTTTTTATACACACATAATATGAGGGTTATACATGGCATTCATAAGGTTGAATGATTAATGAAACTTTTATAGTCATGTAAAATTAAGATGGGTACATATAAGCTACATGTACTTAGGTACACCATTCTTCTAGTCATATACATATATATATATATATATACATAGATATATATATACATATATATATACATATATATATACATAGATATATATATACATATATATACATATATACATATATATATATATATATATATATATATATATATATATATATATATATATATATATATATACAGATATATATACACACACACACACACACACACACACACATATATATATATATATATATATATATATATATATATATATATATATGTGTGTGTGTGTGTGTGTGTGTGTGTGTGTGTGTATACACACATATATATGTATATCATATATATATATATATATATATATATATATATATATATATATATATATATATATATATATATATATATATATATATATGTGGGGGGGGGGTATGTGTGTATGCATATTCAATGCATGCATCGGTAGCCAGGTTATAGTACCTGTTCATATAGTAGTAGTGGCTTGATCTATAACTAAAAAAATTAGATTATGATTGAATGTAGAGGTGGAATCATTTATAATTACATATAAATAAACTATGAGTGCATGGAACAACTGTGGCATTATTTTTTAATTCGGAATTCATCTACGAGTGCATGGGTGTGGTGCCATTATTTTTAACTAGACAAAAAAAAATTATGAGTGCATGGAGTAGTGTGAAAGATAGTTGTAGACATTGAGGCACCCACATTAAGCTGATTATAAAAAAGTGAATGAGGATGAGAAATTTAGATAATGTTCACCCATAACATGTTCATTGTTGACTCATAACTAGGAGATGTTTTATGTAGTTACATTGTACATAGTTCAAACTACATGTCAGATATAGTGGTTGTGATCAAGCAGTCTAGAACATATTTGGATGTATTGTAATGTATCTAGACATATTGTAATATAAATAAGTAAACTGTAAAGTCCGTAGATATGTTGTAGTATACATAAATAAACCGTAATATGTAAAAAGAGTCTGAATGATTTTTCTGAGAAGGGAAATAAATTAAACTTCAACTGTATTGATAAAGAAAATAAGCGGATGCATTTATATAGATGATGGCCTCTTGCCCCTATAACACCTCTTATTTTGAAGGAAAAGTGGCTCACATTAGTCTGAGAAAAATATCCATTGCAAACAATTTTGACTTAAAATATGTGTGACTTTGTGAAGTTTCTCTATACATATGAACAAACTATAGTGTGGTTGGACATATTGTAACATATAGAAGAAAATCATAAAGACAAAGGACATTTTGTAATATACATACATAAATTTTAATATGTAAAAAGAGGTTGATATTAACTACTATGAATAAAAAATAGAATAAACTTCATTATGTTACTGACTTAAACATATCGACGTATTTATGTATGGTATGGCCTCATCGCCACTATTATAACTTTTTCATAGAATGAAGTGTCTTGCATTCACAAATCATATGTCCACTACATATAAGTTGGATTGAAAATATGATTCAGTTTATGAAATTTGTGTATGCATTATCAATATCTAATGTGGTTGGACACACTATAGTAAGCATAAATTTTTTTAATGAAGGTATACATTTTGTAAAATACTAATACATCTATGTTGTAATATAGAATGTCCTTGTTGGTTGCAATTACTAATTCTTATTACAAATTATTTATTCTCATTACAAAATGTTCATTCTTATAACAATGTATTCTATATAGAGATTCATTTGCTTAGAGACTAGAATATGATACATCCAGATTGTATTAAAAAATGTCATCCTTAGTTAAAAATTTCTCTTCCAAGTTATAGATTTTATTTCCTCATTAAAAGATGCTCCTTCTTTTTATAATTTATTTTATACTGAGGTTCTTTCTCTTGGGAATAGCTTGTGCTAAATAGGTTGTTCTACAAAATATCATCCTTGATTATAGTTTTCTGGTTTGTTATAGATTCTTTATTCACAATGCAGAATGTTTTTTCTTATTATAATTTGTTATGTATCAAGGTTCATTATTATACATCTATGTTGTATTACATAATTCCATTTTTACATACAACTTTTTTTTTCTTTTGATTAAGGATTATTTGTTCTCATTATAGAATCTTTGTTCTTATAATAAGTTATTTGTTTTTGTGGGAATATTATTTTTATGACATGTTAATGTAAATTTGAATTGAAAATCAAACTATGTCTATGAAAAGTTATTTTATGCAATAACATTCAGTAGAACTTAAACACATTGTAAGGATACATGTCAATTGTTCTTATAATAGAGAATATGTAGTGTGAAGGAGAAAATTATAACCAATGTTGATGTTCTGTAATATAATTTAGATGTATCATTCTTTTTCCTATGTATTTATTCACCTCCATAAAAGGACATGTCACAGAAGCATTTTTTACCCTAGCTCTACCCGCCTAATGACTACAAAGCCAAAGGTGAGTGAACTTGGGCGTCCGTCTAGAGAATTGCACAAATATATCACACAGGAAATATATATATGAAAAGGAAATAATAAGACTAAACATATAACTAAACAGGGAGATAGAGATATGTACCCATTTCTAGATTCAAGTATACCCATTGGTGTTTCTTTTGAGTCCAGAGTATAGTGGATATTTGGTAGCTATAAAATTGTTAAACAAAACATATTAATGCTAGAGCATTAAGCATGTTATGAAAAGGCATGTAAACAATTTAAACATATAGTAAAAGTTTGCTTGGCTAGAAACAAGGTACTAACAAGAAAAGTAAACAAGGAAAGGTAACTTAACAAAGTGTTCTTATACTAAGCATGTTTTGAATACATTTATCCATTATATCAATATAGGCCTATGACCAATTTCCTCAAAGGAAGGGTCTGTATGGGTGCTCAAGATTAGCTACCCTTTAATCAATGTGAGGGACCTAAAGACCACAATCAATGTGCTAACCATGTTTCTTTTGTGCCTTGTGCACTTACCCAAAGAATTCAAGAAGGTGTATATCAGGTTTCTTAATTTATATTCAAGGTTTTTCCAACATATTCAAGAAAAATGAACATACTAATCGTAGGGAACAAGTAGATCAAACAAGTATTTATCTAGTCAAGAATTCATACAAGTATACATACAATCATGTCAATAACATAGTGGGGTCAAGAGATTGAGCATACCTTTCAAGTAAAGAGCAAATCATAGCACATGAGTAAGATTCCTAGTCATGATCCAAAGCATGGTAACCTCACAAAGAAAAGATATGGAAAGATTCTTATAACACTAGGTTTGATAATCTAATCATCATATGATTCATGTGGATGTTCCCCTAGCCCTTGGTTTCAAATAGTTCAACATAGTTTTAAACTTCCAAACATGCATATCATTAACTAACATAGTTCAAGCATCAACATTTAACCCTAGGTCTAGGTGGACCATCCACATTATGAGTAATATTTAGTAAAGCTTGGTCTGATTTAGATGTAGGAGAAGCATGATGTCTAAGTTATCATCATGATTAATCATGAAAATTCAAAACTAGTCATAGATCAATTTCATGGAATTAGGTCCCTTTACAAGTCATTAGAGTATGGATGGGATCCATTTGAGTTATGAATCATAGAAATCATCAAGATACAAAATTAATATCATAAAATAAAACAGATTATCAAAAGGGAAAGATATGCACATGATTAGAGAGTAGATATCAACATGCATACTAGATGACATATCAAGTCAACATTAAGGTGTGTAGTAACATTAGAGAACATGAGTGATTCATAAAGAAATTTGGAGTATAAGTCATTAGAAGTTACTAATTTCATGGTCATAACAATATCATTGAGTAGCCTCAGGTTAATAAAAGCACAAAGTTTAACATTCATTACAAATGTGCATATAAGGCCATATTAGGATACATTAAGCATAAGAGATCATAATTAGTGTTAAATAAGGGTTAAGGGTCATGACAGAAAATAATAGCATTTGAGAGTGAAATCTACTGGTTTAGGACAATCATAGGCATTTAGAGCACACTCCACCAAGTCATAACATAAAGAATGAATCATTTTCACATAGGCCCATTTGGGATCATTTAGGCAATTTCAGATCATTTTAGGATCAAGGACAAACAAATATTGAATCATGGAAATAACAAGTCTCTAAGGATTGATATAAGGCTAACATTATGTTTTTCGACATAAAGGAGCAAGGTTGATCATTAGATGACATAAACATATAGAAAGAGACCACAAGCTATCATCTTTAGCATGCCAGTAGAAGTACAAGAATATTAAGATAATTAAAATGGTCCCATCAGGTAGATCTTGTTGAGTTGATAAAGTTTCATATATTACATTGCCCATTTGGCCCAAAGAATGCATAAAAAATGGGGTTTCAAAGGGTAACCATTGATCATGAGATCTGGACCCATGGATTTAGATCCAAGGGGCATTGAGCGGGAGCCATCTTCCCTTCCTGTACTCCTGGGCCCACGGTAGCATCTGAGATTCAGGGTTGTGGCCTAGAGGGACACACGTCATCTGGTGAGAGGCTGGAACACCACAGGGCCGTGCCTAGGCTAGAGAGAGAGCGGGATAGGAGGAGTCCACACGTGTGTGGGAGACTGAGACGAGAGGGGAGGGAAAGAGAGAGAGATAGGGTGACTGGGGACTTCTATAATTGTTCCACCATGGACCCAATTACATCTGATGGCCAGGGTCGAAACCCACCTCTGTGTTCTAAGCTACGCATGAAGGTCGTCCTTCCACAGGGTCAGGACAAAGAGGTAGTCGGGAAAGGGTGTTGTCGTGGCTGGGAGTAGGTCGTGGTATGACCTCATGGTTGGAAGCAGAATGTGTGAGAAAGGTTAGGCATGGGAGTTAATAAGCCTAGGCTATGGTATGACCTGTAGTTCCCCATCATCTTCACCTAGCTATTGGTGTGGTGTTGCTCCCTGCAACCACTCGAGCGTAGCCATTGATGTAGCCTCAATCTCCACCAGTGGAACCTCAGGTCAGAACAAAGAAAGGGACTGGGAAGAGAAGAGGTAGGACTGGGGAAACAATGCTCATGCTTCACCTCCTTTGGTTGACTCAAACATGAGATTAGGATTTCAGAACCCTGCAACAACTGGCGTAGACAAGGTGGTGGGTTGTGAGGTAGGAGTGAGGCAGCATTGTTGCATAATAGAAAAGATTCAGCCTCTCGAGTGATGGAGGTTGGAGGGTTTAAATAGGAGGACCGGGAAGCGAGGGGAATATGTTAGGGTTGGATGGCTAATTAGTGGTGGCAGCCAACCTAGTTCATCCCCTCCCTTGGTGTCCCCTACTTGACGCAACTGGTCATGCAGCCAAAAGGAGAGATGGTGAGGTCAGAGGGAGAAAAGAGGAGGGGATGCCATAGCATGAGCGGTGCCAGGTCTATATGACCCCCTTTGTGTGAGAGAGAGAAATGATTAGAGAGGTGAGGAATAAAATAAGGTAAAGTGGGTGAGGGGGGACACGTTTGGGTCAAGAGCAGGATCGTGTAGGCCTAAAACGGCCATTCAAAGACCCAAATGGGTAGGAAAAACATTAAAAGTTGGGTAGAAGAAGATTAGGTCTTCAAATGGTCACCACTTACTCATCCAAGCTTTGATTTGGGAAAACAAAGATGCATCTGAAAGGTGAGAACACCCTCTTCATAATGGTTACAACAGTAAAGTGGATATGTGCTCAAGATAAGATTCAAACAAATGGAAACTATGGTGATGAGTGAAAAAGGTTCAGCTAGGTTTTTAGCTCTAGATTGAATGTCACCACGAGGCATATTTACAAGGATAGACTAAAAATACATGTAAAAGCATTCGGTAGATGAAATGTAGGGCTAGAGTGAGATACTAGTGCAAAGACAAAGTAGATAGCACATACTTGAGGAGTGAGAGAAACCCAAGTCATCGCATACTCCCTACCTTAAAGGAATTTTGTCCCCAAAATTTGCACAATCGTTTTATGGAATTTTCATTATTATATTCAAAAGTCTAGATTTGAGATTTCATATTCAACATCAAAATTGTCATGCTATCTCGTAAGGTATCATGACCACTTACCGAATCAATCTCACTCTAAAATTGAGAAATTGGACATTAAAGTCAACACATAGTCACATGGATCATCAAATTGGGAAAGATCATCAGACGAGTAACATATTTGGAAAGATCATCATATCGACCATCAGTTTAGAGAGATCACATTTTAGGTCAATTGAATAGAGTTCAAGAGTAAGTGATGACTTTCATTCCCCAAATTTAGTGTTCTAGCTTCAACATTGGCCTAGTGGGGTCCACGATTGAGATTTCATATTTCAAAAAGTTGAGACAAGCATCATATTCCAACATTGTGATTTTGTGCTCAAAATTGATGGAAGGTCCCAACCTAGTCTGCATGGAGCTGACCTCTATCAGTAGTACAGATAACACCTTTAACGTCGGTTAAAATGGGTTTTTACGTCAGTTTTCAAGCGATACCCAAGTGGGTGACACTAAAGGTAGAATCATATAGCATCGGTTTTGGAACTGATGATATAGATCTAGCCCCAATTGTAACCAAATAAAGAAATGATACCATTAGGACCATAGTCATCGGTTATGTCTTAGAAAATTTATGCTATCTCCATTATAGTTGTCAGTTATGTCTTAGAAAATCAATGCTTATCTCCATGCTCGAACAAAAAAATTGGCTCGGGTTAGATCATACATGTCAGTTTCCTATATTTAACCGACGTTGTTGACATAGGGTGATAGTTTTTTTAAATAATTGACGACTATGTATTATTTTTTTATTATCCGCTTGCAGGCCTACTGTCAGGTTGGTCAGCAGGATGCAGAACCTATAGTTCAAGTCTGAACTGTAGGTTTACAACATTCTTTGGTTTCATCTAACAACATGCCACAAACCTACAATAACAAGATGATCAATATTATATATACATCATGTGTTTCACACACATGTATAGACACAATTAATTCATTCATATGATTCACACACATGTAGAATCCTATAGTTCCATTCATTCCTCCATATTTACATTCACACACATGTCACAACCTGTAGTTTCATTCATTCATTTCTTTTCACATTCACATGCATGTAGAAGCACATTCATTCATTCATCTTCACATTCACATACATGTATAATGATCAAATTTCAATAAGACAGTTCAGAAAAAGTGATTCACACATGTACATATAAGCTTGTCTTTCAAAGTTTAGACATGTCATCAAATACTAAAATAATTATGACATCAAAGTTTAGAAATGCCATTCTTATCATCATCAGTACCCCAATTATAATAAAAAATTGCCTCCCTTTCAAAGGCTTTTACCCATTGTTCTCTTATGTCGTCTAATTGTTCCATCGTATCGGGATAACATACATCTAATAACTTGTACCATGTAGTGAATTCACTAGTTTTAAACACTTGCAAAGAGAATGACGTGTATATATAATTAATAAGTTTGATATATTCATATTATCTAATGAGACTATACTTATATATGATGATCAAGACTATATAATACATGTTATATGTTTTTTATTTCTTGTGCAACATATCTGACAATTAGGTCCATATACCACATCATGTAGTATCCACATGCCGAGCCATGGTCTTGTACAACAAAATATAAATTTCAACATACAAAATGTTAATAAATAAAAATAAGCATAGTTCACATAAATAATATATGGATTGGAGTCAGGAAACTACTTTCACATTCTCCCAGACTAATTTTTTTTCTTGTACATGTCTCCTCTAGCTTTTTAAAAATATTTTAAAGCCCTACACGTTAATGTAACACATTAAATTGCATTACTAAATAGTAATGTTATAATATATGTTAACGGATATAAATATTAAAAAATTCTTACGTGAATAATGGCCTTTTCATCATGTGTACCGAACTATCTAATTCCTTCCCCTCATGGTCTAGATAATCAATAGTCAACATCTCGGGGACAACAACCAGTAACTCCCAATGCTTACCACTAGAGATAAGAAAGTTAAAAATATATAACTCAAAATCCACAATAAAATATAATTTTCTTAAGTCCAAATTATAAGCAAAGTAAACTTACTCAACATTGAATGGAGTTATAATCACGCTCTTCTTTGCTTTACCAAAATATTTACAAGAAATAAAGCAATATAAGGTAACTGATGAAGGGTCTTTATGTACATGACTGATCAAGGATGGAATTAGAAATCCCACATGGGTGAATAAAAATTCTGTACAGACCCTATGTAAGTGGTTGCAAAACATATATTATGCATGCATTAATATATAAGAAAACAGATCACCGTATATAAAACAAGGTATATTAATATATAAATAAGATCTCACCATATCCATAGTTCTATCATAGATGTATTCATCCAAGCATAAGTAAACAACTCTAAAATATCTTGTATAAATATATTATTATCGTATGATTGGCATGTAGTCTCCTCCTCAATAGAAACAATCATATGACAATTTTTAGGATGCTCACCTATCCATACTGCCATACCCCTGCATTGAGGACCTAAAGATTCGTATAGGTCCTTTGCAAGCCAACTAGGTACTTCACGAAGAGGTGGAGGTGGAGGTGGATGATTTGTAGTGGGTTTCTTCCCTTTGTCTTGTATATATAATTTCATATCAATTGTCATGTATATACATATACAAATTAATGTAATGTAAATTTACCATACATGATCAGTATAAATGACATCAGTTCCAGGCTACAAGACCACTCAGTCTTCTGCTTCACCAAGCATGTCAGCATCTAGGTGGGCATATGGAAATGGATGTTTCCTCCAAGTAGTGACACAAGCCTCAAACTCACACAAACCACACCATCGAGTATTGGAGTGACATGAATCATGTGCCCTAGAAAGTGTGGGTAAGCCTTACCCTTTGCAACAATGAATTCTTTCAATTTTAGACAACATGGATTCAACCCCTACAAATTCACATAGAGTATGTTATATACATAAATGAACATATCAACTTAAAAAAACTAGCTACTATGTTAGTAAAATACTTAGAACAGACATGCTAGGTGATGGGTCTGCAGGATTACTCCCAACCACCTCCGCAGGATCACTCCCAACCACCTCTATCATAGGGGAAGAGTGGCACGCCACATGTACGTCAGAGTGGTAGACTGAGATGCCTGCCACTTTCTCAATGCTTCCTGGACTCTCTTATCAATTAACTCATTTACCTATAATTAGCCTTAATAAATGCTTTTTGATTCATGAATTCCCTTTCCAATAACATTCTAAAAAAGAATATGTTTCCTCAGCTTTTGAAATTCCCCCTTTTTGGACATGTTAGCGTTGTGATGACCCAAAGAACACTGTTATGCCCACTCTAGCCCCTGTAGTCATAACATGTCCAGGATGCTATGGGTTACAAAGAGCAACAATCTATTCATCCCTTATGCCCTCAGGGATGAACGAGCCATTCTTCCTCTGCTCATGAAGCTCCCGCTAATCATCATCAATAGAAATTGGTAAGTAAACATAAAAAGCATCAATACTAATTACTGTAAGAGTTGAATTTTACCATTTTTGTAGCCACCTCAGCAGTTGTGGGGTTGGTTATATCTTCTTTTTTATTTTGCCTCCCATATATCCACACATCATGGCGATGTAGAGGTGCGAGAGTAATAGTAGAGGACTCACCAGTCTTAATGTTAGGAGCAGTAGGCCACAAAACAGAAGACATCTGTAGTTTTTGGTGAAGAGCTGCATAGCCACCTGGAACCATCATGCGGTGATGCACATTCAATGCATGCCTTACTCTTTGAGCATCACTCATAACCTTGTAATTAGTAATCACATTGAATTGGTTAGTAACAATCAATGTCAATCATGAATAGGAAAAAACATGCCTCTAATATTGAGATCTTTTATCAATTAACATTCCTTTAGTGTGATCTCCACACACATATAAGTCGTTGTTAGCTTCAATATTTGATGTTGGCAACCCAACTGAGAATTGACTCGAGTCATCATACTTATTATAATAGTCTTCTTCATCTATAGGATCTTCAATGAACTGCCTTTTACCATGAAGAACAACTGACCATTTTTCATTTGCAGGATCATCAATATAAAATACTTGTTTCGCTTGTGATGCCAATATGAATGGTTCACCCTTCTCGCCAATCTTTTCAAAATTCACTAATGTAAAACCCAATTCATCCATTATAACTCCTTTGGTGTTATCAACCCAATTACACTTAGACAGTGTAATTGTAAAATCTAAGTAGTCAAACTCCCATATGTCTTCAATGGCACCGTAATATGACATTTTAGCATCACGTGGACTCTTATCTTTTGCACTAGGAAAAAAACAATGAAGATACTTGAAGGGTGACCCCACTATTTTAGACAATGCTCTTATCATCTTGATCCTTTGTGTAACATGAGAACCCATATATGTCAAACCCTTCATAAGACATAACATTCATTTTTGGTTTAAAGATGAGACATTTGATATTTTTAGTAATATTATATGGCGTTTGAGATAGTTGATGTAAGACTTTATCTTCAGACCACTTAATAAATGTCTTGTTATGCTCTCTAGCAAGCCGCATCGAATTGGCTCAAGGATATTGTTTCTTGATTAAATTGGTATGTTCGATGATATAAACACTCACTTCGTTGATGTTGTGTAAAATATACAAGTGAGCTTGTTCTAATAGCTCACGACTGATTACTTTCATCTGTGATCCTAAAATCCCTTTGCCAGAATACTCCTCAATATTCTTGTCATTTCTAGGAGCATCATTACCACTCAGAAAGTTATTGCAAAAATATGTAACCTCTCTCGCCACATAACCCTCAATAATATTCCCTTCAGGCTGATAACAATTTTGAAAATCATCTTTAAAAAATGCTCATGTATTGTTTTAAAGGATACATCCAATGCAAGAAAACTGGTCCAATATTTTCACTTCCCTACTCAAGTGGACAACAACATGTACCATGATATCAAAGAATGAAGGAGGAAAATGCATCTCTAGCTGACATAGCATAACAACTACTTTTGTTTTCAACTTATCGAGATTCTCAGGATCAATAACTTTGGTGCATAGACTGTTGAAGAAGAAACAAATTTTGGTGATTGCAAACCTTACATGCTTCGGCAGTATAGATCAAATTGCCATGGGAAATATTTGTTACATTAGAGTGTGACAATCATGATATTTAAGACCTATCAACTTCAGATCTTTCATTGATACCAATCTATGGATGTTGGAAGAGTAATCGTGTGGTACCTTAACATTAACCAAGCACTTGAAAAAAGCTTTCTTCTCCTTTCTAGACAATGTGTAACAAGCAAGAGGTAAATATGTTCTCTGATAGTACTAACTACTTATGCTAATTGTGTCCTTATTCCCAATTCATGAAGGTCCATTCTGGATTTGATCCTATCTTTAGTCTTACCTAGTATATTCAACAAAGTATAATTGATGCTATCACAGACATTTTTCTCAACATGCATGACATCATACAATGCCTAACTACCAAAGAACTCTAATAAGGAAGATCCCAAAATATAGACTTCTTCTTGAATAAAGATTTGTCACTTTGTGTGGGCATGGTACATTGTGATCTCTTACAAAATTCATTGACAAAGTCTTTTACTCTTTCATAAACAACCTCCCCTGATATAGGTTTAGACGCACTCCATTCCTCATTCCATCCATTGAACACTTGCGCAACCTTCAGTACGGATGGAATTTTGGAAGAAATCTTCGATGACCAAGATATACAGCCTTGCCACCATGTTTTAGTCGTATTGAATCAGTGTTCTCTTCACATGTAGGACACACTTTAGATACTTTTACACTGTATCTAGAGAAATTCCCATATGCTAAAAGTTATTAATAGTACAAAACAACATAGCATGCAAACGAAATGTCTCTCTACATGAAGCATAATAGGTCATCACACCTTCACCCTAGAGTTTCTTTAAGTCATCAATCAGAGGTTCAAGATAAATGTCGATATCATTTCCAAGTTGTTTAGGGGCTGATATCAACAACTACAACATAATGTACTCATTTTTCATACACAACCAGGGAGGAAGATTGTATATAACAAACATAACAGGCCAAGTGTTATGCTGGCTACTTAATGTCCCGTATGGATTCATCCCATCGGTACAAAGTCCAAGTCTTAGATTCCTAACTTCTTCACCAAATTCATGTACAATAAATCAATCTTCTTCCATTGTGGGGAATCAGACGCATGTCGTAGGATCCCATCACTATTTTTCTTTACCTATACATGCCACCTCAAATTCTTCACATCTATCGAATTGGGAAACAAGTGTTGAAACCATGGTATTATAGGTAGATACCACATCACCTTGGTGGGAGAATCAATTTCGAACTTCCCCAAAGTCATCATTTTATACCTTGACGCCCCACATTTTGAATAATCTTTCAAATACACATAGTCCTTTTGAAATAATACACAATAATTTAGGAATTTGTGTATCTTGTTAGCCTCCATACCCATTGGGCATAATAATTTCTTTAACTCGTATGTTGAGATTGGAAGCTTGTTTCCTTCAGGAAGAATTTCTTTCAACAAAGAAACAACGACGTGAAGTTTTTGTCACTCCATGTATTGTTAGCCTTCAGCTTATACAATCTCAACATAGTGCTAAGCTTTGTAAACTTAGTACAACCTATGTATAATAGTCCCTCGACATCATGCACATTGTTCCTAAACATGGGAAGTGGATCGGTGTGCTTTACCCCACAACTATCCACCATCTCATCAACAATCATGCACATTGTTCCTAAACATGAGAAGTGGATCGATGTGCTCTACCCCACAACTATCTATCGTCTCATCAACAATATCTATTGGAATCAGTTCATTCACATCTACATCATTAGAGGTAATTTCTTCTTCCACACCAGCACTGCTATCGACTTCTACTAATTTCAGGTTTGAAATATCTCCATGCTAGTACCATTTTGTATAGCCTAGTACAATCCCATTGCACATGACATGACTTTTGATTTTGTCACCAGTGCTGACTTTCAAGTTGCAACCGCAATGCCTACATGGATAATAGAACCTATCTCCAGGTTGTTTCCTATGTTCCTTCACAAATCTAATAAATTGATCAAGACCAGCAATAAACTCTAGGGTGTAGCGATTTGGAATGGACATCCATCATCTATCCATTCTATGATCAAAGTGAAAACAAGTATATATTAGGGTTTAGCATTAAAAGATTAGGGTTTAGGGTTAAAGGATTAGGTTTTAGGGTCTTATATATAATAAATGTGTGTATCACCTATCCCATTCTTGAACACCTAATCTCACTAGTAAGTGTATAATGTGTATTTGGTTTTTAAGAAAATTTTAACAACATTTCCCCGCATTTCTCCAAGTACACCGATGTACATGGGCAAATGCCCATCAACATATGTACTGAGACAACAAACGGGGAAGTGCTGAAGAAACATCATGGAAAAGAATATACATTATACACTTACATCCTAAGTGAGAATAAGTGTTCAAGAATATTTTGAAATTGGGGACTATCCAAGATTTAGTCCTAATGAGTAAATCTCAGACGGGTTTCTAGGACAAAAAATACATGTATGTATTTATAATAGCAACATCTTATAGTCTTAATCATACCCTAGTCTAGGTACAATATTCTATAACATTGATTTCAACATATCCAATGTCCAAGCATGTTCATCATCAAGATAATCATTACACATAAATTAGTCATGACCTAGGGAGGGAGATATTCATAATTGATTTCAAAATCTCAAACTAGCTCATGCATTATCATCATCAATCTACATCATACAATATGGATTCATGTAGATGTTAGGGTGAACATCACTACAAAATCAGAGATCTAACATTAGGGTTTTAATATCTTAAATAGATTGATCCCAAGATTTGAGCAATATAGTTAATACAAGATTAGGGTGAAATGTGTACAAGATTAGGTTTCAAATATAGCAACATGCACATTAGGTCACATTTCATTGCTATCAAGTCAAGATACAATATAAATATTTGTCAAATATGATTCCTTGCTCAAACATGCATAAATGTTTATTGGATATAGGGGGAGCTGTTTGGGGATATCAAACCTACCTAGAAAAAGGGGAAGTAGATGCTCGTCAAGTAGCAGGTGAGCTCCAGCATCCTCAGTCTAGGCCTGAGCTCTGGTGGCAGTGAGCGTAGATCTCCTCAAGTGGCCGATGAGCACAGTAGCTCCGGCCGCTGACGTCCTCAAGCGGTGAGCACAACAGTCCACTGATGTTTCCTGGTGGCGTAGAGATCACACCGAAGAATGGAGAAGCAGCTGATGGTGGTGGCGACACGTATCATACCAGTTGACAATGAAGGCGATGAGTACTAAGCAACTGGCGGCGGTGGCGAAGGAGCTGAATCGCCAGGAGCGGAGGTAAACCCAGAATGGTGATGAAACAGAGAGAATGGGGAAAAGTTTATTTCATGCGGGTGGTATTAAACCCTTACTCATCAGTTGTTAGCCAAAAACTGAGGACTAATCCAAATCTAAACAAAAAAAGTTTCCCTCATTGGGGTTTTAGTCGTCGGTGTTTAGATAATAAACCAACGCTACAGACAATTCTCCTTAAAAAAGTTTGTCTAGAAAAGGGTGATTAATGTCGTTTTTTTCAAAAAATCAATGACTAATGCAGGATAAATGTTTCGTTGGGACATGGCGTAAACATGTGCCTTTGGTTACTCTTAAAAAATTGACACCTAAGTACAAATCTACACCATATCATTTAGAGTTTTAGTCATCAGTTTTTGGAAAAAACACCAACACTATAGAGGGGATAATTTTTTCACAGGGACACAGCGTGAAGCATTTGTCATTGGTTTTGAGAAAACTGACAACATATTCAAAGTTTTGGAGGCAAATTATTTTCCCTCAAAAATTGTATTTTGTAGGTAATGTTTGACGTCAATTTCTATTACAAGAAACCAACGTTGAAGTAAAAGTGGTACTCGTGTTTTTTCTTAATCGGTAGGCCTTCACATATGGTGACGAATGTCTTAGATAACTGACGTTGTTGATCTATGTCATCAGTGTTTTTGTTTAACTGACGCCATCAAAGGTGGCGTTATATGTCATTTTGTGCTAGTGTCTGATATACATTGAGAAAATCACATGGTCATCTTTTCAATTTCAATATTTGGGAACATCCAAGTCATTAATCATATATCGAGGGTGATCTCAAGATCTAAATTGGGTGACCATATGAGTCAAGTCAATAACAAGTTCATAAATCATGAGTCAAGATTTCATTTTTCAATGTCGAGAGTCATGTTTTGTCATCAAAGTCATAAGTCCAAATATTTCAAATCTAGGGTTTAGGTTCCTATTTATACCTTAGGATGATCATTCAACCATATGCAAAAATCAAGAAACAACAACCAACATTTTGAGCATTATTCAACATTTTGTGGTATCAACATCGAGTTCATTTTCATGGAATTCGTGGTTGATGAATGATCTAGGCCTAGGTCTTTATAAGAGCTTATCCACTAACTATAGTTAATAACATCTTATTTCAAGATCATCATTAAATTGAGATTCAAGATTGAATATCAATATCATCATGGTATTGACCTATTAGAGACTTAGGTCAAGAAATTAAAATAGAGTGAAAGGGGTAGCCTTTCCAAACTCTAAATAATAAACAAAGTGAAAATTTAGAGGCAATAATAATAGGGATGTGACCTAGGTTAGGGGAGTCATAAGTTACCTACAACCTTAATCTAGTACATTAGTCCATGTTGATCATACGTCATTGAGCATATACAAAAAGGGTGAGTATCGAATATCAAATCATATTTTAGAAGAACATGAGTGAAACGTCAAGGTCATAATAAGGCAAATATACTTCAATATTTTGCAAGATCAAGGTCAAATTTTTGTTCCTTTCAGATCTAGGTAAGGGTAGATTTTGGAAATCGAGATGTCAAATTGGGAGCTCAAGAGTTGTAGCATAATGGTGCAAGATAGTGATCTAGGTCCATCATATTATTCAAATTGAGTCTACAAAGAGGAATAATGGTCAATAGGGGATTCTCCTCTTATAGCAAGTCTTCACATCATGATTTAGGGTCCTAAAGGCAAGGTCATTTTGTGGCATGATCATGGAACATATCAATTAGGGTAACAATTTGTGTAACTATATTTGAGTTTTAATCAAAAATAGAGTAGCATGGGTTTAATCAATGGGTACATCATCCGAGTGAGGTGCAAAACATGGGTTCCACCTTATTTCACCATATCAAGAACTTACCTCAAACATATATAGCCTTATATCTGATTGGGTATCATCGAGTTCCATAAATTTAGATATGAGTGCATCACATTCAAGAGTAACTTCATACATCAAATAGGGTTTTCCAATTTAAGATCATATCATAGCATTATCATATCAATCGAATTTTGTGATTTCAAGTGAGTTTTACTTTTCCCCTACGTAAGCTACCCCAAAATTGAGAATTCATGTGATTAGTAGTCATGAGAAAAGAATCACATGAGGATGTGAGAAACCTACCTAATCATCATCTGCTTGGGTGGCTCAAGAGGTCCTTAAAGAAGAGATGAGATGCTAGAAGACTCTCTAAACTTGAGGAAAGGATGTATAGTCCTCACTGGGTACTTAAGACTTGTTATGCCTTAAAACATATATAGATACCTATGTGTATATCTCTGATACCATTTGTCACAGAACCAATTGTTACCCTAGGTCCAACCTCCTAATGGCTACAAAGCCAAATGTGAGTGAACTCGGGTGCCTGTCCCTAGAATGATACAAATATATCACACGGAAAATATATATATAAAAAGGCAATAACAAGACTAAAGAGATAACTAAACTGGGAGATAGAGATATGTACCCATTTCTAGATTCAAGTATACCTATTGGTGTTTCATTTGACTTTAGAGTGAAACAGATCTTTGGCAAATATAAAATCGATAAACAAAGCATATTAATGCTAGATAATTAAGTACGCTATGAAAAGGTATGTAAACAATTTAAACATATAGTAAATGTTTGCTTGGATAGAAATAAGGTACTAACTAGAAAAGTAAACAAGGCGAGGAAACTTAATGAAGTTGTTTTATACTAAGTGTGTTTTAAGTACATTTATCCATTATATCAACATGGGCCTATGACCAACTACCTCAAATCAAGGGTACATAAGGGTGCTTAATATTAGCTACCCTTTAATCAACATGAGGGACCTCATTCAGTGAGCTTACCATTTTTCTTTCGTGTCTTGTGCCCTTACCCTGAGAATTCATGCAAGTACACAAGGTATGTAATGGATTTCTTAATTTATGTTCAAGTTTTGTCCAACATATTCAAGAAAAATGAACATACTAATTGTTGGGAACAAGTATCTCAAGAAAGTATTTATCTAGCCAAGCATTCATACGAGTATACATACAATCTTTCCAATAACATAGTAGGGTCAATAGATTGAGGGTACCTTTCAAGTAAAGAGCAAATCATAACCCATGAGTAAGATTCTTAGTCATGATTAAAACCATGGTAACCTCACAAATAAAAGATATGGAAATGTGTCTTAGAACACTTGGTTTGATAATCTAATCATCATATCATTCATGTTGATGTTCCCCTAGCCCTAGGTTTCAAATAGTTTAACATAGTTCTAAACTTCCAAGCATGCATATTACTAACTAACATAGTTCAAGGATTAACATTTAATCCTAGGTCTAGGTGAACCATACACATAATGAGTAATAAGAAGTAAAGCTAGGTCTAATTTAGATGTAGGATAAGCATGATGTCTAACTTATCATCATGATTAATCATGAAAATTCACAAATATTGATATTAGATCCATTTCATGAAATTAGTCCATTTTTTCAAGTCATTAGAGTATGGATGGGGTCCATTTGAGTTAGGAATCATAGACATCATCAAGCTACCAAATTAAGATCATAAAATAAAATGGATGGCCATAAGGGAAATATATACACATGATTAGAGACTAGATATCAACATGCATACTAATCACATATCAAGTCAACATTAAGGCGTGTAGTCACATTAGAGAACATGAGTGATTCATAAAGAACTTTGGAGTATAAGTCATTAGAAGTTATTTATTTATGGTCATATCAACATCATTGCATAGCCTCAGGTTAATAAAAGCACAAAGTTTAACATTCATCACAAATGTGCAAATAAGGCCATATTAGGACACATTAAGCATAAAGAGATCATCCTTAGTGATAAAGAAGGATTATGATAGAAAATAATAGCATTTGAGGGTGAAATCTATTGATTTAGAACAACCATAGGCATTTAGAGCACACTTGAGCAAGTTATAATATAAAGAAAGAATCTTTTGCACATAGGTCCATTTGGGGTCGGTCCAACAATTTAGATCATTTTAGGGATCAGGGACAAACAAATTTTGAATCATGGAAATACAAATTTCTCAAAATAAAGATATAAGGCTAACATTACGTTTTGGGGCATAAAGTAGGAAGGTTATTCATTAGATGACATAAAACATATAGAAACAGACCACAAGCTATCATATTCATCATGATAGTAGAAGAAAAATCATATTCAGGTCATGAAAATGATCCCATCAGATCAATGACATTTTGTAGATAAAGTTTCATATATAACATTGCCCATTTGGCCCAAAGAATGCATGAGAAAAGGGGTTTCAAAGGGTTATCATTGATCATGAGATCTAGACCCTTGGAATTAGATACAAAGGTCGCTGAGTGGGTGCCATCTACCTTTCCCATGATCTTAGGCCCAAGGTAGAATTTGGGATTTGGGGTTGTGGCCTGGAGGGACACAAGTCGTCCCGGGAGAGGTTGGAGCACCATAAGGGCCACACCTGGGCTGGAGAGAGAGAGAGAGAGGGGAGGAGTCCACACGCGTGTGGGAGACTAAGATGGGAGGGGAGGGAAAGAGAGATAGAAGGTGATTGGGGCCTTCTGTTCTTGCCCCACCATGCACCTGATTGCATCTGAAGGCCAGGGTTAAACCCACCTCCTATATTTGAAGCTACGCACAAAGGTCGGCCTTCCACTGGGTTGCAATGAAGAGGTAGTCGGAGAAGGGTGTTACTGTGGTTGGGAGAAGGTTGCGGTATGAGTGTGATACCCTTTTTCACACAAAGTGAGATTACTCACAAGTCAAACACAGAATTAACACAAAGTAAGTAGATTATAAAAAAAATGCATGAAATTAAAACTGATTTCATAGCCATGCATCAAGCTAAACTCATCACATCTAAATCCATAAACTGATGCCACTTGTATTTCATTCATGTCAAAAGGAGTTACATAGCAATGTTCATTGGCTAACGAGCCACAATCTATAACATGTGATACCCGACTCATGTACGCAAACCATCTCTGTACCATCATCATATAGACTCAAAAACTCAAATCAATGTACAATGTCTATAAAACACCCCCAAGGACCTGAGTGTACATGGACAACACATAAGACTCTATTACTAGACACTAGCAGTATATCAATCATCCAACAACTACAACACCTTAGGATGTCTACCTCAACAACACGATCTCTATCCCAACATGCACGTCCACCTAAAATATGTGTAAACCCACAAGGTGAGATCAAACATCCTAGCGAGAGTTATAACTCTCCATCAACAACTACTACAGGCACATGTAGCTAAAATAGTAGATTATACTATTAATAGATAGGTAGGTTTAGCTAAATGATATAAGCATTACAATCAATATTCTAAAAAGGAATACGAAGAACGCATATATTTTCTATCCATAGAACTATACAAAAGAAAAACAAGAGCTCAACCAATGTTTCATATTTGATCCTAAGAAAATGTTCTATGTGGCTAATTACATATTTTATTATGCCATGAGGATTTGAGTTGTACCACCCAAATCCAACTGACCACTACTAGGTCAAAATTGGTGCCATACAAGGTCTATGGAAGAGACAGAATCCACGACCTCACCCCCTTAGTCAGTATGAGTGAACCTACAATGAAATCATCAATCAAACTGCTACCGACGATATATAGTCCAGTTGTACAAGTCTAGACTGTCTTGGTACATGTCACGATGCTAGTAGAACTGAGCTATGGCCCACATTCATACTCTCACTAGGGTATGGCCCGCAACCAATCATGTATCACATAGAACCAGGAGACCAGCTCACACATGGATGTCTCATGTATCCTAGATGTTAGGGTATAATCATCCTCACCCTCGCATGTTAAAAAATATGCACTCCGAGTTAAACTCGTTTCATCATTTAGGAAATGCTGGCAATGAATGGATCCATGGCATAGGGAAAAACTACATGATTAGGGTTTCACTTTATTAATTACATCGATTGGGTGAATTAAGGCTTTAGCACACAAGTAGACATACAAAACCCTGATCCAATCTAGCAAGCATAACTATAAAACAACTTCAGAAGATATGAAATGTATAAGGTGTGAACTTGTCACATTATACTGGGGCATCACTGCCTCATTTCCTTCCACAAGGCTATTATCATCACCACCTATTAGCACTATCATATTAGGCTAATCATCATAGTCACGATATTGGGGATATTAGTCCCTCATCCCATCATTGGAGGATAATACCTATCACTAGGCATCAAACATCTACCAGATCATAGGACCCAATAATATCATTATTATATATCAACATCCCATCATTCCTCAACAAGTACAATGTGTATAGTCATATCCATATATTACATATAAGTCAACATAGCATTCACATAACTATGACGATCATGTATCCTGTAAGGTTAAGGCTGATAATTAAGAGAGAGAAAACATCATAGATTCCTATCTCTCATTATTATCTCAACATGTCTCAGAACATTCATGGCCACCACCATAGCATACCCAATCCATGGTATGTATTTCACCTGCAAGGTTAGTTGCATATAACTAATAGAGAGTAAACATATTATCCACATGTTACTCATCTTAAACATTCAATCTGTATAACATACCCTAGGGTCAGGGCTAGGTTTCACATACTCAATTGAATACGGATCATACCATAATTATAGTACTAGACCATAATTATGTTACCTCCTTCATTATTGGAATTGATTAAGGATTGAACATCCTTATTTGAAACATGATTAAATAATTATATCACAACATTTGGAGATTATCTTCATTGATATATGTATATGTGTTATCTTATAGTAGGTTGTATGTGTCATGACCTAGCCGCAAGGCAGATGTCTTCTAGCATCAATCAAGTTACAATGCACGAACCAAGAATGAGTGCATAGAACAACCTAAGAAGAGATAAATCATGTGAAGTGTGACTTGTCACTTCGCCACCTAACATTGTCATACAACCATACATGACTATCACCAATGTTATTCCCATGGGACAAAAATTCCTCAATCATATCAATACATGATAAACACTTAGAGAGAGACAATACATCCCATGGCCCATCCATTAGAATTAGGGTTTCTTAAATAGATTTAATAACCAAATCCTAAGTACACCACCTCTCACTATTATGGAATCGATTAGGTTTAGGCAACATTACTTGTTCATGATTGGGTTGTTAATCAACCTCCCAAAGTATTAGTGTCACTCATATGCATTCGTATGCCCATTCAACTTCATGATTGGGTTGTTAATCAACCTCCCAAAGTATTAGTGCCACTCGTATGCATTCGTATGCCCATTCAACTAGGTTTCCTATAGGTAACATCCATGTACTAAGTATGTGCATCGACCACCCATAACATAATTTTATCACAACCAACCAACATCTTCTTGACTCGACTTATCACGCAACAAGGTGTCTCAAACCTGACACACTCCTACCCACGTTGCTCCCTCGATGCACAACAAGGTGTCTCAAACTTGACACACTCCTATCCAGGCTGCGACCATGACACACCCCTATTATAGTCGTGACCGCAATGCATTTCAATCGAGTGTCACCATCAAATAGGGTGGGGCACCATGATCATTACCAGATCCAAGTGCATCATCAAGACTAAGGCCTAAATGCACTTTTGTGACCACAGTATAAACAACATCGTGATTACAATAGATCATAGAGCGTTGCGACCACCCAACATTGTGAGCATCAATGAGCATGGCGTCTTGTTTGTGACAGAACAGAGCCTTGTGACAAGAAGAAAGCAATGTTGCAACCCATCAAAATGCAACATCACGACCATATCAAAACTTGGGTTTCGACCACCCATGGAGCATGCATCTCAAACCCAATAAACAAGGACTTATCTTGACTTCAAACTAAGAGTATCTTGATCAAAACCAAACCTAGGTCATGAACAACATGAATGTAGGGGTCTTGACCATCATTTAATGTAATTTCTCACCCAAAACCAATCATATCTAGGTATCTCATCTCAAGGTAAAATAAGGTATAAGGAGCAAAGTGATCAAACTACCACTAAGGCAAGGAACCATTATCTTGACTTGAAACTAAGAGTATCTCGATTGAAACCAAACCTAGGTCGTGACCAACCTAAACCTAGGGGTCTTGACCATCATTAAGTGTGATGTCTCACCCTAAAATCAATCATATCTAGGTATCTCATCTCAAGATAAAATAGGTATAAGGAGAAAAGTGATCAAACTGCCACTAAGGAAAGGAACCATTGTTAGACAATGTTGAAGCATGATTAAAATAGAATATTCCTTTGACCAAAACAAATGATTAACACTAAGGAAATCCATCCTTGACGGGGAAAATAAACCCCACGCAAAATGGTCACCAATAAACTCTAAAACTTACATTATGAACTACCATGAAAAAGCTTTATGTAAAATAGGGAAAACTGAATCATTTCTCATAGTAAAAGCATCCAAAATGACCAAGAAAAAGATATAGCCAAACTTAGATCATGGTGTTAAAACCAAAGCTTATATTGTATGTTTCAAGTTCACTCTAGTCAGTACTTAAGGAATCATACATGAATTTAGGGTTTTAGAAAAAAAGTATTCTTTATGAGAATACTTCAAAGTCTTGAACCCTAAATTCATGGTATCACTGTCTAACTCATTGACATCATACTTAAGGACTAAAATAGAGGATTACTCCAAAATAAATCCATCGTCTCCAGGTGGGAAAGCTTCATACAAGATTGATCACCAAAATCCCTAGAATGTGTGCCAAGCAACCATCATTGAAGAGTCTTAAGTAGCATATTTAAAACCACATTTACACACCCTAAATGGACCCTAAACTTCAAGCTACATCAAGATACATGAGCATCATGTGAATGACTAAAACCAAGGGCCAAGGATAGGAAGAAATCCACCATAACACATCCATCTCCAAAAATCAAGTACCTCAAATTAGGGTTATGAAATTTAAACATATCAAGCATAATAACTACCCTTCCTTAAGATCTAGATAATTATATCATCTAATAGAATATTAAGGGAACATTTTAGAGAGAGAAACAACAACATGCACGTAAAATTATGAGTCCTAGTAGTAGAGGGTTATAAAACCCTCCTTAAGAAGTTCAACACCAAGGATCCTCAAGTTCCAAGGTTCCAAGCTTCAAGCACACGATCCCAAGTTTGAAGGAGATCCACCAAAGGTCCTACTTTTGGCCTAAAAAACACCTCTAAGAGAAGAAGATGCCAAGGTCAAGATAGCCCAAGAAAAGGAGAAAGAAACAAAACCCTACTCAAACCAAGGGAAAAAAGGAGGGAAAGGTGAAAGAACTTCATCTCACCATGGCCCATGACCTTAGAGATGAGGGTTTCTTTCCCAAGAAAGACCATCACATACAAGCATGGTCCATGTTTGAGGAAAGGGAAGAAGATGAAGTGGAGATTTCAAGGAAAATGTTGCAAAAGAAGAGGAGAAACCTACCAAGGTTGAAGATGAGCAAGAATCAGCACATGTAAGGGATCCAATCACCAAAGCTCCAAGGATCCATCCGTATTTTCTCCACCAAGCTCCAAGGATGAACAAAAGAAGGAAGGAGAAGATAGATGACCGAAAGGGTTGAAAACAAGGAAAGCTAAGGAGTTATATAGATGAAGGATGAGAGAGAGAGAGAGCAAAGGGTGAGGTGTCAACACACTAAAGAACCCAAGGGACACTTGTCCTCGCATAAGACCAACATGCATCCACATGCAACCACTTAAACATGACATGCAAGACATGGTGATACACCCTAGGTAGTGTCTCAACCACCATGGACTCCCACATGGTCATGGTCACAGCCATCCTAGGGTGCACCTCCCATTGTCACGACACCACTCATCACCATCTCCTCTAGGTTGAGACAATGCATCACCACAAACCCTAGGTCGAGACAACCCTGCTAGGTTAACCATCTCAACCCAAGACCTCCCTAGACTACCAAGGTCATGACCCTACACTCTAGAGGAGGTGTCTTGACCATGAAAACCTCCTAAACAAACCTAGGTCGCGACCCATGGTCGAGACAACACAACCAACTCATATGGTCAAGGCACTCAACACTCACATCAACCCTAATCACCGCCTAGGCTGACATTCCTCAACAGAGGCTCAAACAAGGTGCCCTCCTATTTCTCTCTACTCTATATGACTTCAAGGAAGAGAAGGAACACTTTATAGGTGGTGAATTTCACACCAAACCTTTGCACTGGGTTAATTGCAATTTGAACTAGAACTAGCAAGAAAGCACAAACTTCATGCAAGCAAGATAAAACTTGAAACTTAAGCACTTAACAAGCTCTAAGATCATCCCAAAGGATTAAAACAAGGTTCTAAGCACATCATCAAGCTAAAGAAAATAGGGTTAGCCTAAAACCCAGGTCAGGGGCCTTACAATGACCTCGCAATTGGAAGCAGAAGGCGTGAGTGAGGTTAGGCGTGGGTGCTGACGAGCTCGGGCGGTGACACGACCTGTAGTTGCCCATCATCTTCGCCTAGTAACTGGTGTGGTGCTACTCACTACAACAACTCAAGTGCATTCACTGATGCAGACTCAGTGAAATCAGAGGAACCTCAGGTCAGAACAGAGAGAGCGACGAGGAAGAGAGAAGGTAGGATTGGGAAAATCTAAGGCCGTGCTTCCACTCCTTTGGTTGTCTTGAACATGACGTTAGGGTTTCAGAACCTACAACAACTGGCAGCACCAAGGTGGTGGGTTGTGAGGTGGGAGTGAAGCAACATTGCCACACAATATAAAAGAGTCAGCCTTTCGAGTATTGGATATCAGAGGGTTTAAATAGGAGAATCAGAAAATGAGAGGAAGATGTTAGGGTTGAATTGCCAAGTGGAGGCGGCAGACAGCTTGATTCATCCCCTCCCTTGGCGCCCCACTACTCATTGTAGCTGGTCAATCGGCTAAAAGTAGAGATGGTGAGGTCAGAGAGAGAAAAGAGGGTGGGGTGTAGCAACATGAGCGGTGTCAGGTCTACATGACCCCCTTTGCACATGAGAGAGATGACAAGCGAGGCGAAGAATAAAAGAAGGAAAAGTGGGGGGGGGCACGTTTGGGCCGAGAGAAGGATCTCATAGGCCTAACTTCCATTCAAAGGCCTAAATGGGCAGGAAAACCATCAAAAGTTGGGTAGAAGAGGATTAGGTCTTCAAATGGTCACCACTTACTCATCCTAGGTTTGATTTGGACAAATAAAGATGAATTTGTAAGGTGAGAAGACCCTCTACATCATGATTACAAGATTAAAGTGGATATGTGATCAAGATAAGATCCAAATAAATGGAAACTATGGTGATGAGTGAAAAAGGTGCAGCTATGTTTTTAGCTAGATTGAATATCACTATGAGGCATAATTACATGTATAAACTAAAATTGCACCTAAAAGAATTCAACAGATGAAATTGAGGGCTAGAGCGAGATACTAGTGCAAAGAGAAATCAGATAACACATACTTGAGGAGTAAGAGAAACCTAAGTCATCACATGACACCACTTCATCGGACTTGGACTCATTACATTGGGAATGGGTGTGTTTCAAGATTGCTACATGATCATCTAGAAAATCAATTTGTGTTCGTCTCTCTATAGTTATGAGAACCTAATTCAATATGATACATGACTTGGTGAGAATTATAATAAAAATACCCTAATACCATCCTATCATACTTCCTTTTTATCACTTTTTTGGCAACACCAAAGAGAATTATAGCTCCGGTCATAGACCAACAAAGTCAATATGTGTTATCAAATACTAAATTATGCCACCGACACTACTATAGAAATGACCTATAACGTCACATACAAAACTGACGCCAAATGATACGATGTTGACTTAAAATGTTAACTGACACCTATATGTGAAGGAAGTTGATTTACAAAAGATACGGGTATCACTTTTTCTATAACATTGGTTGTTTGACAAAAAACTGACGTCCATAATCACCTGCAAAATACAATTTTTTAGGGAAAAATATTTGCCTCCAAAAATTTTCAAATCGGCATCGGTTGTTTTATAAGGGACCGACGACGAAAGATCCTCCATGAGATAAAATTCATCCCCTTATTTGTCATCAGTTCGAGAAGACAAACCGATGAGGATGTGTGTTCACGTGCTAGCCCACGAAAATCTTTTTGCATATTAGGCGTCGGTTTTAGGTTCCCAACCAAAAACTATGGTTGTAACTCAAACAAATTTTTTTTGTTGGCATATTTGAATAGATGTTGGTTGTTGTATGTTGAAACTGATGACTAAAATGAACTTAGGTGTCAGTTTCTAAAACAACCGATGAGGATGTGTGTTCGTGCGCTACCCCACAAAAAACTTTTCGCATATTAGGCGTTGGTTTTAGGTTCCCAACCGAAAACTATGGTTGTAACTCGAACAAATTTTTTTTGTTGGCATATTTGAATAGACGTCAGTTGTTGTATGTTGAAATCGACGACTAAAACGAACTTAGGTGTCAGTTTCTAAAACAACCGACGACTATGGAAAACTTAATAGCACCTGTGCAAAACAGACCTTTCCCCATTCTCTATTTCATCATGATTTCACTAGGTCTGGCATTTCCAGCGACTCCATCCACTGCCACCATCCCTGTTGGTCCTCCACTGCCGCCATCCCTATTGGTCCTCTACCACCGTCCCTGTTGCTAGCTTCTCCTCCAGCTGTCGTCCCTACTTCTAGCTGGTCCTCCGCCACCTACTGCTAGCTACTCCTCCAGTCGCTGACCGTCCCTGCTGCTAGATGCTCCTCCGCCACTATCCCTGCTGCTAGCTGCTCCTCCAGCCACTGCTATCACTTCTAGCTACTTCTCCAGCCACCGTCACTTAGCTGCCGTCGCTGCTAGCTGCTCCTCCAGCCAGAGCCACTGTTGCCTCTGCCTTCTTCCCTCCGACAAGGTTGGTCCTTCTCTACTTTTTTTGCATTGATTATATTATTGTGATAAAAATGCATGTAATGTATTTGACTAGAGTTGGAATTATGTATAAATTCTAATATATTTTTGTCCTAAATCTAATTATATTGTGATGATTGTATGAAAATGCATATATGTAACTATGTATTTTATTGGAATTGAAAATTATTTGTAAACCATAATATTTTGTGATGAATTGTAATGAGAATGTGATGAATTGTAATGAGATTGTGATGAATTGTAAACCCTAAAATTATATTGTGATGAATTGTAATGAGATTGTGATGAATTGTAATTATATTGTCAAGAATGGGATAGGTGTTACACATTTATTATATATAATACCTTAAACCCTAATCTTTTAACCGTAGACCCTAACATATACTTATTTTCTCTTTGATCATAGAATGGATAGATCATTCTAGGATTCACTATTTAGTATTTACTAACAAGCATGATTAAATTATGTTACACAAAACTTAGTATATGAATGATGAAACTAGGATTGTAGATATAAGAATGACAACATACATGTATTTGTTGTCCTAGAAACCCATCCAGGATTTACTCATTAGGAGTAAATCCTAGATAGTCCCCAGTTTGGGACTGTTCTTGAACACTTAATCTCACTTAGGATGTAAGCGTATAATGTGTATTGGGTTTTCAAGAAAATTTCGACAACATTTTCCCGTTTGTTCTCTAAGTACATATGTACTAGGAGAACAACGGGGAAATGCTGCCGAAATTTTCTTGAAAACCCAATACACATTATACACTTACTAGTGAGCTAGGTGTTTAAGAATGGGATAGGTGGTACACATTTATTATATATAAGACCTTAAACCCTAAACTTTTAACCATTATCAACCTGAAGGAAGTTTTATTGAGGGTTATGTGGCGAGGGAGGTTATGTATTTTTGCAATGACTTTCTGAGTGGTAATTATGCTCATGTTAATTACAAGAATATTGAGGAGTGTTCTGGCAAAGGAATTTTGGGATCACGGATGAAAGTAATCAACCGTGAGAAGTTGGAACAAGGTTACTTGTATATTTTATACAACATCGACGAAGTGAGTGTTTATATCAAGGAACATACCAATTTCATCAAGAGACAATATCCTCGAGCCAATTCAATGTGGCTTGCTAGAGAGCATAACACACATTTATTAAGTGGTTTGAAAATAAAGTCTTACATTGACTATCTCAAACACTAAATAATCTTACTAAAACTATCAAATGCCTCACCTTTAAACCAAAATTGAATGTTATGTCTTATGAACGGTTTGACATAAATGGATTCTCATATTACACAAAGCATCATGATGATAAAAGTTTTGTCCAAAACAATGGGGTCAACCTTCAAGCGTCTTCATTGTTTTGTGCAAGTGCAAGAGTCCACGTGAAGCTAAAATGTCATATTACAGTGTCGTTGAAGACATATGGGAGGTTGACTATATAGATTTTAGAATTCTGCTCTTTAAATGTTCCCATTGGTTGATAACACCAAAGGAGTTATAGTGGATGAACTGGGTTTCACATTAGTAAACTTTGAAAAGATTGACGAGAAGGGTGAACCATTCATATTGGCATCATAGGTGAAACAAGTATTTTATATCGATGATCCTACAAATGATAAATGGTCAGTTGTTCTTCATGGTAAAAGACAGTTCATTGAAGATCCTATAGATGAAGAAGAGTACTATGATAAGTATGATGACTCCATTCCATTCTCAGTTGGGTTGCCAACACCACCAAATATTGAAGCTAATGATGACTTGTATGTGTGCAAAGATCACAATGAAGGAATGTTAATTGATAAAAGATCGCAATATTAGAGGCATGCATGTTTATTTTTTTTATATGTTTTATTATCTTCTAGTTATGTCAAATGCTAAACGTTTGATTTTAGATGGCTGAGCATGATGACCGTGATGATGATTACTTTGAGGGTGAGGATATCAATGTGCCGCCTCATAATGTAAGTTTTAAAAATATATCCTATATTTATATCTATATGTCCAAGTATAGTTATATCATGTAAGTGTGTTTATTTTTTTAAATTTTAGGTTGATGATGTACCCCCTGAAGAACTTGGGGCACTTGATGAGAAGAAAAATAAAATAAAAAAGTGAGAGGCATCACTATGATGAACAAGTTACTACAACAAAGAGGCAATGGACCCAAATTGGTTGTGGATTTTGATCATGTAGGAAATCTAGTTGGAGTGAACCGCAACTCATTTATTTCTTATCTTGGGGTTCTTACTGGTAGCCATTGTAGTCTTAATGTAGAATTGTGGCATAAAGTTCCTAAGGAGAAGAAAGACTTAGTATGGAAGGAACTATGCGTGAGTTATTATAATTTACAATTCTATTTTGTAGATTGCTAATTTTTAGGATACTAGTTATTAGCAATTCTATTTTGTAGAGTATATTTGAATTGGATGAAAAGTTGCATTGTAAATGTGTGATGCAACGTTGTGGGAGGGTGTAATGACCCTATCTCCCAGTAACCCCCAATTAAGGGAGACCCGAAGGTCCGAGCCGTTATTCAATTAACAGGATCAAAGGTTCAACAAATAATCAATAATAATTAATAAACTTTACCAACTAAACTGAAAACTCATATAAAATAAAAACTTTTCTTACCTTGGAAAATTGGGATTTCTAAACTTCTATCCATGAAGATGCTAATCTAACTAATCCTCATGTGCACGTTATTTCTCATTTAATTCCACATATGCCACTTTACTGTTTGTTCTTTTCATTTGTAACAAAAATGCCGACAAACAAAACATCAGTCAGTATATCGAAATATACTGGTATGTGGGGACAACCAAAAGTTTGCACATATGGCTAACAATTTAATAATCATAATCAAATTATTTAACAAGCCACTTTACATTTCAATGTGTCATTCTTCATCACTTTTTCCCTAACCCTAGCATACCCCTCTAGGGTTTCTCTTTTGCCATTCACTTAAGGCCACCTTCTTAATATCGAGCTTGGTGCCTAGGAGTCACCTCTCACGGTGCTCCATAGTCATGCACATAGACCACCTTCTCATTCCCGAGCTTGGTGTCTGGGGTCACCTCTCATGGTGCCCATTGGTCTACCCTCCTAGGCCTGACCTTTATGGCATCTTCCATTAGGGTGGCATGTTGGTGCGAGAATTCACATGTATATATAACTGTGATAGCCATAGTGACTTTATAATTGTAGTATGAACATACAAACTGTTTAGATTGCATTCAGTGCGAGGAAACATTTGGAAAACCATCGAGAAACTAATGCGGTTAATCATAATTAACCACATACCTGTACATGCAGATTCAGGTGCAGGAATAATCCAAACAACATAGGCAAGCAAGCATTCAATAAGATCCTGAAACAATTATACAATTTCCTTTTATTGCTCATGTCATCAAGATCTATTAAACCTATCTCGCTTCCTAGGGTTTCTAGTCCACTTTTATAGTTTCCATTGCAATCAGGGCTTCCCTTCATCTTTTACTATTTTAAACCCTAATTTAACGCAATTGATCACAAACCCTAGTTATTTCCACATCTAATTCTCAATTCTAGATTAAAGGCATAATTAACCATTAATTAAGCTTATTAAGCCTCTTTTATTAAAGCTACTACTTTTATCCTTTTAATCCATGACAAGATCATTATGCGCATTTATCATCAATTCATAGTTCATTATCATCCAAATCACATATGAACTCAATTTGCCATTAATTCCACCTTTTATTCATGTGAAAACCCTAATTACTACATTTAGGGTATTTATCCACAAATTAATAAATTTAATGCTCGAAATAGCTTATAACCATGAAAACTCAATTCTATACATGAAATCAAATAATTAAAGCCATTAGTAGTCTTAATTACCAATATTAGGGTTTCAAGGCCCATTAAAACATATTCATGCACATGAACTTTCAATTAAACTAGTTACGTACAAAATTCATCTTTTTCTATCTTAATATATCTCTTTACGATTAACAGGTTAATAACAACTTTAATCATCAATTAAATCCCACTAATCACATTAATCATTCCCAATTAGGGTTTCTTTAAACATCATTACATTAAAGTTAATAACTTCCATTACTTTTCGAATTGTAATCAGAATTAGGCTTCAAATATATTTTTATTGGATTCCTCTCATTTTTCTGAGCAATTTGATATATAGTTTCGCTATTTTCCAAGTTACTAATAAAGAGATATGAATTTTACAAAACTTACTTACTTAAACCAATGGGACACCGACACGTCAGCGGTCCCATGCACTGTGCTCGCTACATGACTCGGGTGGTTTAAAAACATAACTAAAACCTGATTTTGCACTTACGCGGAGCCTTGGTCTTGAACAGCCCGGAGGGACAAAATTGTCCAACACCACCTGCCCTTCTCCATCCTCACGGAAACCCTGCGGTTCCGCCGTAGCTAGGGTTGGCGTGGCCCAACACTTCCTTCCCCGATCCTGATGACTTCCAAGGCATCTTCCCTACCTCCGATGCCCCTCTGCGCATGCAAGGATGCTGCTGGCTTATGGCCAAGATGGTTGTTACAACCTTTCCAAGCTTCCGATCTTGCAGTCGATCTGTAACCTATCGGAGGTCCGCCCTTCCTTCCGGGGGTCCAAGGATCGCCACTGATCATCCCCCTAACTCCGCCTCCTTTCTCCGCGCTTGGGGCACTACCATATCACGACCAAAGTGGTTGGGTTGGGCGATGGCAGACCTGCAACCCACGACCATTGTTGTAGCCGTGCAACAGCTGATGTGTCAAGGTTGGGGTAGGGCCACGATGGCGAAGCCTCTTCCCAACATCGTGGGGTATCCACCCATCAACTCAACCCCACACGGTCTCTCATTTCTCATGGGTTAGAACCGTTCACCAAAGTTAGGGTTTGAACGAGTTTGAAGAAGAAGAAGGAGGAGAAGAGTGGGAGACAAGGAAAATCTCGAGTTTGTGGATTTGTTCCTTTTATAGGGATGGGTAGCAACATCCTAGCATGCCTACCCATGAGGAGAGCAAGTCCCATAGTCAATAGAAAACTCATTTCCTTATTTACAAAGAAATCCTCTCTTTTCTAATTATTCATATCCCTTAGTCCTTAGGAAAATCCGAATTTTATCTCCTTGATATTTCTTTATGATCTAGATGTCAAGATTTCGAAAATAACTTCTTTTATCCTCTTAGTACTTGCCCCTTATTCTAAAGGCAAGAAATTCTATTTTCATTTAGTAGAAAATACTTCCTTCTTTACATAATCCATTAATTATGTATGCACATTATCTTCTTATTTAACAATTTTAGTATTTTATCTTTCTTTCCTCTTCATTGGGATTCCTTTGATCCTAAGAAACTCAAAAAATTCGAAATTCCTTTTTAAGGAATACTCATTATCCTTATAAATACATCAATATGCATTATTTCACATTATCTTGTTTATTTCTTATTAAAATATCTCCTTTTGAGGATTTCTCTTTATTTTTCTTCTATTTTCCTCATTGGAATCCCTTTTAACATTAGGGATCCTTTGGATATGAAAATCCATCAAGGGTAATTTAATAACATCTCTCTCCGCTTGTTTTCCACATATTATTATTATTTTCAATTTATTTCTTGATAAGGAAATATTTAATTGATCTTTTCTTTTCTTATTGCTTTCTTTTTGCAACTTTGGACTCCTTGGAACCCAAGGAACCCAAGAGGCACGAAATCCAACTTTGGATTATATTCTTTTGCCATCTATAGGTTTCCACACCTTTCTTTCCTCCATTTCCTTATTTACTTCAACAATAGAATTTCTTTTGTCCTTTTCTTTGTTATTGGGCCTAATAGCCAATAAAGCCCACAAATCAATAATCAAGGCTATTGTAAGTGAAATCCATTTTTTTAAAAACAAATTACATCATTATTTTTTTTCAATTATCTTTAATATGAGAAATTATATTTCTCACCAATTAAACCCAAAAATTGGTATTGTAACATCCTTCCCCTCTTATAAGAATTTTGTCCTCAAAATTCCATCAAGCAAACAAACACTTCAGCATAAGCTTTTCACACGTCCATAAGGGATCCCATGTGGCTTCACCCATTCCATGGTGCTTCCCAAGAGCCTTCATCATCTCATATTCTTCCATCTGAGTTCTTTCTTACCTTAGTATATCGCATCCTCATAGGCGACTCAGGATTTTTCAGCCTCACAAAAGATGAATAGGTTCAGGGCTCAGCACATGGCTTGGGTACCTCACATAGGGCTCTAGATCGGACTCATGGAACTCATCACTCATTACTTATCCCGAGGGGAAAGGTAGAACATAACCTTCTTCACTAATCCATCTCAAATGGACCCACATATCGGGGACTCAGCTTTCTCAACTGTAGCTTAGAGGGTTCGGATTTTTACATCACATATTCTCCCACAGTGAACTGCATGTCAGTCTGCTTTGTATCAGCTCATGACTCATGTCGCCCCTGGGCTCTCTCTCAGCCATTGCACGATCAAAGCGACTTCATCTGCACTTAGTTTGGTTCTTTTCTGACCTTCATGAGGCCTCCTTCACCAACATCATCTTAATGAAGTGGTGACCGACACATCCTCCTTCTAGAACTTCTTTTATCCCAATAAAGGCTATGGTGGTTATCATCACATCTTAAGAACTATCTCTTTGTATCACCCTGGATGAGCATACCTTCTCTCATCAGACCCTCTAGTCTAGATCATACTAACCATTAGTTAGGGGTGATAAACTATACTATCATCGAGTCCTTCATGTATCTACTTCCACCTCATGGAAGTGAACCCTTGAGTTATACCCAAGAACTTTTAAACTCGCATCATGGTGTAGTTGAACCATCTCTTTCTCTCATAAGTAGTTCAACTCGCTCTATTCCTTGACATTACTCTTTCTTTTTCCTGTCATCTAGGTAAGGTGATCTACCATAACCCACATTGACCTTACTTGGTCAAGGGGAGATTTTCCACATCATCCATAGTTATGAACTCACATTCCCTCTCAGGTATTCTTTTATCCTCTATATCGATACACTGGGTTACTTGGTGTTTGTCCTTTACTTCCTGGCTTGCATGAAACATACCACATGCAGCCTCATCTTCAGCATCCATGGTACTCCTACCACTCATTATCTCAGTAGTACCATGGTGTATGGTGATCTTCAAACCATGATCTCCTGTATGTCATGATTCCCCAAGCTTGATACCTCAGAAACCCTAAACCACTCTCATCAGGGTTTCATCACTTTCCTTTCCAAAGAAGTACATTTGAGGTTCTACTACCATCCTTTCATTATATCACAGACTAGGCTGGCTAACCAAACAATCATTTACTTGATTAACCACTATTGATACATCTGGGTGTTAGCCAAACTTATCTCTTTTTCTCAACTTATGGTTAGCCTAACAACCTCAACTTCTTTTAGTTTCCAGCTAAACTAGGAAACTATACCTCACCTGAGCATTCATTACCACTTCTTATCCTTAGGTGTTAGGCAATGTTTAATACATACTTTTCCATATATTTCACTTATCATTTCAAACTCAAATTCTATGTCTATCTTCATTGAGAATACTTTGAGATCATCTCCTTGATGATCAAACTCAACTATGTATAACTTGCAAATTCCACATAGCTCATGGTATCACATCCTCACAAGATGATCTCCTTAATACTCTTGGTGTTTGTAAACCATCCATGTATCATTCTCTCTACATGGGTATGTTATCATCTCTATCCTCATACCTTGTAGCAACATTCCAACTCGCATCATCTTTTATCCTTGGTGTATGACATGCATACTGTCCTATCTCTCACTCCCATAACAAGAGGAAATAAACATTTGGATACAGTCCAAATACAAAGTTCTTCATGTTCCAAGAGTAGAGATGGTGCATTACACCTTGCCAATACACCTTTAAATCTACGTTGAAACGTGCCACCTATGTCTCTACATCACAAACATCTTTATATTAAGGTTACTTCCATGGAAACTGGTTTCAAACCTACTTAGGTTACTACACAGTCCTTGGTCATATCCTCTAGGTCTATAGGGTGCCGGCTCATTTGGGGTCATCCCTCTTCCCTTATGCATCCAGAGAGTACCCTACTCCTCTGCCCTTTGGGTCCCATGAGTTCATGAAGGTGATCAATCTCCTAACCCATGGCCCTCAGACAATGATATCTGCTACCTCCCGACCCTATGGTCATGTGCAACTAGGGAATTAGGTAACCCCTACTTCCATCGGTCTTATCCCTACCTGACCCTAGGATAGACTTAGGATTCCATTATAGTACATGTTCAACTTATAACCTTACCCAATCCTTCCTCATCTCTCTCTGCATTCATGACTGCCTTTCATCCCTTCATAGGGGTCATGGCAACCTGCCTACCTTGGTCAGGCCCCATATCGGCTACCTCCATGGTAACACACCCACATGTACATAGAGATGGTTATCTATGGGTCTACAGGTTCATTCTCATACCACATACTTTTCACTTAGCTTCACAAGATCCTCTGAAACCTCTTTAGGTCACCTCAAAACCAACAGAACTGGTATACACCCTACCAAAGGGTCCCTCTCCCAGGATGGGAGGAAACTACAACTCGTGACAATAAGGTCACAAACATCCTTAGGGTTTACATCCATATGAGCATGCTTAGCCCTAGCAAGCTACTAAGGCATAGGAAAACACTTATCAAACCATGCTAGGTCACACTTGTCCTCATCCTCAACATTAGACCAACTTAGTTGTGAGGGTTTCATAAAAAATACCCTTACCTTAAGGGGTTTCCTTTACCTCTACACATTAAGAGTACCATACTCGAAACTATAGAGACTCAAATCTCTTCGTGAGCATCAGATACAATGCTTCCCCTCTTAGGCCTAGGAACCCTAGGTTCTCTTTTGGGTATCCAACTGCATGCTCAATATCTTAATCATGAATCAAGCATGTCCAAGGTATGTCATGTACTTTCATGAACCGTCTACTCGAGCAACACTTTGGAGTTGAGTCCTCTTCCAGGACAACCAACTAGGTATAAAGCCTCACAACTGGTTACTTAAACCTCCTCAGGGTCTAAAGCACTCTTTATCTCATCCAGTAGGTAATCCCTTATACCATAGGTACCAGAAGCATCATCCTCCCTTTAAGGTTTGGTTCCTCTAATAGAAACCAAGATATCATTGGCCTTTAGGGATCAAACATAAGGCAACCACTATCATCCACTTAGGTCGCATCATCCTCAACTACCCACTGTTCCTTATGTCTCGGAATCTAAGCTTCCAACCTTCTTGCTTTAGTCCTGCTTTTTCTCTCTAGAGCTAACTCCACATCCAACCTTACTACTAGGGGTCCTTTCTCCATGAAGGATCAAGCTTCACTAGCATACCTCCACATGGGTGAAGCCTATGCTCGAACTTATGTTTGCTCAAGATCATTCATGACCCTTTATGCTTATTTCATAAGCCATCCATCATGATCTCTTAACCAGGATTTCATCAAGCTATACCCTACTTGCCTATGCCCATAGGGTAACTATAGGCTATCCTTTAACCTCATCCATGAAGGAGCTATCCTTTTCTCTAGCATGCCCGACCCTTTCCAGGGTTGGGTCGCCAAAGGTACTAGGTCATCTACCCTCTTATGGCATCCGAAAGGCATGTCTAACCAAACACTCAATCAACCATGACATCTAACTCGTCACGTCATCTCAAAGGACGTACTAGGTCTCTGCTTTTAATGGAGGTCTCTACCTCCAAGACTAACTCTCTCTCTACTCATCCCCCCTACCAAGGAGGTCTATCCTCAGGTCTCTCTTGAGGGCAATGACACCTCGTGTCATATGACCTAAGCATGTATTTATTCCTTTATGCTTACTCTATTAAGCTTATGTCCATGGCATCTTATTTACATGCTTTTTATTAATTTGTTGGAGGATTCCTTAATCCTTATCAACCTTACCCTTACCTCAAGAGGGTGAGGAGAAGAGAGGAAACCCTAATCCTTCAGGTCCTTAACAGAATTAGAGTTAAGAAGGGATGAACAATATGAGAGAGTTCTAAAGGTATCTTATTTCGAATCATACCCTAAGACTTTGGCCAGGCAGTCACACAGATCCGGGAGTCCTCATATTCTGACTAGCTGTGTGGAGGAAAATATTGCCAGCCCCCGGTCGTGATCCTTTTCTAGACACCTCTGTCTTTTATATAATCATCTAATAACTCCCTCGGTTATATGGAATTTGTAAAATTTAATAATTATTAATGATTAGATGAGGAACCTATGCTCTAATACCAATTGTAATGGCCCCGTCTCCTGGTAACCCCCAATTAAGGGAGACCCGAAGGTTAGATCCATTATTCAATTAATAGGATCAAAGGTTCAACAAATAATCAATAATAATTAATAAACTTTACCAGCTAAACTGAAAAATGGTATAAAATAAAACTTTTCTTACCTTGGAAAAACTGGGATTTCTAAACTTCTATCCATGAAGATGCTAATCTAACTAATCCTCCTGTGCACGTTATTTCTCATTTAATTCCACATATGCCACTTTACTGTTTGTTATTTTCATTTGTACCTAAAACGCCGACAAACAAAATATCGGCCAGTATATCGAAATATACCGGTATGTGGGGACAACCAAAAGTTTGCACATATGGCTAACAATTTAATAATCATAATCAAATTATTTAACAAGCCACTTTACATTTCAATGTGTCATTCTTCACCACTTTTTCCCTAACCCTGGCATACCCCTCTAGGGTTTCTCTTTTGCCATTGACTTAAGGCCACCTTCTCAATCTCGAGCTTGGTGCCTGGGAGTCACCTCTCACGGTGCTCCATAGTCATGCAACATAGACCACCTTCTCATTCCCGAGCTTGGTGTATGGGGTCACCTCTCATGGTGCCCATTGGTCTACCCTCCTGGGCCTGACCTTTATGGCATCTTCCATCAGGGTGGCATGTAGGTGTGAGAATTCACATGTATATATAACTGTGATAGCCATAGTGACTTTATAATTGCAGTATGAACATCTAAACTGTTTAGATTGCATTCAATACAAGGAAACATTTGGAAAACCCCTCAAGAAACTAATGCGATTAATCATAATTAATCACGTACCTGTACATGCAGATTCAGGTGCAAGAATAATCCAAACAACAAAGGGAAAGCAAGCATTCAATAAGATCCTGAAACAATTATACAATTTCCTTTTATACTAATGTCATCAAGATCTATTAAACCTATCTCGCTTCCTAGGGTTTCTAGTCCACTTTTATAGTTTCCATTGCAATTAGGGCTTCCCTTCATCTTTTACTATTTTAAACCCTAATTTAACACAATTGATCACAAACCCTAGTTATTTCCACATCTAATTCTCAATTCTGGATTAAAGGCATAATTAACCATTAATTAAGCTTATTAAGCCTCTTTTATTAAAGCTGCTATTTTTATCCTTTTAATCCATGACAAGATCATTATACACATTTATCATCAATTCATAGTTCATTATCGTCCAAATCACATATGAACTCGATTTGCCATTAATTCCACCTTTTATTCATGTGAAAACCCTAATTACTACATTTAGGGTATTTATCCACAAATTAGGAACTTTAATGCTCGAAATAGCTTATAACCATGAAAACTCAGTTCTGTACATGAAATCAAATAATTAAAGCATTAGTAGTCCTAATTACCAATATTAGGGTTTCAAGGCCCATTAAAACATATTCATGCACATGAACTTTCAATTAAACTAGTTACGTGCAAAATTCATCTTTTTCGATCTTAATATATCTCTTTACAATTAACATGTTAATAAAAACTTTAATCATCAATTAAATCCCACTAATCACATTAATCATTCCCAATTAGGGTTTCTTTAAACATCATTACATTAAAGTTAATAACTTCCATTACTTTTCGAATTGCAATCAGAATTAGGCTTGAAATATATTTTTATTGGATTCCTCTCATTTTTCTGAGCAATTTGATATGTAGTTTCGCTATTTTCCAAGTTACTAATAAAGAGATATGAATTTTACAAAACTTGCTTACTTGAACCAATGGACGCCGACACGTCAGCGGTCCCATGCACTGTGCTCGCTGCATCACTCGGCTGGTTTAAAAACATAACTAAAACCCGATTTTGCCCTTACGCGGAGCCTTGGTCTTGCATAGCCCGGAGGGACAAAATTTTCCAACACCACCTGCCCTTCTCCTTCCTCACGAAAACCCTGCGGTTCCGCCACAACTAGGGTTGGCGCGGCCCAACTTTCCTTCCCCGATCCTGATGACTTCCAAGGCGTCTTCCCTACCTCCGATGCACCTCTACGCATGCAAGGACGCCGCTGGCTCATGGCCAAGATGGATGTTACAAGCTTTCCAAGCTTCCGATCTTGCAGCCAATCTATAACCTCTCAGAGGTCCACCCTTCCTTCTTGGGGTCCAAGGATCGCCACTGATCCTCCCCCTAACTCTGCCTCCTTTCTCCATGCTTGGGGCACTACCATCTCACGACCAAAGTGGCTGGGTTGGGCGGTGGCAGACCTGCAACCCACGACCATTGTTGCAGCCGTGCAGCTACTGCTGCGCCAATGTTGGGGCAGGGCCACGATGGCGAAGCCTCTTCCTAGCATCGTGGGGTATCGACCCATCAACTCAACCCCACACGGTCTCTCGTTGCTCATGGGTTAAAATTGTTCACCAAAGTTAGGGTTTGAACAATTTTGAAGAAGAAGAAGGAGGAGAAGAGTGGGAGATAAGGAAAATCTTGAGTCTGTGGGTCCGTTCCTTTTATAGGGATGGGTAGCAGCATCCTAGCATGCCTACCCACGAGGAGAGCAAGTCCCATAGTCAATAGGAAAACTCCTTTCCTTGTTTACAAAGAAATCCTCTCTTTTCTAATTATTCATATCCCTTAGTCCTTAGAAAAATCCGAATTTTATCTCCTTGATATTTCTTTATGCTCTAGATCTCAAGATTTTGAATATAACTTCTTTTATCCTCTTAGTACTTGCCCCTTATTCTAAAGGCAAGAAATTCTATTTTCATTTAGTAGAAAATACTTCCTTCTTTACATAATCCATTAATTATGTATGCACATTATCTTCTTATTTAACAATTTTGGTATTTTATCTTTCTTTCCTCTTCATTGGGATTCCTTTGATCCCAAGAAACTCGAAGAATTCAAAATTCCTTTTTAAGGAATACTCATTATCCTTATAAATGCATCAATATGCATTATTTCACATTATCTTGTTTATTTCTTATTAAAATATCTCCTTTTGAGGATTTCTCTTTATTTTTCTTCTATTTTCCTCATTGGAATCCCTTTTTACATTAGGAATCCTTTGGATATGAAAATCCATCAAGGATAATTTAATTACATCTCTCTCTGCTTGTTTTCCACATATTACTATTATTTTCAATTTATTTCTTGATAAGGAAATATTTAATTGATCTTTTATTTTCTTATTGCTTTCTTTTTGCAACTTTGGACTCCTTAGAACCCAAGGAATCCAAGAGGCACAAAATCCAACTTTGGATTATATTCTTTTGCCATCTATAGGTTTCCACACCTTTCTTTCCTCTATTTCCTTATTTACTTCAACAATAGAATTTCTTTTGTCCTTTTCTTTGTTATTGGGCCTAATAGCGAATAAAGCCCACAAATCAATAATCAAGGTTATTGTAAGTGAAATCCATTTTTTTTGAAAAAAAATTCCATCATTATTTTTTTCAATTATCTTTAATTTGAGAAATTATATTTCTCACAAATTGAACCCAAAAATTGGGATTGTAACAGAGGGTCCTAAGGAACTATATGACAAATCTCACCCGAGATTACATACGAGATGCTGAGAAGAGGAAGAAGTCAACCACTAAGCAATGGAACTACCTGGACCCCAATGAATGGGAGGAGTTTGTTACCAAAAGAAAAACTAATGAAATCAAGGTATTAAGCGCCACTCCCAATTTAATTAATATACATTCTTATGTATTCACCTATTCAAGATTAACCTTTAGTGTTACTAACCAAATCAATGTGCTTACTAACAAGGCTATTAGTGATTCTCAAAGAGCAAGGCATGCACTGAATGTGCATGACCACACGATGGGTCCAAAAGGCTATGCAGGTGTTCCCCAAAGACTACAGGCTGATTCTACTTCTCAGTCTGCTACTACTCAGGAGACTGCGGAGTCCTCTACTATTACTCCCGCACCTCTACCTCGTCATTCTATGTGGATAGCTGGGAGGCAAAACAAGAAAGGAGATATAACCAAGCCCACAACTGCTGAGGCAGCTACAAAAATGGTAAAATTCAACTCTTAGAGTAATCGATATTGATTATTGTTATGTTTACTTACCAATTTATATTGATGGCGATTAGCAGGAGCTTTACGAGTAGAGGAAGGAAGGCAAGTTCATCCATGAGGGCATAAGGGATGAATTGACAATTGCTCTTGGTAACCCAGAGCATCCTGGGCGTGTTAGGGGTGCAAGCGCTGATGTGGGCACAAAAGTGTTCTTTGGGCCATCACACCACAAATTTGTCCCTAAAGTGGGATTTTCACAAGCTGAGGTAACCTATTCTTTTTTTTAGAATGTTATTGCAAAAGGGAATTCAATAATCAGAAGCTAGCATTTCTTTTATCCATGTATAGGTAGATGAGTTAATTAATAGGAGAGTCGAGGAAGCACTTGATAAGAGACTCCATGAAGCAATTAGCAAGTGGCAAGTGTCTCAGACTGCCACTTAGATAGTACCTGTAGCATGCCACTCTTCTCCTACTGTAGAGGTTGGGAGTAATCCAATGGACCCACTACCAGACACATCCGTTGTAAGTATTTTTATGACATAGTAGCTAATCTTTTCAAGATGATATGTTTATGTATATATGTATATAACATTCTTTACGTAAATTTGCAGGGGTTGAAGCCATGCTATCTAAAAAGCAAAGAATTTATCGTTCCAGAGGATGAGGCTTATCCACCCCTTCTAGGGGACACATTTCATGGGACTCCAGTACTAGATGGTGTGGTTTGTGTGAGCCCGATACATGTACTCCCCAATTGGAGGGATCATCCATTTCCATATGCCCACCCAGATTCTGAAACGCTTGGTGAAGCAGAAGGCCAAGTGATATTGTGGCCCAATATGGATGTTGTCTATACGGATATTGTATGGTAAATTTACATTATGTTAATTTATTAGTGTGTATATATGAGTCAATTGATCTGAAATTATATATACAAGTCAAAAAGAAGAAACCCACTACATCTTAGCCTCCACCTCCACCTCCTGAAGTACCTAGTTGGCTTCCAAGGGACATATATGCCTCGTTAGGTCCTAATTGTAAGGGTATGGCAATATGAATAGACGAACATAACCCAAATTGTCCTATAAAAGTTTCTATTCCAGTGGATGTTGTAGGTGAATCATACGATAACAATCTATTTATACAAGATATTTTGGAGTTGTTTTACTATGATTGGCTGAATACATCAATGATAGAGCTATGGATATGGTGAGATCTTGTTTACACATCCATATACCTTGTTTTATATATGGTGATCTATTTAATGCATACGTAATACTTGTTTTGCTGCTACTTACACACGATCTGTAAAGATTTTTTATTTTCCCATGTGGGATTTCTAGTTCCATCTTTGATCAGTCTCGTAGATAAAGATCCTTCATCAGTTACCTCATACTACTCTATCACTTTTAATTATTTTGGTACAAAAAAGAAGTCGGTGATAATAGCTCCATTCAATGTTGAGTAAGTTTACTTTGCTTATAATTTGGACTTAAGAAAATTACATTTTTATTATGGATTTTGAGTTATTAATTTTTAACTTTCTTACCTCTAGTGGTAGGAAGTGGGAGTTACTGGTTATTCTCCCCAAGACGTTCACTGTTTATTATCTAGATCCTGTGGGGAAGGAATTGGACACATTATATGGACATCCAATGAAAAGGCTATTATTCACGTGAGAAATATTTCATATTTTTATATCTGTTAGCATCTGTTATTACATTACTATTTAATTATGCAATTTAATGTGTTACATTAACATGTAGGGATTTAAGAGAGTTCAAAAAAGCTAGAGGAAACATCTCTAAGAAAAAGAAACAATTACTAATTTGGGAGAATCTGAAAGTAATTTTCTGACTCCAATGCATATATTATTTATGTGAACTGTGCTTGTTTATATTTTTGAAAATTTTGTATGTTTCAATTTATAGTTTTTTAAACAAGACAATGACTGGGCATGTGCATACAATGTGATGTGATATATGGACCTAATTATCAAACATTCTGCAATGGAAATTGATACCATACAATAGGTATTATATATAGTCTCATTAGATAATATGAAATATATCAATATTATTATATATTATTAATTATATACATATGTCATTCTCTTTGCAGGTGTATAAAACCAATGACTTCACTACATGTGAAAAGTTATTAGATGTACATACTCCCTATACAATGAAAGAATTAGATGATGTAAGAGAACAATGGAAAAAAGCCTTACAAGTAGTGGGAATTTTTTATTATGATTGGAATACTGATGACGATAATGATGATGATGATAATAATAAAGAATGATATTTCTAAACTTTGTTCTCATAATTATTTTTTTTATATATACATGTCTGAATGAATTTTTTTGAATTGTCATATGTGTGAATGTGAAGATGAATACATGAATGTTTCTACATGTGTCTGAATGTGAAAAGAAATGAAATGAATGGAAATGCAGGTTGCTAAATGTGTGTGAAAATGGAGGAAATTTGAAATAGAACTACTAGTTTCTACATATGTGTGATGCAAAAGTAATATGAATTAAATGTGCTTATACATGTGTGTGAATCACATGTTCATAAATTTTTGTCTATCCTTGTTAATTTTGCAGGTTTGTGGCATGTGGTTGGCTGAAATCAAAGGGTGATGTAAACCTATAGTTTAGAATAGAACATCAGGTTCTGCATCTTGCTGACCAGTCGGATAGTAGGCCTGCAAATTGATAAGAAAAAAAAATCAGAAGATAGGCGTCTGTTATTAGTATAAAAACGACTACAAAACCTTATTGTGTCGGTTATTAGTATAACACCGACATATTTATCCCTTTTTTGGAGATGATTTTTTTAAATTCTGGATGGGGTATGGCGTCGGTTATTAGTATAAAGCCAACGTCTTTAGCAGGGACATAGTGTTGGTTATCGATATAAACCGACGCCTATGGTGCCCTTGCTGGCATGTTTTATTGGTGGAGGTAAGGGTTATGGCATCAGATATGAAATTGATGCTAAAAGTGTATACTTTTAGCGGCACCCACTTGGGTGTCGCTTGGAAAACGATGCCAAAAGGCTTATATAATCGACACTAAAGGACATTTCTGTACTAGTGCGGTGAATATTTACTACTAAATTACAAATGATGTCACCACTTCTTCAACACACATATTATAAGTTCATTACCTGCATGGGCAACAAATATACCACCATATATATATAATATAGATACACACAGATATATATATATATATACATACATACATATATATATATATATATATATATATACATTTCCGACAAGGAATAGCTCAAGTGGTCAAGCACGGTGTCTCCTCATGAAGGGACCCGGGTTCGAATCCCAATTTCCGCCTTGATTTACCACCCTCTGGGGCGTTCGGCCTCTGCCACGGGTGTGGGAGAGCGGGGATAAATCTTTCTCTCTTAATCCCATATTTTCATATACATATATATATATACATACACACACACATATATATACATATATATATATATATACATATATATATATATATATATATATATATATATATATATATATATGTGTGTGTGTGTGTGTGTGTGTGTGTGTGTGTGTGTGTGTGTGTGTGTAGGTCTCGTTGTTGTTATGTATGTCCATAGAGTCAACCATATGATGATTGCAAAAGATCATATGTATGTTAAACATGATAAATATGTAGAGAATGGTATTACTAAATGAGATATATATTTAGGTTGAGGACCTGAACAATAAGATCATATGCATGTTAAAATTATATACATACATAATATGCACCTAGTCAGATCTTACTGTGGGAACTTAATAGAAAACATAATATATAAGACTAGAATATGTGTTGGTTGATGACAAGAATCTCTTTGGCCATGATACATGATATCAAACCAAACAAATAGGTACTTGTTAGATAATAGTGTACCAAATAGACCCCCCTTGAGACATGATACATGGATTACATTCAGAATCACTTCTCAATATGATTATGGTGATTGTGATTCTTAGACCTAAAGGCACTACACTAATCACATGTTGTTTGATGTATTTTAACATCATCCCATGTGACCATGAATAAGGGTTGCCATAAATATGGTGCTTGGATGCATTGTGACACATGGGGATTGACTGAAAGTGATGTAGATGGGGTTTGTCCCTCTTTCTAGAGTTTGATATCCTATCCACTTGATAAGTGAGACTGAGAAAATGTATGGTCATACACATGTGAGTCAATATATGATATTCAACTCATATGCACCTCTACAGTCTACTCTAGCTCAAGGAACATGATTTGAATGATCAAAAGGGTGATGATTCCATGCCTCACTTTCAATCCAAAAATCAGTGAAAAACAAATTATACTATCATGATAACACTGACCACAAATCTAGGTTGAAGTTGTTCTCCAAATTTCCAATTACTTGAATAACAATGATGTCTTTATAGATACCGCTTGTTGCTTATGATGTTATAATTTAGCTATGGACATTCACAACCAATGCAATTTGGTACCTGTAGGGTCACACACATAGGATACACCTGGAATATGAGTTTACTCATGAATACGGTTTAACTTGATTGCTAAAGTGTTTGGGTGATCAAATTAAAGAATATTGGCAAGTGACTTGACTGTCTGGGCTATGATGACATGACCAATGGAAATTCTTCAATCAACCAATAGGAATGTTCGATTGGGAACGTTGATAAAATTCCAATCAGATTGTCCAAGAGAACCAATTGATTGATTGGGTATCCAATCGATTGACTGGACATGCAATAAAACTCATGTAATGATGTGCATTGATCATCACATTGGAGGCCAATACTTTATGAATGGATAAGTATTCCAATATACTGATTGGACTAACCAGTCAATTGAATGATGTACATTTTGATTGAATGGAAGGTCTGATCAATCGACGAGAATTCTACCACAATGGTTAATTCATGAAATTCAAATTCTTCGACTCCCAGTTGGATTTGGAAAACTTGGCCTTGATCCTCCTATGAATAGGGGTGTAGTCAAGGTTTTCAGATATCAGAAAAAAAAACTTTGTCCTCTCAACGTTGTGGTAATGTTAGAGCCCAAGCAAGTCTTACCCATAAAAGGGAGAGATGATAAGGGAGAACAAGTCAGCGCTAGCACACAGACATAGAAGGAACAATTCCTTTCCATTTTCTCTAAAAGCATGATGAGGAGTTTGAGGTCGTCTGTGTTGATTAATCTACATGTGTGGAGGCCATTGAAATTACACTAAAAGGACAACAAGACCAGCATCAGTGGTGTCAAATCAAGAGGTTGCTCTAATAGTCATCCACATTCAGCAACACTGCTTTATGAGGATTGTTGTAGGAATTATTTTAGGACCAGGTATATATCTTGTGAACCATTATTATTGATGCGATCTACTAGTTAGGAAAACTGACATAAATTCTTTTTCCTGCTACCTTATATGCTGCCCCATTTCTCATCAGTGTATTAAAACCACATTTATGACCCATCTAGATTTAATTGATATGATCAGGTTTCATTTTATTGCATGTGATGCAAATAAGTAACTAATTAATGTGCATATCCAGTTAGGACTACATACAATCCCTATATAAATGATACATATATGCAATTGATAAGTGTCTCCCTAAAATATTTTTGACGGTGGATGTATTCGCAGTTGTGGGTAAAATCCGTTGTGGATGTGTGTGAATGGTTGTTTGTTTTTTATTCCTATTTATTAGTTTGCATATCGAACCTCTCTCTTACCTTCCAAATGTAATTTAATGTTTCCCTCCCTATACTCCCCTTGAATGTAACTTGAGGTTTCCTATTACAATGTAATATGTTAATAGGAATATGATAGCTTTTAATTTATGTTTTAGCAAAAGATAAGTCCATCTGTACCAGATGAATCTACCAATTGGGAGTTGATCTAATTGACCAAAGTACAAAGGAGGCCACAAACAAGAGGAGCCAATCGATTGACTAGAGGCCTAACCGATTGACTAGAGGAGTCCAGTAGTTGCTTGAACTAGGAGCTAGTTGACTGACCGATGGAGACCAATTGACTGACCAGTATGCCAACCAATCTACTACATGGTCCAGTCAATCGATCAGGTTTGTTCTAGCACAACTTTTTTGCAATAACATGTTGCTACATGTGATGTGGACCTTCGGTGGTAGCAATTCTTTATGGTTCCAAAGAATTATATTAGAATGGCCATAGCCGTCACTCGATTCTGTAGTTGCATACTTTGTTTGTGGTTATAGCATGTATATGATATTATAAGTATGTGGTGATTGGATATGTATTTAAACCCCACAATCAAATAATAAGAATTAGATGCTTTCCATAAGCAACACACATGAAAAATGTGATCAACTAAGCATGGGCATGCCTCAGCATGGTGCGCCATCTATCTTGTTGAAGTGTGAAGATGGATATGTGGGTTTTCCTCCACAGGGTGCATATTCTATCATGTTGGCTTTTAGGTCAGACTTAACTAGGTAATTTTAATAGGATTAAGCACCTAAAAGCATAAAGATGGATCATGGCAAAGATTTGTGCATGCCATCTATCCAAGAATTACATATCAAGAAATTGGCAAATGTTTCCTACCTTAATAGTTGGTTATGGACACTGTCGTTGGCTGGGTAATAACTCAATTGTTTTGGATCTTGGCTCACTAGATGGTTGTATGTCGCAATGTTATGAATTGGTAGTGAGGGCTATCAATTTGAACAAAATAGTGGGTGTGACAATTAATTATTGGTCTAACTAATCTCATAAAAAAATTCAAATCAAATCAAAAGTGTTTTGAAAAATGTAAATTTTTATTTTGAAGAAACTAGTGACAGCCAACAACATATTTTCACTGTGATTGATCCTTGAGAAGGACGACTTAAATGGGACTAACTTCCACAAATAGTTTAGGATATTGAGAATCGCTCACACTCAAGAGCGTGAGCTTTATGTCCTACAAACACTAGAGCCAGATGATCCCACTCCCACTGCACCAAAGGCTAAAAGGGATGGTTACAAGAAGCATACTAATGATGTCGTGGATGTCAAGTTCCTGATGCTATGCTCAATGAACTATGAGTTGAGGAGACAATATGAGAACATAAATGTTATTGAGACGGTAACACATCTTAAGAACATGTACCAAGATCAGGTAAGACAAGAGAGATATGATGTCTCAAAGGAATTGGTCAAGTGCAACATGGTCGAAGGAGATCCAACAGGTACCCATGTACTCAATTGATTGGATATGTGAAGAACCTTGCTCGATTGGGATTTGTCTTGGGTCAAGAGTTGGCCATAGATATGATTCTATAGTCACTGTCAGAATCATATAGCTAGTTTGTCATGAACTACAACATGAACAATTTTGACCAATTTTTGTCAAAATTACTTGGCATGTTGAGGAGTGCTGAAGCACAAATGAAGAATGAAATGCCCAAATATGTGATGATGACTAGAAGAGGCAAAGGGAAGTCCAAAGGCAAAGGCTAATATAAGAGGATTTCTAAAGCTAGACAAAAGCCCAAGTCTTGTACACTGAAAGCTTAGGGAGGGGCTACCAAGGAAGGAAATTGTCACCACTTTTACTAGGCCGGACACTGCAAAAGTAATTGCCCTCTTTATCTAAAGGAACTAAGGAAGAATAAGTAGGGATTCAAAATCTTCACTTTAGGTATATACATTATTGAGATAAATAAGTCTACTTCTACATCTTGGGTACTTGAAACTGGATATGGATCTCACATATGCTCTAATACGTAGGATATGAAAAGAAGTAAACCTTGTAAGAAAGGGTGATGTCAAACTATGTGTTGCAAATGGAGCGAGAGTTTTTGTCACTGTAGTTGGAACCTATGATTTATCTCTGCCCGCATGGCTTGTAATTAAGTCAAAGAACTATTGTTATGTACATGTCATTACTAGAAACATCATTTATGTATCTTGTATTGACAAGAATGGATTAGAATATCACATTAATATTGGTCGATGTTCTATTTATAAAGATGGGATATTTTATAGAAGTGCCCCAATCTCTTATGGTCTTTATTTGTTCGATATAGAGAAAAATGTTTATAACATAAATACCAAAAGGCTAAAATGTGATAACTCAAACAAAACATATCTTTGACATTGTTATCCAGGGCACATCAATGAGAGACACATTTCTAGAATCTATAGAGATGGTTATCTAGACTCTTTTATCTTCAAATCAATAGAGACATGTGAATCTTGTTTATTGGGCAAGATGACAAAGATTCGTTTCACTGGTCATGTGAGAGTGCAAGTGATCTATTAGGACTCATACATACTAATGTATGCAGCCCTTTTAGAACAAATGCTAGAGGTGGTTATCAATACTTCATTACCTTCACTGATGATCTCAGTAGGTTTTTCTATGTTTACTCGATTAAAAGCAAGTCAGAACCCCTTGAAATGTTCATCAATTTCATGAATGAAGTACAGAATCAACTTGGAAAAAGTGTTAAGGAAGTTCAATATGATTGAGGTGGAGAATATTTCAGCCAAGAGTTTGAGGATCTTCTATGAGTCTGTGATATTGTATCATAATGGATTCCACATGGTACACATCAACATAATGGTGTGTCAGAAAGAAGGGATCGCACATTACTAGATATAGTGTGAGCAATGATGAGTTTTGATAATCTTCTGATTTCACTTTGGGGATATGCTTTAGAAACCACCACATTTACACTAAACATTGTACCATGTAAATAAATTCAAAAGACACCATATGAGATATGACATGGGAAACATCTCGATCTGTCTTATATGAAGGTTTGGGGATATGAAGCTTATGTGAGAAAATAATTTCCCAAAAAACATGGATCCAAATAAGATAAATTTTATTTAGTTGTATATCCCAAGGAAACTAGGGGATACTACTTTTACATTCTATCTGACAATAAAGTGTTTGTTGCTAGAATAATTATATTCCTAGAAAAGGAATTTATTTCCAAAACTGTCACTAGGATAAAAGTAGAACTTGAAGAAGTTCAAGACCAACAAGAAAACACTGAACCTAAAGAGGAAATAGAAGACTCACAAATTATTGTGGAATTTTAAGTTACTCTTGTGACACAAGAACTTCATAGATCTAGTAGGACACACCTTCAACCTGAAAGATTTAGATATCTTGTGACTCAATAAGGTGATAAGTTGAGGATGAGCCAACTACCTACCTAGAATGTATTGGAGGACTAAAATATGAGAAATGGCTTGAGGTCATGAGATCCGAGATTGAATCCATGTACATCAACAAGGTATGGATATTGGTGGATCCACCCAAAGGGGTAGAATCCATAGGGTGCAAATGGGTCTCAAGAAGAAGACCGACATGAATGGAAACATTCAAATCTATAAGAGAATATTGATTGCAAAAGGTTCCAGACAAGTTCAATATGTTGACTATGACAATACATTTTCACTAGTTGCCATGGTTAAGTTTGTAAATTGGAAAAGCCTTTATTTGATATATCTGAAATAGTTACAATGCACTCTCTTTTATAGAAAAAAGAGAGTAAGGGAGAACAAAACTAGGCAATATGGTATAAAAGAAAAGATAAAGATAAGATAGGTCTTAAGCCCATAACAAAACACACAACACAAGAGAACAAAACACCCAACACAGGATAATGCATACAACATATATACTAATACTCCCCCTTAAGATGGAGTACATATGTCAACCATGCCCAGCTTGTCCACCAGTATAGTAAAGAGAGTCTTGGAAAGTATCTTGGTAAAAATGTCAGCAACCATATCTTTTGTCGAAAGATAAGGAGTATAGATACGTCCAAAAAGAGCTACTTCTTAGACAAAGTGGCAATCCACTTCAACGTGACTTGTACGCTCATGGAAAATGGGATTGTTGGAAATAAAAGTGGCAACTTTACTATCACAATGCATAGGAATAGAATCAAAGTCAAAAATATAAAATTCCTTGAGGATTCCTTGGACCCACATTAGATCACAGACAGTCTTTGTATTATGCTTCAACACTTGATCAGGCAACCATAGTCTGCTTTGTATTATGCCATGCAACCAGATTTCCTCCAACAAGGGAATAGTATCTAGAAGTAGATTTTCGGTCATATAGATTATTGGAATAATCGGAGTCAGAATACCCAGTAAGTTTGTAGTGTCCATGTCTACAATATAGTAAAGCTTTTCCTAGGAAATGTTTTAGATATTTAAGGATGTGACAAGCAACGTCCCAATGACATTGTTGAGGTTTGTCCAGATACCTACCAACAAGTCCAACAACATTAGTAATATCATCTCTTGTCATGGTGAGATAGATAAGTTACCAATCAATGATCATTATTGATGGTTATTAGTGAAAGGTGGTGAAGATTCATCATCTCAATTGGTATTGGGATCCAGAGGAGTACTAGCACATTTAGACTCATGCATACCTACTTCTCTCAGATGGTCAATCAGATATATGTGCAATTAAAGGCATACCCCAGAAGACAATATGGAAATTTCAATTCCCAAGAAGTATATGAATTTACCCAAATATTTTGTAATAAAATCTTGTTCTAGATATGGTTCAGTAGCTAAAATACCTTCAAATTCATTACCAGAAAAAATAATATCGTCCACATATACAATAAGCACAACAAGTCCAGACCTGGTTTTTTTTAATAAAAATAGAATGATCAAAATGTAAGAGCTGAAATTGAAACTTGAGAAGTATTTGGCTTAATTTATCAAACCACACTTGTGGGCTATGTTTTAGGCCATATATCACCTTCTTGAGTCTACAAACTTTAGAACGCTCCTTTTGACTAGTAAAATCAAGTGGTAGCTCCATACAAACTTCCTCATGTAGGTTACCATATAGGAAGCCATTTTTGACAAGAAGTTGATAAAGAGACCAATCTTTATTGACAACTATAAACATAAGTACTCTCACATAGTTGAGGTAGGCCACATGAGAGAAAGTTTTAAAGTAGTCCACTGCATAGGTATGAGTGTAGACTTTTGCTATAAGTGAGCCTTCATCCATTCTATAGAACCATCTGGAAGATATTTAATAGTAAAAATCCAACGATAGCCAACCATCAGACAGTTTTTAGGATGATCAACAAGATCCTAGGTCTTGCGATCTCATAGGGAAGTCATGTTTGTTTCCATAGCTTGACTCCAGGAAGGATTCAGAAGAGCTTGTGTAGCATTGTTTGGCACAGAAATAGTAAAACGTGCAGTAGTAAAATATGCAAAGATGGCATTAAGATTAGTGAAGAGTAGAAGTTACTGATTAGATTCAAAGTATAGGAACGAACACCTTTCCTTATTTTGATAGGAAGACGTAGGCAGAGAATACCTATGGGATCTTATGATTTGTTGAAGAGTGAGGAAACCTGTGGGATCTTATGACTTGCTGAAGAGTGAGGAATTGGTTGTTTAGGAGATAGAAAGGGAACTATAACCAGGGGTTTTTTCATGGATACCTCTTCAGTTTCGTCAATTTGATCATCTTCTACTACCTCAAACAGAGGAGTAAAATTCACCAGGTCACTAGATAAGGCAGACCCTTTGTTAGAGTAGCATGACATGTTTTCAAAAAACACAACATCCACTCTCACAAACCATCATCTATTGACATGATTATAACACCAAAATCCTTTTTTAATTCAAGAATATCCCAGAAGGATACACTTAATGGAGCAAGGATCAAGTTTACATATCCCACAATAGAGACTCTTAATAAAATAGGTGTTTCCAAAGATATGTAATGGAAAAGAAAATAAAGGCGCATTGGGATATAGAAGAGAGATAGGGACTTTATTATATAACACAAAAGAAGGCATACAGTTGATTAAGTAGCACGTTCTAGAAATGAATTTAGACCAAAAATGTTTAGGAACATGATACTGAAGAAGAATTGTGCATGCTACTTCAAGTAGATGACGATTCTACCTTTCCTTCACACCATTTTTTGTGGTATGTAAGATAAGGAAGTTTGATGAATGGTACCCTGGGAACTACAAAGAAGATTGACATATTTTTTGCATAAATTATCAAGTATTATTAGTTTGTAAGATATTAATAGTAGTTTTGAATTGGGTTTAGATCTTAGTAAAAAAATGTGGTGATAGTTTGCAAAATAGTACTAGGATCCTTTAGTAGAACCAACCAAGTTTTCTTGGAAACGTCATCAATAAAGGTAATAAAATAGTGATATCCAGACAAGCCAGAAATAGAAAATGGACCTCAAACATCAACATGAACAATGTCAAATAGAATTTTAGAACAAATTTCTTATTTCTTACAAAAAAATAGCTAGTTTGTTTACCAAACAATGTTTTTTAGAAATATTTGGAAATAAACAATAGAGTTTAGCAATATAAGGATACCCCAGACAATATTACCATTGTAGACCAATCATGGAAGCAGATAGTAGAGAGGAAGTATAAGGAGGCGGGATCATCCCCTTACTAAAAAAAATGAATAATAAAACAACCATTCCAAACACACTCAAAGGTATACTGGAATAGGTGTAACATTTTCAAATTTCAATAAATGGTATTCAAAACAACCAAAATATAGAAGTGGAATAAAAATAATGACTATATTCAATTTTCACAAAAGATTACAAAAGTGCATAAGGATCTAAGTAGAGGGAAATCTAAACTATAACAACTTTGTCTCCATGCTTTAACTCCTTAAGCTAGTCCAAAACTTCATGTCTTATCATCCAAGTCCTTCACTTAGTGTTGGAAGCATACCCCAACAAGAAGAGGAAATAGATGGCATCAGCAAAGGCTGGTATGTGCATACTAAATAGGAAATTGAGTAATAAATGGAATAAAGGACATCAATATAAAAGGCTTCCCATAGAAAGGATAAGGAACACCCAATGGGTATCAAGAGAAAAGGAATTGAAATCATATGATACCAAAAGAATACTTGCCATTAATAAAACATAAAGATTGTGCCACATAAGCACATGTAAAGAATTAGGGCACACACTCCATATAATCAACCTGCATGCATGTGAGATAAATATAGCCCTAGAATAATATAAACACAAAGGCGGCCAAGTCTCATAAGATTGAAACTGATAGAGAAAGGAATACTTCCAATCTCACAAATATATAAAACATTGGCCAAGAATCACACATCTTACCCTGGATATGAGGTTCCTTTCCTTCCCAAAAGAGTAGGAAATATCACATCTGCTCGGCAGGAAATAACACATCTTCAATAAAAACCAATGCAATTACACTACTCTTATGCTACTAAATCACATATCATGTTAAATGTAGAGGAAAGTAGAAAGTATAGTCAGAATATATAAACTAGTCACCACATAAGTGACCAACATATACATCCACCTCATAAGTGGGAAAAAGGCATCACATGTCATCTTTAAGAGTTCCATCATGAAAATGAATAAGATAAGAGTTCAAAAGAATATCCATGATCACATGATCAATATAAAATAAGGTAGTTCACATGAACTATGATTTTCAAAATAAAATACATTGTGTATAGTCTAATGTCCATAGGACAAAGAGAATGAATAAGCATAGGTGAATTGCTCAACATAGAAGAATATGGGATCCATCATACCTAAACTTCAGAGTATAAACAATCCAAGTCAAGCCTAGGCCTCCAAAGAACCTCTAGGAAAGGTGGATAGGTCCAATAAGTAAGGTTTCCAAGCTTAAAGAGTATGGTTTCTCAAACAAAGCTCCTATCTCGAGCAAGAAGCAACTTCTCCACTTTAGAGGTGAAAAACCCTAACAAAAGAACATGGAGATGAGGTGTTTATGGATTCGAGGTGGAGTTTCACCATGGAAGGCCATGGGTACGAAGTTGGAAGGAAGACTAACAACATGCAAATAGGGAGGAAAGGAGGATACTTACTAGTTTTGGTCAAAATCGCCAGGAGGAGCTTAAGAAATCCTAAATAGAGAAATTTGGAACCCTAGGAGCCTTCTTCACCAAGGTATGTACCTCCTTTTACCTTGGGACAACACCTTCATGTAAAAATAGAGTAGGTATGATGCTATAAGCTATAGTAAAGAAAGAAGATAAAGAGTTTTTGAATTTGGAGTTGGGAAGGGGTAGATATGACTATATAAAGAAAGAGGTCAAGTATGAGGTGTCTATGAGACTTTCCATGTGTCATATATAAGGGTGCCCTTGGACATGCAAGCCTTTATGGATAAGGATTAATTCAAGCATGAGGTGTCAAGTTACTTTCAATGTGTCCAATGCTAAGGGTTCCTATGGACATGCAAACCTTTATAGATAAGGAAGAAGTCAAGCATGAGGTGTCCATGGAGCTTTCCATGTGTCCTTAGCCTAGGAATTTCATGTCCATGCAAGTGGACAACACATAGAGGCTTATTGAATATTAAATATCAGTTTATGGACACTTATAGGCCATCCCAACCGGCCTCTAGTCAAAGAAATATCCCCATTGGTTGATAGCTTCTAAAGATAAGCTCATTTATAAAGAGAATAATCCCTAAAATGCCCTTGGAAAGAAAAACCTTCAAACAAAGGTGAAATTAGGTGCCCCATGGTTCAAAAACTCTATAATGGTAAGGGAATATATAAGGATTATAATTCATGTGACAATTTTCAAAGAAAACCTTTCAATTGGGTAAATTGCAAAAAATTCCAAAATGTACCTAAAATTGCATAACTGGCACAAACAACATCCAAATTGGACCAAACTTCATCCAAAAGTTATATTTGATGTGTTGAATTTTCATTTTTCATTATTTACATAATTTGAAGTTATATAATAACATTATTAATTACTTATTCCTTTTACTCATTTTCTCTCTCCTAAACTTATCCTGATATTTCAAGGTTGTCAAAATTAGATGAAATTTGACATGTAGGCTAATTTTGATATTTAGATTTCAAAATTGAAGTTTGTTTCCACTTTTGAGACTTCTTTTTTATGAGATATTTCATATGGTCCATTAACGACCAATTATCTAAATTATTCATCCAATTAAGTTTCTTATCTTCATATTACCACCAAAACTGAGTTATGTGGCATATTTTATGTATCCCTTATAAACCTAAGATTAATGTTAGAATATTAGGCTACATTAAGGTGATATATACATGCATTAGATAATTGGGGTTATACTAAACATCTATTTAGGTATATCCTTCAACCTTATTTGGCTAAGTCCAAAATGTCAACTTTCAGGGTAGGGTCCGAGATCTAGTATGTTACAACACACCACCCATTAAAGGGATTTCGTCCTCAAAATCAAAACATCCACATATAAGAAAACAACTTATTCACCACCCCTTAAAGGATTCATCTTATTTGTCAAAACTATTGTTTAGGTACAAAAGGTTCAACTACACTACATAAGCATTATGTAAAAAAAAGAAACATAACTTTTAAAGACTTACTATGAACAATGGCTTAACTTGCTCTTGTCCATCCTCAAACAAGTATTTACACTTGGGAGACTAGTTCAACATATTATGGTCCCTAAATATAAACCATATAGATGTCTAAGGATACTATTGCATAAAATAATGCTATTTCAGACAATTCATATCAGCTCAGGCTAGGCCGGTATCATATGGATTCTGGAGTCCTTGTAAACCAAGCTAGTGGTGCGGAGGAAAATCTTTCCAGCCCCCGAAACATGATCATTTCTAAACACCTTTTCTTTCAACTTCATGTCCTAGTAGCTACCTAAAGGGCAAGCTAAACAACCTCAAGTTACTATGGTTATTTATGCATCTTTTACTTGTAAGTATTTTAAGGATCTATTCATCATTATTCTAAGGTAAAACTATATGATCCTAAATCAACCCTTCATCATCTATTGATCAAATCTAGGGCAAACATGTCACTTAAAGGTAAGGCAAGGATTCCAACTAGGGAGACAAAATTGATATAGTCAGATTCCTACTACTATGGGCTCTGATACCATGCTGTAAGGACGCGGGATCACCCCCTTACTAAAGAAAAATTGAAGAATAAAATAACCATTCCAAACACACTCAAAGGTATGCTAGAATAGGTGTAACATTTTCAAATTTTAATAAATGGTATTCAAAAAAACCAAAATATAGCAGCAAAATAAAATAATGACTATATTCAATTTTTATAAAAGATTACAAAAGTACATCATAATATCCCATAAGGGTTTACATGTATCAACATAAGGATCTAAGTAGAGGGAAATATAAACCATAACAACTTTGTCTCCAAGCTTTAACTCCTTAAGTAAGTCCAAAACTTCATGCCTTATCATCTAAGTCCTTCACCTAGGGTTGGAAGCATACCCCAGTAAGAAGAGGAAATAGATGACATCAGCAAAGGCTGGTATGTGCATACGAAATAGGAAATTGAGCAATATATGGAATAAAGGACATCAAATATAAAAAGGCTTCCCATAGAAAGAATAAGGACCACCAAAATTGGTATCAAGAGAAAAGGAATTGAAATCATATGATACCAAAAGAATACTTGCCACTAATAAAACATAAAGATTGTGCCACACAAGCACATGTAAAGAATTAGGGCGCACACCCCATACCATCAACCTGCATGCATGTGAGATAAACATAGCCCTAGAACAATATAAACACAAAGGCAGCCAAGTCTCATAAACTTGAAACCTGATAGAGAAAGGAATACTTCCAATATCACAAATATATAAAACATGGGCCAAGAATCACCCATGTTGTCCTGGGTATGAGGTTCCTTTTCATCCCAAAAGAGTAGGAAATATCACATCTAATCGGCAGGAAGTAACACATCTGTCATAAAAACCAATGCAATTACATGACTCTAGTGCTACTAAATCACATAGCATGTTAAATGTAGAGGAAAGTAGAAAGTATAGTCAGAATATATAAACTAGTCACCACATAAGTGACCAACATATACATCCACCTCATAAGTGGGCAAAAGACATCACATGTCATCTTTAAGAGTTCCATCATGAACAAGGAATAAGATAAGAGTTTCAAAAAATATACATGATCACATGATCAATATCAAATAAGGTAGTTTACATGAACCATGGTTTTCAAAAGAAAAGACATTGTGTATAGGCTAATGTCCATAGGACAAAGAGAATGAATAAGCATAGGTGAATCGCTAAACATAGAAGAATAGGGGATACATCATACTTCAGAGTCTAAATAGTTCAAGTAAAACCTATTCCTCCAAAGAACCACTAGGGAAGGTTTATAGGTCCAATAAGTATGGTTCCCAAGCTTAGAGAGTTTGGTTTCTCCAACAAAGCTCCTATCTCGAGCAAGAAACACCTTCTCCACTTTAGAGGTGAAAAACCCTAACAAAAGAACATGGAGATGAGGTGTTTATGGATTCTAGGTGGGGTTTCACCATGGAAGGCCATGGTTCCAACCTATAGGAAGGTGGAAGGGAGACTAACAACATGAAAATAGGGATAAAAGGAGGATACATACTAGTTTTGGTCAAAATCACCAAGGAGGAGCTTAAGAAATCCTAAATAGAGAAATTTGGAATCCTAGGAGCCTTCTTCACCAAAGTAGGCACCTCCTTTTACCTTGGGACGGAACCTTCAAGGAAAAATAGAGTAGGAATGATTCTCTAACCTAGATTAAAGAAAGAAGTGCAAAAGTTATCAAATTTGGAGTTGGGAAGGGGTAGATATGGCTATATAAAGAAAGAGGTCAAGTATGAGGTGTCTATGAGACTTTCCATGTGTCATGTATAAGGGTGCCCGTGGACATGCAAGAATTTATGGATTTCTAATAAGTCAAGCATGTGGTTTCAAGTTACTTTCCATGTGTACAATGCTTAGGGTGCCTATGGACATGCAAACCTTTATGGATAAGGAAGAACTCAAGCATGAGATGTCCATGGAGCTTTCCATGTGTCCTTAGCCTAAGAATTTCACGGCCATGAAAGAGGACAACTCATAGAGGCTTCTTGAATATCAAATGTCAGTTTATCAACACTTATAGGCCATCCCAAACGACCTCCAATCAAAGAAATAACCCCATTAGTTGATAGCCTCTAAAGATAAGCTCATTTATAAAGAGAGTAATCCCTAAAATGCCCTTGGAAAGAAACACCTTCAATCCAAGGTTCCACTAGGTGAACCATGGTTCAAAAACTCAAGAATGGTAAGGGAATATATAAGGATTATAATGAATATGATAATTTTCAAAGGAAACCTCCCAATTGGGTAAATTGTAGAAAAGTCCAAAATGTACCTAAAATTGCATAACTTGCATAAACAACATCCAAATTGGACCAAACTTCATCCAAAGTTATCTTTGATGTGTTGAATGTTAATTTTTCATTATTTCCATATTTTTAAGTTATATAATCAAATTATTAATTACTTATTCCTTTTACTCATTTTCTCTCTCCTAAACTTATCCTAATATTTCAAGGTAGTCCAAATTAGATGAAATTTGATATGTAGGCTAATTTTGATATGTAGATTTCAAATTTAAAGTTTGTTTATAATTTGGAGACTTATTTTTATGAGATATGTCATATGGTCCATTAACAACCCATTATCTAAATTATTCACCCAATTAAGTTTTTTTATCTTCATATTACCATTAAAATGAGTTATGTGGCATATTTTATGTATCCATTACATAACTAAGATTAGAATATTAGGTTACATTAAGGTTATCTATACATGCATTATCTCACTGGGGTTAGAGTCTGAGATCTAGTATGTTACATGAAGCAAATTGTGGCACATCTAGGTAGTACAGTCCATCTGGTCCCTCACGGTCCAAACCAACCCTCTTCCTCATACGGAGACCCTAAAGCACACAACCCTTGGGATCAAAAGTCACTCTACACTAAAGGCTCTTAATCGTTTTAATAACAGATAGAAGATTAAGAGGAAATCTTAGAACATACAAGATGAATTTTAAGGGAATAATTTTGGACAGAGATATAGTTCCAATGCCATGGATAGCAGATTGAGTCCCATACGCTGGTCATAGAAGGGACATGTAGTTTTAAATAAGGAAGTGAAAAGTTTAGAACAACATGAAATATGCACAAAAGCCCTGGAGTCAATGACCCATTTATGTTTATCGTAGTAGTGGGAGATGTAAGTAAAGTAGAGGAACCTCTTTTCTGTAGCATATGTTGGCAAGGATAGTTAAGCTTGGAGGAGTTTTCCAAACTTCGACAAAATCTACTCAACCGTGGGCTGAGTAGAACTTGAGGAAGTAGTAATGGAGTCTTCATAGACATCAGAGGATACCTTATTCACCTAGGAAGGTGCACCATATTTTTCCCAATAGTGGTCCTCATTGTGGTTTGTTCACCCATGGATGTTGTAGAAGCATTTGACAAGAGGAGGTAGAGGTTGACCTCATCGAAGGCCAGGAGGAAGACCTAGTCTAGGAGCACGTCCACCACAGCCATGACCATTGCCATGTCCACATCCTTTACCAGAATTAGAGGAGAAAACTACAAGGATGGAGTGATAAGATGTAATGGGTAGGGAAGAATAGAAGGAAGGAATTGAACTCGCTTGAGAACATCCCTTAGTTGTAGGTAAGGGATCACTCGATAAGATTTAGTCTACCACACCTAATAGGATTAAGGTAGACCAACCAAAAATTGAACAAGCTGAAGTTCATTACATTGCTATTGAACTTCTTTGAAATAATTAGAGAGTGGATAATATACTTCAAACTCCATCCAAAGTGTTGAATAGTGGTTGTAATAGTCTTCTACATATTTTTCAATGAAATACTCCTTCTTGGAAATGTTTTTGAAGATGTCAAAGACCTTCTTTGGGTTTTGCTATTGTGAGTACACATGGAAAAGTTGATCCCACATGGATTTGGCATTTGTAGGTGAAGGAAATATTGACTAATCTTTGGTTCAATAATGTTCACCATGCACGTCATGACACCAGAATCATATTTGGTGCATTGGTCATAGGCCTATTTGGTTTTGTCATCCGCTGGGTCATTAGGAGGAACCCAAGCAGTAGAAGAGGTATGAGAGTAATGTTCTTAGGCTTTGACATGGAGTTTGAATGATGCCACCCAAATATAGTAATTTGATCCATCAAGTTTCATGATCATAAGATGCAAGTTCCATGAAGGATTGGTAGTCGTCAAGGAAGCCAGAGTGATGACGCCCATAGAGATGAAGTAGTAGTAGTAGTAGAAAAAGTAGATATGGATGACTAGATCTGAGAAACTCATAGTAGAGCAAAAACAACAAAATAAGAGTATAAGAGATCAACAACATACAAGTAGATCTTAAACAACCTACATAAGGGTAGAGGAAGCAACTGCCAGATCCAAAGAGATCCAAGGAACCTACATATGCAGGAGAAGAGATAATACATTTGGGGTTTCAATTTGCTATTTTGGGACTAACTAGAAGAGGGAATGAGGGGATGAAGGTCGATGGGTTGGAAATTGATGGGTTATAGATTGATGGGGTGGAGATCAATGTGTTATAGGTTGAAGGGGTGGAGGTTGATGTATTATAGGTCGATGGGTTATTGGTCAATGGTGTGGAGGTCGATGGGGTGGAGGTCGAAGTGGGAGTAGGTGAAGGTGGGTGAAGGTTGATGGGTGGATGTCGATGGGTTTGATAGATGGTGAAGGGTTTATGGTAGGTCGATGGGTCCATGGGTAAAAGTCTAATGTGTGGAAGATGAATGGTTGGTCGATGGGGGGAAGATGAATGGTTGGTTGATGGGTGGAACATTGATCATAGATTGATGGGTGGAAGATGAAGGGTTGGTCTATGGTTGGAATATGAAGGGTTGGTCGATGGGAGGAAGATGAAAGGGTGATGGGTCAATGGGTGGTGGAGGGTGATGGGAAGGTGGTGGTGATGAAGCTTATCGAGGGAGAGGGTGACTAGGTGGTGGGGATGGTGGAGATGGTGGAAATGATGGAGGTAGTAGGGGTCAATGGTAGGGGAGGGGGGACAATGGGATGGCTTAGGGAGGATCAAACATGTTTGTACCATATATACTAGAAAAATCTTTATTTTATATATATTAAAAAGTTGTAATGCACTATCTTTTATTGGACAAGAGAGTAAGATAGAACTAGAACTAGGAAATATAGGATAAAAGATAAGCTAAAGACAAGACATGTCTTAAGCCCATAACAAAACCCACAACAAAAGATAAACAAACACACAACATAGGATAATGCATTCTAGTATATACTAATAAAGTCCATCAAGATCATGCTTTCCATTGCAACTTCTTATGACTATGAGATTTGGCATATGGATGTTAAAACTGCTTTCCTTAACATGAATTTCAATGAGGATGTCTACATGAAATATGTTGAGGGTTGTATAAATCTAAAGGAAGCAAATACAGTATGTAAGCTACAAAGGTCAATCTATGGATTGAAGCAAGCTCTTGGAGATTGAATCTTTGATTTGACTAAACACTCAAAGAGTTTGGCTTTAGTCAAAATAAAGATGAACCATGTGCTTACAAGAATGTTAGTGGGAGCATAGTTGTATTCCTCATATATTATGTAGATGACATACTATTCATGGGAAATGAGATATCTACTTTACAGATGTCAAAGACTTGGTTGGGAGGTACCTTCTCTATGAAGGATTTAGGCAAAACATCCTATATGTTAGGTATCAAGATCTATAGAGATAGATCTAGAAGGTTTCTAGGCATGAGCTAGAGAAAATACATGACAAAGTGTTGAAGAGGTTCAGCATGGAGAACCCAAAGAGAGGTAAGTTACCCATTTCTCAAGGTGATAGAAAATCTAAGGTTTAGTGTCCTTATTATAGTGAAGAATGAGAACACATGAGTAAGATTCCATATGCATCAACAATATGATCTATCATGTATGCAATGTTATGTATTCATCATGATGTCTTGTATGCCTTAATCATGACGGACATGTATCAATCAGATCCTGATAAAGGTCACTGGACTTCCATACAGAACATACTAAAGTACTTTAGAAGAGCTAAGGATCAGTTCCTTATTTACAGTGGCGAGGAAAGATTGGTTGTAAAGGGTAACACTGATGCTAGCTTCCGAACTAACAAAGATGACTATATATTATGGTCTGGATTTGTGTTTTGCCTTAATAATGGGTCTGTGAGATGGAAGAGTTTCAAGCAGGAGATAGTTACTGATTGTACATCAGAAGATGAGTAAATTGTTGCATCCAATGTAGCAAAGGAAGCTATCTAGATCAAGAAGTTCATTTCTAAACTTGGGGGTGGTTCCAAGCATTAGTGATGCCATAGAGTTGTATTGTGACAACAATGGAGCTGTTACACAGGCTAAGGAACCTAGATCGCATTAGCATTCCAAGAATGCACTTTGGCATTTCCATCTCATACGAGAGATCATACAACGAGAGATGTGAAGATTTGTAGAGTACCAACTAAAGCAATGCAATTGATCCACTAACAAAAGCCCTTTCTCGACAGAAGCATGACAAACATGTTAAGTCACTTAGAATAGGATTCATTAGTGATTGGCTCTAAGTGTAAGTGGGAATCTGATGGTATGTATGCCCAAAGATCCAGTCATATGATGATTCTAATGGAACTTGGTTTGATTATTTATAAAAGGAATTTTTTGTCTATATGTTTCTTTAATTATGAGATGATGACTAAACATCATGGATGTATAGAGAATGGTATTATTAAATCAAATGTGTCTTCAGATTGAGGGCCTAAACAATCAAATCATATGTATTTGAAGAATATATACATTCTTAATATGTCCCTAGTCTGATATAATTGTGGGAGCTTAAAAGACAACAATAATACATAAGACTAGAATGGGTGTTGGTTGATGACAAGAACCTCTCTAGTCATGATATGTGATATCAAACCAAACACATACATACTTGTTAGAGAGCAATGTGCCCGAAAGATTTGCCTTATGACACGATACATGGATTACAGTCAGAATCACTTCCCAATGTAATAGCGGTGATTGTGATTCATAGACCTGAAGTCACCACACTCATCACATGTTATTTTATGTATTTTAACATCATCCAATGTGACCTTGAATAAGGCATGCCAGAAATATGGTGCTTGGATGCATTGTGACACATGGGGATTGACTGTGAAGATGTACATCGAATTGTCCCTCCTTCTAGAGTTTCATATCATGGCCTTGATAAGTGAAACTGAGAAAATGTATGGGCATACTCATGTGAGTCAATATATGATATTGAGCTTGTATACATCTCTATAGTCTACTCTAGTTCAGAGTAGAGGAAGGAAGAAAAAGGACGATGGGGGAGGAGACCGATTGTGGGAGAAAAAGAGAGTATCGGGAGATACAAAAAGTATCGAGATGGTGGGTTGCTGGGGGAGGAACTGTTGATATGGAATTTCAAAACTCGTCGATTTAGACATCTTTTGTCAGGGCTATCAAATGTACAAGATGATACAAACATTTTCAAACTATCAAATTTGATAAATCACTTAACAATATACAAACAATATCATTATAAATGCAATAATTAGAATACCTAGACGAAATACAATACTATCCACAAATATTGCATCCAAATGGCTCATAAAGCATGTAAAATGTTGGGAACTATTTCTTTGAATATTTAAAAACTTTACATCTATAGGGATAAATTCCCAACCATTATTTCCTTACATATCAAAACATCCAAGTTCAAGCACTTGCAAGGCTTTACACAACAATATGGGCTTAAGAACACAGTAAATGAAGTTATTGTTTTCAAGTGACTAAAGTTCCACATCAAGGCAAAACATTGCACTTGAGCCTACCGCTCAAACTATTTTGTAACGACCACCACCAAACCGACAGCCAAATCGTTACCAATTATGCGGAATAATCATAAGAAACAGATTAACAAAAATCACTAAAAATTAAAATCATTTTTTTTTGCAAAGAGATCCATTTCTAGAAAAACTCTTTAAGGAAGAACCAAAACCTAATATTCACATTGATCATATATTGTACATACACTGAACCATCTCTTATCAAGGTTAACATATAACAGTTGCTTTCTTAAAACAGATACATAAAGCAACAAAAAACCTTGAGGCATACAAGACAAAATCTCTGATTGTTCATAAAAACCAACACATACTAAATCCAAGGACCTGAGAGTACAGAGATGACACATAGGACTTCTATCTATAAGATACGATAGACAATACACTCAACCTTGGATGTCACTGTTGTCCCTGCTTCTGTTGTTCTTTCTCTGCAATACAGTCTCAACCCCCCTCATGCACGTCCACCTAAAAAAATGTGGATCCCACGGGGTGAGAAAATTGTCCCAGAGAGAGATATAACTCTCCGCCAACAATTTTATTATCACAATTAAATAGTATTATGCTGAGTAGAGGATAAGTAGTTTAGAATATTATCATCTTTTAAAGAATTGCAACTATCTATGATAGAACAGTAAATCATCTATTCACTTTATAAGGAATATGAAGAATATGTATATCATTTACCCATCATAATATATCAACATCTCAAGCTTCCTGTAATGCTCATTATCATGGTATGTCATACATGAATCATTCTCATTTCTATTTGTTGGCCTCAGCTAATCTGCTAGCCAGGTGTTGGATTGTACCAGTCATGTGAATATACATCATCATATTCTATCTAGGTATTGGACTATGCAAATCATGTGCAACTATTCCAGGTATTGGACTATGCCAATCCTGTGCAACTATTCCAGGTATTGGACTATGCCAATCCTTTGCAACTATTCTAGACATTGGACTATACCAATCCTATGCAACTATTCCAGGTATTGGACTATACCAATCCTATATAACTATTCCATGTATTGGATTATGCCAATCCTGTGCAATTATTCCAGGTATTGGGTTATGACCAATCCTGTGACATTATTCCAAGTATTGGATTATGTCAATCATGTGAGTGTTACATCCAGGCATTGGGTTATCCCAATCTTGTAGTTTTATTCCAGGTATTGGACGATGCCAATCCTGTGACATTATTCCAGCTATTGGATTATTCCAATCCTATGAGTGTTTCATCCAGGCATCGGGTTTTCCCAATCCTGTAGTTTTATTCTAGTTATTGGACGGTGCCAATCCTATGACATTATTCTAATTATTGGATTATGCCAATCCTGTGAGTGTTGCATCCAGGCATCGGGTTATCCCAATCCTGTAGTTTTATTCCAGGTATTGGACGGTGCCAATCATGTGACATTATTCCAAGTATTGGATTATGCCAATCCTATGAGTGTTGCATCCAGGCATCGGGTTATCCCAATCTTGTAGTTTTATTCCAGGTATTGGACTATGCCAATCCTATGTAACTATTCCAGGTATTGGACTATGCCAATCATGTACATCTCATCACTGAATACCACATCACCTTTACTAGGCATTACCTTGGCCAAGCCATCATACTTATTCACATCCTTTATATAATACAAGTATTCCTCTGATCTCCTTTAAGCATATTCAAAACACTATAGCCCTTATTTGTCTATAAGCATAAAGCATGTATGATCAAGATTTCATTATTATTATTGTATCCATTTATTATTATTATTATTATGTTACTAAGTTTCCATTTACTAGTTTATTTTGAATATTATCATTTATTCCTAAATTTCTTATAAACATCTTGTTACCTCTCTCTAGGCAACAAGTATTCTCATAGTTCACAAGGCCCATTAAACATCTCGTCACCACTCACTAGGCAACAACTAACCATATGGCTCACAAGGACCATTAAACATATTTTCACCTCTCACTAGGAAAAAACTAATCACATGGCTCACAAGGCCCATTAAACATCTTGTCACCTCTCACTAGGCAACAACTATTCACATGGCTCACAGGGTCATTAAACATCTTATCACTTCTCACTAGGCAACAACTATTAGGGTTAGGGTTTCCCTTTATAGCCAAATAGGGTTTCAAGTTCATATTATAAATCCAAACCCTAATTCATTGATCCACACATCTAGGAGCATACATTAATATTATAAATATTCAATCATACTTATTTATTCTTATCATTTGTCATTAAATGATTATCAACACAAAGTATGAGTTTCTCTCTTATCCTTACTTAGATATTGATTACTTCATACTTTATTAAGTTGGCTCAACCTTTCCTTCAAGGTACATTAGCCTACTTAATCAATATTTATTAAACTCCATACCTCTTAATGTATGACTTGATATAAGACACTTCATGTGTTACTTCATCAAGTACATTGCATCTAAGGTGCTTTCCTTCATATGGGTTTTGAGGTGCTTCCACCATGTCGGGTATGAGGTGTGTGCTTGTTACCCATATCACTTTAGAGGTGTATATGTGCTTACCATATAGGGTATGAGGTGTATGTGTGCTTACCATATCACCCTTGAGGCGTATGTGTGCTTACCATCTCGGGTTTGAGGTGTATGCTTGCTTCCATATCACTTTAGAGGTGTATGCGTGCTTCACACCATATCGGGCAGAGAGGTGTGTGTATGCTTCATACCATATCAGGCAAAGAGGTGTATGTGTGCTTCACACCATAACGGGCAAAGAGGTGTGTGCTTTCTCACCATATCACTTTAGAGGTGTATGTGTGCTTCACACCATATCAGGCAAAGAGGTGTGTGTGTGCTTCACACCATATCAGGCAAAGAGGTGTGTGCTTAACCCAATATCATTTTTGAGGTGTTTGATTGACCTCATATCATTCAAGATGTGTATACTACACCACCATATCGTTCACGAAAGTATAAAATCATATCCATATTGTTTTAATGGAGTAGGTGCATCACCATATCGGGTTAGAGGTGCTTGCTTGTGTGCTTGAACCCGATATCACTTTATAAGGTGATACCGTCTTCTTCAAGCTCTAGACCTTCTTTCTAACTATTATAGTTCATGTAAACAGGTCTAACCAACTACTAGAACTCATAATGTCAGCAACTATTTTAGAAAATTTTGGAATTAAAAGTAGATCATTAAGTATAGCAATTTAGGTGATGAATAATAACATGGTTGAGTTCAAGTTATATAACCCGCCTTAAGAACAACTTCAAAGATTCACATTCCTAAGGTTGAACATGACTTATTAAAAGTCCAAGGCTCGTTCACAACTCCTTCATATACAAGGAATCACCAAGGATAAGCAATTGGTGAAGAAGAAAAGAAAGGAAGATCATAACCCTAAAATCATGCTTCAATCTAAGGTTGAAGATGATCATGGCCTCACCTTAGGGTTAAGTATTGAGCTCCCTCTTTCTCCTTAGAACCTTGCACGATACCTGACTACTCTTGCACGATATGCCACCACTCTTGGCCGATATCCCTCCCTCTCTTGTGATCAAAACACTTCACTATGGCCGACATCACCTCACTAGGCCGATATCACCCTAATTGGCTGATATGATCTAGTCATGGACGATACCCAAGGCCCTATGCATGATACCACTTCACTCATGCATGATACAAGGACCCTATGCATGATACCTTAGGGAAGGAGGGTGGTAAGATTAAAAAAAGTTCACTGAGGGGTGAAAGAAGGGGTATATATAGTTGTTGTTCATGAAGAAGTGTGAAAATGAGGTGTCATCAATTTGAGCTACTAGGTGAAACGTGTCCATGCATGGCTGACACGTGTACATTAACATTTATATTGACATGAAAAACTCTTGAGGATAATCTAGGGATGAATTTTTGTCCATTACTTATCCCTTTGAATAAAATATATCAACAAAATCACCACTTTATTCACAACCCGATACAACTTTTCTAAGGAAGTTGTAAACCGATACACTTCACCTCCTTGACGTGCTTTTCATGTCATGGGATTTTACATTTCGTGTTTGAGGTGTGTGTGTGCTTCCATATCACTTTTGAGGCTTTTCCATTTCGAGTTTGAGGTGTGTGTGTGCTTCCATATCACTTTTGAGGTGTGTGTGTTCTCCCATATCGAGTTTGAGGTGTATGTGTGCTTCCATATCACTTTTGAGGTGTCTGTGTGTATGATTCACACCAAAGAGGTGTGTTTGTATGCTTCACACCATATCAGGCAAAGAGGTGTGTGTATGCTTCACACCATATCGGGAAAAGAGGTGTGTGTGTGTGTATGCTTCACACCATATCGGGCAAAGAGGTGTGTGCTTAACCCAATATCATTTTTGAAGTGTAGGCTTGACCTCATATCATGTAAGAGGTGTATACTACACCACCATATCATGAAAGAAAGTATAAAACTATATGCATATCGTTTTAGTGAAGTAGGTGCATTATCATATCGGGTTAGAGGTGCTTGCCTGTATGCTTGAACCCGATATCACTTTATAAGGTGATACCATCTTCTTCAAGTTCTATACCTTCGTTATAAATATTATAGTTCATGGAAACAGGTCTAAGAAACTACTATAACTCATAATGTCATCAACTATTTCAGAAAATTTCATAATTAAAAGTAGATCATTAAGTATAGCAATTTAGGTGATGAATAATAACATGATAGAGTTCAAGTTATATAACCCACCTTAAGAACAAATTCAAAGCTCCAAGCGCCAAAGATCCATGTTCCTAAGGTTGAAGATGACTTATACAAAGTCCAAGGCTCGTTCACAACTCCTTCATATATAAGGAATCACCATGGATAAGCAATTTGGGAAGAAGAAAAGAAAGGAAGATTATAACCCTAAAATCATGCTTCAATCCAAGGTTGAAGATGATCATGGCCTCATCTTAGGGTTAATTATTGAGATACTTCTTGATCCTTAGCACCTTGCATGATACCACACTACTCATTCATGATATGACATCACTTGTAGCCGATATTTCCTTCACTTGTGGTCAAAACACTCCACTATGGCCGATATCACCTTAATAGGCCGATACCACCTTACTTGGCCGATATGAATTTTCTATAGATGATACCCAAGGCCCTATGCATGATAACACTTCACTCATGAATGATACAAGGACCCTATGAACGATAACTTAGGGAAGGAGGGTGGTAAGATTTGAAAATGTTCCCTAATGGGTGAAAGAAGGGGTATATATACTTGTAGTTCATGAAGAAGTGTGAAAATGAGGTGTCATCAATTTGAGCTACTAGGTGCCACGTGTCCATGCATGGGTGACACGTGTACATGCATGCATTAACATTTATATTGACATGAAAAACTCTTGAGGATAATCTAGGGATGAATTTTCGTCCATTACTTATCCCTTTAAATAAAATATATCAACAAAATCACCACTTTATTCACAACCCGATACAACTTTTCTAAGGACGTTGTAAACCGATACACTTCACCTCCTTGAGGTTATTTGCACGTCATGGGATTTTCCAAGAGTCCACAAAATTATATGGGACTCCTCCTATGGCTCCTTTGCTGATAGGCACTCATATATAAGCTTTTGAACTTGATACACCTCAAGTTAGGGTTTCATATTCAACCCCTTTCTTGGTCATTTCATCACTAAGAGTACCATCACTCACAATTAATTCAAAAATGGTTCCCCGTTATTTCTCTCTCCTCTAAATGATACTAGTAGGGAGTAGGGACACTCTAGAAGTGTTAATTTGCATATCCACCCTACATTTTGGGTAAATTACGATTTGTACCAAAATTGGTGCACAGTGTACTAACATTATTCGAACAAGTTGCAACTTGAAATTTAGGCTTTCCACAAGCCATCCTTTAACATCATTCTCTCTCTTATGATGATAAAACACATGAGGTACATTCAACATGTGACATTTTGCAATATAGTTCCTCATCTTGGGTAAATTGCACTTTATGCCCAAACTATCATATAATGCTCAAACAGTTTGCAAATGAGCTCAAACTTGAAAATTAAACTCTACAAGAGTCTTAATTACTTTTCAAAAGATTAAAACAAGTTTATGAATAACTTACTTAAGAAAAACTTGTAGGTTTAAGACATAACCCAGGTCAAGGATGTTACAATTATCAACCCCTAATAGGGATTTCATCCCCGAAATCTCAAGAGAAAAGAGAATCATATTTCCTCCTCATCTCTTCCTCTAGCTCCCATGTGGTTATTCAATTACATAGTGATGTCATAGAACTTTGATCAACACAAAGTTCTTCCACATGGGGTTATCATAGAATCTGTCATACATGACACATACTCCACTATCCTTTTCATTATTGACTGTAGAGTCAACTCTATGTCAGGTAACATTTTTCTTAGTCGAAGAATAATTATACATACCTTATTTAACTCAAGTGTCAAACCTCATTGACTTGTCACCCACTTGGAACTACAGGTCTTATCATACATTTTTAGCTTTGATAAGCTTTTTCCCAAATGATTCTACCTTTATTCCTTCAATTAATATATCTTTCTCAAAGTTATGTTTATGTAGAGAATAAACCCCTAACATATAATTTTCCTACTAGAATTGTCACAAGGTTGCACCTTCTAGGTAACAAAACATTACTCCTTTTCAGGAATCATGTTCTCATTTTTCTCATATCATTGAAAGTTCTTGGATACTAGGATTCTTTACCTTGGTATCCATTATTTGAGCCAAAAACACATCACATCATCATTTCCATCCTCTATTGTTATTTACCAAGACCAAATGTGTTACTTATCACATATGCTTGTCTTGGAACAAAAATCCAAGACTAGCTGATACTTTTCTAAGTATCCATCCATAGAATACTTCTAACTCATGCACATAAAGTTTCATAAGACTTACTTGATTGTCATGTCCTGGAAGAGAAAGAGCACAAGGAAACATAGTCCTTTTTATCACCCCGCCATTATTCAGGGTTGTTTATTAAAGAAAAGAGATGATCACCTTTTTTGAGTATTACATGAACTTTCAATTGTTCATGTGTCATTCAATCTTATTTCCCCTTAAGTTCCTTTCCTTCAACATAGGAATTATAGAGATGATTACATGTCACCACCTCTCAGTATTATCATCATCATGATTACTAGATCTGGGTATTCCAACCCTTAGTTCATCACTGAACATTGTTACCTCTCATCAGGTAACTGTTACCTCTAGGTCCTCAGACCAAGGTATACATTATACTAAATATATTCTTTTGTTTATAAGTTGATCTATGATTAACTCAAATTTCTCCATATATCAATTAGGATGTGGTAGAAATAATCATTCCACATCTTGTACCTCATTAATCTCTCTAGATTGTCTCAAAATGACTACTTGATTAGAGTAATCAGAAAGAGAGCAATCTAAGAGTTCCATACTTACCTTGCTTTCAATAGATGAATACCTGGCCAGGGTATTCAAGAACTGAAATTAGGTAGTATGCATTTGTTTTATTTTATGTTTCATCTTTTTAATTTTTTTACTATTTAGTATCCCAAATTTTCTCTAGGTTTTTCTTTTACATCTCTTCCCTTCCTTCATGAAGAGAGAAATTTTAAAACATATAAGAGAATATTGGACTGAATATAAGTTCTCATCCTTCTTATCTCTTCCTTATGTCCTCATAAGACTAATTAAAGGAAACTCAACAACATCTACCTTCTAATAATTATCAGATAAAATCTAGAGAAGACATATCAGAATGAGAAAGCTCTATCTGACTGTCACCCCTCGTAGTCATCTAGCACTTTAGGTTGACTCAAACATAGAGTCAAGCTATTTTGTATTGTTACTTTTGCCTTTTTACACTTTTGGGATGTAACTTTCGTAAGCCCTGCCGAGTCTGCCTCAGTTGTTGGGTCATTTCCTCCCTTCTTTTTGAACAAAAGGGTTTAGTATGCTCAACATGTCTATATCTATAACATGTCTTATCCTCGTACCACAGTCATATTACAACTACCAACTATATTACAACTACCGAGGTTTGGCCCCAACAAACACGGAAAAAATTATTATAGGACCAATGTTGTAATAACTTTGTTGGATCCAATAGAAATTTATTATAGTGTATAGTATGTGTTTCTCTCTCTTTATTTTTTTATGGGTTGGGGTTTGGAAGAGGAGAGAGGAGAAAATATTGCAATGTGATTTCTTTTCTTATAAAAAAACTATAGGACCGGTCCATTAATAAATTTTTTGTACAAATACCATCATTCTTTTAAGGTTCACTATATCTCATCTAGTCTCATAAAAGTTTAATTCCATACATTTAGTTATAACTTTAGTATGTAATATTGTTATATGTTAATTTATTTATCATATGTGATATTAATTACATCATGAGAATTGTATATAATATACATTATACATAATATAATATATACAATCAAATAGACAATATATACTATCACAATGAAAACATTGATGTAAAATTACACATTAATGTATAAATAACATGGTTTCCTGATGATAGGTACCATTGTTAGATTTTATAGTTTGTTAAAATGTAATGACTTCTTTATGAAAACATAATTTTAAGTAACATTTCATGGTATAGACATCATAGTAGGTATGTGAGTAATGTGGTATAACTTCTTTATGAAAGTTTGATTGTCTTGTCTACAAATATGGAATGAATGTCTGGTTATTCAACAACTTATGTATTTCTAATTCCCAAATTGTGTGATGTTCATGCCATCCATTTCACTATCTTTCTTGTCCTTCCTTTCATATTTTTTAATCTGTGCAACTGGACAATTCAATCTAGATAATGATTTGGATATTATCTTGTCTTCAACATGGAATGAATACATGGTTAGTCCATAAAATCTGTCACATAAAACTACTTAAGATAAGTCTAACAGAAAAAGGATGACTATTGAGTTCATAGAGAACTACTTTATCTAGAATGCATGCCCATTTCCTCCTAATTTTATGACATTGGCTTTGAAGATTCAATATAACTTGATTACGAAATAGTGAATCTATCACCAATAAAGTTCAATTGCAGAACACCTCAGAGGTGGGTAACTTTTGTAGTCTATGAAGTGGTCTACAATGAATCCTCTATGATGCCAAGCAGGATCTTGATCTTTCTAATGTCAAAGTAGATTGGAATAATATTCTCTATGGAATTAGTTTGCATCCCCATTGTTTATCTCTCTTACTCTCTCTCTTCTTAGTATTTGTTATTCTTCTTATTTTAATTTTATTGTAGATTTTATATGTTTGGGAAAATTGTACTTGCTCAGTTAAATTATCTCCCTCTAAATCAATACACAAAGTTTGGACATATTCATATACTTATTCATGTAATTTTTATTTTAAATTATTTTGTCTATAATTTTGTTGTCATGGTTGTTTTATTTCTTGTCCAAAATATATGCATAAGTGCTTATCTAATCATGCTTACACCACAAAAATAAGCAACTATAACATGACGAATACACCATATCTTTTACTGGTGTTCTAGTTATCGTATATATTGTTAATCGGTCTGTTTATGTGTAGTTAATAAATATCTAAAACTATTCAAATTATAAATGAAATATATTTGCATCACAAGAAATGCATCACAACGTAGAACTAATGTGTTGCATCATTATCTGATTTTCTCTATCACCCCCTATAAAACTTATGCTACACCAGATAGTGAACATTTTTTTGATAAACCATCCTGACAATATATTCATAACATCACATTACAAACCACAATATGCTAGAATATTGATTACAATAGAAAACATAAGATGACATATGATAACTATGGAGAATGGGTGAAGACACCAGAGGTGTTCACCCTATCTAGCTAGGCATTTACACAAGAAAGTCCTGGCAAAATGGGAGTTTGTAGAAAAACTCCATCATCAAAATGGGTGGGATACCCTATATCACATGTCCCAAATATATTCATGACACAAATAGTAGGTATATCGAGTCCAATGATGATTGTTAGTTTTCACCGCCTCCTTCCAAAATATGGTTGATGGAGTGGTCCTTTTGTGGTCTGGCATCAATAGGATTGAGGTTCAAGGTGTGTCGCACTTGTGTTGACTACCTGCATTGTAACCTACAAAGGGAAATTCATGGTAATGGTCATCAACTAGTTGAAGTATATGTAGAAGAGTGTGGTTTTTATTATCAGAGATGACATTGTCATGTATGCACCATATGGTCCAAATGATGACAATAATCAATGTCGGGTGTTTGTTGAGGTGCTTGTGGTGACTTCTAGTATTGTGAAGTCTGTAAAATATATTAAGTGTAGGATTAGTAGGGATTGTCATGGCTGTGGTGTAGTGAGTCTATATCTGTCTATCCATGTGGCATTTTAAAAAAAGGTGTTGATTTGATTCCTCATTATTTTTGCAATTGATGCATCTAGATGGTCCATGAAAGCCTCTTGTTCTCATGTTGAGGTCAGTAGGGTTTGTGTCATGTTCAATCAACCATAGCAAGATTTGGACTCTAGGTGGACAGGGAGTGTGCCATATGATGTTGTAATCCATAATGCGTCCTCTAGATGAGAAAAATATATATACCAGATTGGTAGTGTATATATTGCCCCACTTCTAGGTGACTTGGTTGGATGTGTTGTTCTCTAAATTCTCTAGGATGTCATGGTATAGAGAGGGATCGGTCCAATGATGCAAGAAGGTTTTAAAGAGGTTGATCCTATGTGATCCGAGCTTTACCAGAGCTTGACTATTTTTTGTATTAATGATAAAGTTTGGTATGGTGGATGGGGATAGTTGGAGATTGATGGGTTTGAGTCCATGCCACCATGGGTCTGCCCAAAATTTTCTATAGATATGGTGGTGTGGAGGGACATGGATGGTGTTTGTGATAATGTGAAGAGTGCTAGTTATATTTTCCCATAGGGTGGATTTTGTGTCTGGTGTTTTGAATGACCAATGTGTTTGGTGTTTGAGGTACTTATCTACAATCATACTGGTCTAAATTTTATCTTTTCTCTAGCATATGGAGGTAGTGATTTTTTGTATGACACATAGTGCTTGGGGTTTAAGGTTGATGATGTTGACTTGAGAGTTATACAATGTCCATATTTTTATAATTATGACATAACCATTCCATTCATATGTATCTAATATGTTTGTTCAAGATAAATTTCAGGTATTAGGTACATGAAAAGGATCAAATTCATCAAGCCCTAGCTTGTTGAAGTTCAAGTCAAAAGCAATGCAAATATGCATTTTGGTAAAACATTCCAAATCACCTTAGAACTTTTTTTGTAATCACTTGTGTTGATGATATGACTTGTAACTAAGATGAAAAAATAGGGACACTTAATTCCATTTCTTAATCACTTAAAAATCATTTTTAAAAATTCATCACAACAACTTCATCGATCAATTTGAAAATAGACCGATCCTTGATGGATTTTGGAATGATTTGGATTAGTCGAGTTGTACGCTCACAGAACTTGATCGACCAACTTTTTGTCCAAAGATGGTTTTGGTGATTCGGTCGAGTTACCCCAGGATAAACTCAGCTGATCATTTGAAAATTGGCTTTGTCAGATAGTGAATCGGCCAAGTTACCTTCATTGAAACTCAATCGAATACACTGTATGCAAACCCCAAAAAAAGTGATTCCAACCATTGGAGAGTTGCTAGAATAAAAAATATGTCCAGTTCAAGTTGTAAAATGGCTAATTTTTTTTCTTAAGTGACCCCACGCTCAAAGGAACACCCCCATCTATAAATAGGACATCTTGGAGTTCATTACAAGGTTGCTCATTCATGCTACTCAAGGTATTTGCTATAGTTGAGTGCTTTGTGTCCACTTGAGCCCCTTTCTCTCTCTTGCTAACAACTCATTTCATTCATTATGAGTGGCTTAGGATTCTTGTGAGATAGACACCTCATTGCACACTTGTGAGGCTCTTAAGATCTCTCTTTCTCCAATCCCTTTTCTTGAAGACTCCATTGGTGAAAGCTTCTCCAACTAAAGGAGAAGGAGGAAGCTTCTTCAGTTGGAGAAGAAGGTTCTTAAGGTTACTCTAAGTGAAGGAGAAGATCAAGGAAAAATATCCAAGGAGCTTGGTGGGTAAATCTTCAAGGCCAAATACTTATTGCATGAAGGGGAGGACCTTGGTGTAACAAGTTTTGTGTAAGTTTTGAAGATCTATTCACCCCCCTCTACAACCCTTTGATCCAATAGATGATACCACATCCACCATCATTCTTCAGACTGCATATTGTGTCCCAACTGATCATGTGTCATTTCCTCATGTGGTGCTCCCATAGGAACTTGCGACATATTTTGTCGATCGCATGTAGGACCATTGACCACGACTGGTAATGGTATGAAGGACAAGTGGTATATGATGATAGGTGTGAGGGCAGAGTTGACTAATGTAAGTGTGTTGACGATGAAGAGGGAATTGTCCTTCTAGTGGTAAACATGTTGTTTGTATTTGTCAATGATTGTGTTCTAAGAAGAGATAGGAATATGGGATGGTGAGAGTGGTTAACCCTGGTATATAATAAGGAAGGTTTCTTGTTTTCAACCCAACATACCTCTTAATCTATCCATGTCTAGTTCGCTAAACATGGATCCAATAATGGTAGATTTTCTATAGTTGGTTTTGAGCCATGGAGATGTGAGAATATAGCCAAGATTTTTACTATGTTGATAATTTTGGTGTCCTCGGGTTTGATGAAAATGATTGGTTCATCTGCATGCTATACAATATTGTGCTTGCATCCCCTGAGTTTATTGAGTGTGTGGCTAGATGTGACTACATGTAATGACCCGCACTTTTGAGTGTCTAAAAGACCTTAAAGTCATGAAACGTCACTCATAAATTCCAGGATCAATGGTTTTGCAAATAATAAAAAACAATTAATAAATTCTACAAAAGACTAAACTGGAAATCTAGAATAAAGTAAAAAAAATTCATACCTTTTCATAATAGGATCTAAGACTTCTATCTGCAAACGAAATCTATCTATCTAATCCTCCTTTGGTTTACTTAACTTTATCTTCACATATTCTGATTTACTATTTGTCCTTTTCAGATAATACCTAAAATGCCAAAAAACAAAATGTCGGTCAGCATAAATGAATATGTTAGTATGTGGGAACAAAAAACATTGCACATAATCTCTAACAACATAATCACAACAAATATTAGTTAACAGTGCAAATTTACATTTTTAGTATGACTCCTCAACCGCTTTTACCACCTCTAGGATATCCTCTCTAGGGTTAAGTTCTTGCAAGTGACTTTAAGGCTATCTTCTCCATCCTGAACTTGGTACCTGGGGTCACCTCTTTGGGTGCCATGTCATCTTCCCTCTGAGGCTTGACTCACTTGACCTTCCCTCCAGGGCTTGGTCTCTTATCTTACATCCAGTGGGGTATGTAGGTTTGAGCGAGTCACACTTATACATAAATTGTTATACACATAGTCACTTTAAAGATTGCAGTAATGAAACATCCAAGCAGTTTAATTGTTGTGCAATCAATAAATCCTTGAGAAACACCGAGAAACTAAAGTGTGTACTCATAAATAACCACATACCTGATTTGTAGATTTCACAAGCAATAAGAATTTCCATCCAAGAAAGCAATCCAAGCTAGTAGTTCAACCACACAATCAAGAATCCTGAAAAGCATATGTACTGTATTTACTACACACTTTATTAAGAATCTACTTTATTGACTTGGATTCACTTTCCAGAGTTTCTAATCTAAATTAGGGTTTCATTGGGGTTCCTTTACATCTATTTACAACTTTCTTCTTTTATGTCCATAAAACCCTGAACAACAGATCTTAGTACAAAACCCTAATTACTCACATATTCACATTTGAGCCTTTTTAATCATCTACTAAGCTTGAGATTAACCTAACACCAATTTTATACAATGGATATCGAATTATATCTCATTAAAACCCATTAACACTTAGATTAGGGTTTTTAAGCCCATTAATGCACATTAACATAACAAAACCCTATATTAAGCTTATCTAGCCCATGGATTATCTACTTAGATATTCAAAACATCTTTTTATCAATAGCAGGTTAATAGGCTTGTAGATATCCATATTAATCATCTCTATCCCATAGAATCATCAAGTTAGGGTTTTTCTCATATTAAAGCATTAAGATTAACAACTTTAATTTATTTTCAAACTATGATCAGATTCATCATCTAAACTATTTTTATTGGATTCTTTGAATTCTCCTAATCAAAATTCAAATATTACATGTTTTCATCAGAGATACCAAAAAATAATTATGAATTTCCAAAGAACTTACATTTTGGGCCAATCGTGAGGCACCACGTGTCCCTTTTATTTCTTTTTCTGGCGAATATCTCTTCCTTGGCTTCACAGATTCATCCTAGGATTCATCTATCTGGGAACCCAGATGCCCTCCTCACTCATCACCTTCGTCTTATGCTTCTCGATTCACGCACATCAGGCGTGAGCCCCTGTTTCTCTGTGACGACCCCAATTTCTATATACTTTCCATAGTGACATTCACAGATATGTGTGCACTCATATCTATAGATGTCAAAAGGGAAAATACAAGAGATTAAGCTAATCAACTAAAATCAGAGATTGAACTGAGATCTAGTCCACATCATCATATAATGCCACAAGAACATTCATTCATATAGATAAATAAAGTCATTACATATGGAGAGAAAATATTGTTCTAAAGAAAGTTAACTTTATTACATAGGATCTTAATCATCCTCAGCATCAACTAGGAAAAGAAATAAACTAACTTCTAGTGATAAATAAGATAAGTGGAACAGATCTATCTAATGTATCCTCCATGTTTATTATTTTATGCCTTCAGGTACTTTGAGTATGCATTTCACCTTGTTGTCAAATGTTCCTTGCACCTAGAAAATATGAGAAACAAAAACATCAACAAAGTTGGTACGTGGTAAAAAGTTATACTAATAAGGTTGCATAAGGAAAATACTTGAAGAACGAAGAAAGAGAGAAAAACCATTTCTTAAGGCGAAAATCAAGTAAACACCCTTTTTATTACGTTCATTCTGATGTGGTTGTACTAAACCTATTGCACTTGACTTACATCTAGTGTGGGCAAAAAAACATCATCATACATCTATCATGGGCCAAGGAATCATACATCCATGATAGGCAACATACATCCACACCAGACTATGTGCTCTAGTAGCTACAACCCATCATAATCATTTACGATTCTCTTAAATTTGGCGAAGTATAACTCATACTAGTCAACCAATCAATCATATCCAAATACGAACATTCAAGATATTTCATAGCATAAGCAACCAAAAATCTAGTCTTATACTTATAAGACCACATACATGCTTGTTCAAATCAGATATCCAAAGATTTAGAATCATTCAAGAATTTAGTCACCCTGCAAAGAAAGCAAGGGTAAAACATTACTATTGGTCCATGTGACCAAGATTAAGACATGTCCTTAGTTATTATTCCTTTTTATGTTATCTTAATCCAGATCAGGGATTTCCCATATTTTAATTGAGTTTAGAAATATTATCAAGTCTGATCCATCATTAATTCATTTGCCTAAAAGATAGCATTTAATTAATCAATTAGAAGATTTCCATAAACTAGGGTTTATAAGAGGGTTAGATAAAAGGGGAAAAGAAACACTATACATATTAACCATTCATAACATCAGGGTTCGTTTTAAAGATTCAGACCAATCATAATCACTAATTATCATTTAGTGATATTAATTTTGTTATATAGATATATCTTTCATTCCATGTAGAAAGAGAAACTAGATCTAGGGTTTCTCCTAGTCCTTTGACCATTTATCATCTTAGAAAAGTGTTCGAGTTATTTAGAAAATAGGGTTTCATCTAGGGTTAAATATATTGTAGACAGTCAGATATTATCAAGGACAATTATTATCAACAATCAATCATAATTAAGGAAGTCATTTAGGCTTTAGGCAACTATATTTGAAAAAGGCAATGGATCTAGGTCCTGATAACATTTTATTTGGATAGAGAATAATTTTCTAATCAAAATGGTATAGGTTTGCTACAATCTAATATTCCTAGCATCTTTTATGATTTTTCTAAGGTAATGTATTTTCTTGAGTAATAAAAGATTAACTAAATAAAAAGAAAGGAAAAATAACCTTGATCAACGGCCGAATCCGACTGGATCAATGCCTCAGATTAATCTAAACTGATCTGGCATTCCTGGGTCGATCTACACTGATCGGACGTCCCTGGCTTGCTCCTGTTGGTTTGCTGCTTGCTCCAGTAGGGGAGGAGGAACTCCGGCGAGGTCAAGCTCGCTCCTTGGTGCTGCTCGCAAGAGGAAAAGGGTTGAGGTAGGTTCGATAGCTCAATCTGAACCCAGAGAGGGTTAGGTCAGGGTGTAAGGCCCTGCGTAACTCGTCACCGCCACGTGGGTAGGCAAGGTCGCCGGAGTTGGGGTCGTTTTGGAATGGGAGGGGTTATGGGGACCTGCGCTCTAGCAGCACATACTCGTGGTGGGTTGGCGAAGGTATTGGAGGGGTAGGATTTGAGCAAGGAGTACTATGGAGCTTGCTGGCTGGTGGTGGCTAGAGGTTGAAAAAGGTGGGAAGTGGTGTATGCTCGGGGTGACTGCGCTCGCAATTGAAGCAGGGAAAAGAGTAAAGGGAGCATAGCAGAGCAAATGGAGGCATTAAATAGGCGTGAGGGAAGCTAGGCAAGGAAGCCCTAAGAGCCCCACCGTCGGAGTGAGAGCAGGCTGCGTCATGGTTGTTGGGTTGGCGCAATGGCGCATGAGACCCGATCAAAATTGGTATATGCAGCCACGAAAAAGCAAAAGGAAGATATCTATGCGAACAGATATGCAAAAAGGTGGATGCGCTGGAGCCTGGATGAGGCTCGGGTTGCTTTTGGTCAACCCTCCCTTTACGGGAGGCAGGAGACAGGGTCTCCTACATTGGATCGATGATCAATGATCTGCAAATCAATGCCTGGAACTAGGTCCGTGCCCAAGCACTTAATGGGTTACGTGACACATTATTTTGTCAATTAAGTTGAAAACCTAGGTCCTTGAGTTATTAGATGGAATTATACACCTAATTTTAAAATGTGAATAACTCCCAAATGGTACATCCAAATGGAACAAAATTTTAGGGGTAGCTTAATGACGTCAATATGTGACTATGGTATAATTTGGGGATGCAAAATAGAATATTTGATGTGTTCATTCACTAAATACATTAACATATGTATTTTATTTTAATAGCATACTAGGGTTCACATGTTTTTGCAATTTGTGACACATATTTGTCCAATTGAGTGAGGGAAGTATATGAGGGTCTTTGGTAAACAAATTTGATAATAAAACTTTTAAGATAGAAAATACTATAAAAACTCACTTTGTCACATTCTCCCCTCCTTTTAAGAATTTTGCCCTCAAAATTCAAGTAGCCTGAAAGAGATGTGAATATTTCTGCTCGACTTCGGACTTGAGCTCCCATGTAGCATTGGTTTGATCATGGTGGCTCCAGAGAACTTTCACCATATCTATACACTGATTATTGTGAATCTCCTTTGTCTTGAAATCAAGAATTCTGACTGGTGACTCAGCATACGTCAGATCATCTTTTAGCTCAAGAGGCTCATGATTCAGAATGTGACTGGGGTCCTTTACGTAAGGCTTCAGATTAGATACATGAAAGACATTATGCATGGCACTATATTGAGGTGGCAAAGCAAGACGATAGGCACATTCTACAACCCTTTCAAGGATCTCAAAGGGTCCCACATAATGAGGATTGAGCTTTCCCTTATTCTTGGCCAAAGCTCTAATAGGTCGAATCTTCAGAAAGACATGATCACCTCCCTTGAACTGACGTTCCTATCGGTGAGCATCTGCATATGATTTCTGCCTATCCTGTGCTTGCTTCATTCTCTGTCTAATCAGTGCAACTTTATCTGCATACAGTTGCATCTCCTCAAATTTCATCAAGGTGTGTTCTCTGACATCGTCCCAATGTAATGGAGATCTGCACGGTCGGCCATAGACAGCTTCGTATGGTGGCATCCCAATGCTTGCCTGATAACTATTATTATAAGCGAACTCAGCTAAAGGCAGGTAATGGTCCCATGAGCCTTCCCAGTCAAGCACACAAGCTCATAGAAGATCCTCCAGAATCTGCACTGTTCGTTCTGACTGTCCATCTATCTGCGGATGATAAGTTGTACTGAAGTTCAACTTGGTACGCAATTCCTCTTAAACCTACTTCCATAGATTTGATGTGAACTTCGGGTCTCGGTCTGAGACAATAGATGCTGGGACTCCATGCAGACGTACAATCTCCTGTATGTATAGGTCAGCCAATTTAGAAACCTTTGCAGTAGTCTTCACAGGAAGAAAATGAGCTGACTTGGTGAGACGATCCACTATGACCCATGTAGCGTCGTACCCCTTCCTGGTCCTGGGTAATCCCACTACGAAATCCATAGTGATATGTTCCCATTTCCATTCCGGAATCTCAAGGGGTTGTAGTAGACCACCTGGTCTTTGATGCTCGGACTTGATTCTCTGGCATGTCAGACATTTGGACACAAAGTCTGCAATATCATTTTTCATGCCTCTCCACCAGAACTGACATTGTAGGTCTTTGTACATCTTCGTCGTGCTGGGATGAACTGTATACTTGGACCCATGCGCCTCACTAAGAATTGTTGTCTTTACAGCTGACTGCTCAGGGACCCACATACGGTTCTTGTATCGAAGACCACCATCAAGACCCATAGACAGATGTGTATGAGGTTTAATCAGGAGAGAGGAGAGCTCTACAAGCTCGGGACTAGCTTTCTGTGCCTCTAGAAGTTTAGAATGCAGGTTGCATGTGATGGAGATGTTATTGACATGCATACAATCAGCCAAAAATTGTGGTCTCCATCTTGCTAGATCCTCCATGTTCCTCCATTCGGGTACAGACAGGGATGCACAAGTGGCTCTTTTTCTGCTAAGAGCATCTGCAACCACATTGGCCTTTCCTGGATGGTATCCAATGATGAAGTCGTAGTCCTTCAGGTACTCAATCCAACGTTGTTGTCATAGATTAAGATCTTTTTGCATTAGAATGTACTTGAGGCTTTTGTGGTCGGTGAAGATATCAAACGATGCCCCGTACAGGTAGTGCCTCCAGATTTTGAGAGCATGGATAATAGCAACTAACTCCAAATCATGCGTTGGGTAATTCAACTCATTGGTTTCAACTGTTTGGAAGTGAAGGCCACTACTTTCTCATTCTGCTGTAGGACACACCCTAGTCCATTTCGACAAGCATCAGTGAATATCACAAATCCTTCATTGCCAGATGGTAGAACAAGGATAGCTGCTGATGTCAACTTCTGCTTGAGCTCTTAGAAACTAGACTCACAAGCAGTTGACCAAATGAAATGCTCGTCCTTCTGAGTAAGCCTAGTAAGAGGAAGTGCCACTTTGGAGAAATTCAGAATAAAATTACGATAATATCCGAACAGACCTAAGAAACTCCGGATTTCAGAAGGATTGTGAGGAGGTTGCCAGCCAAGTATAGTAGATACTTTAGCAGGATCAACTGATATGTTACCCCCAGAAATGACATGACCAAGGAACATGACTTTGTCAATCCAGAATTCACATTTAGAAAGCTTGCCATAGAACTTCTGGGCTCGAAGAATTTCAAGGACAGACTTCAGATGTTCTCGGTGTTTCTCCATAGATTCAGAATAGATCATAATGTCATCGATGAAAACAACCACAAACTCATCAAGATAAGGTTGGAAGACTTTGTTCATCAAGTTCATGAATATGCCAGGTGCGTTGGTCAACCCGAACGACATCACCAGAAATTTGTAGTGCTCGTAACGAGTTTGGAAAGCGGTCTTAGATATGTCTGAATCCTTGACCTTAAGTTGATGGTAGCCAGAACGAAGATCAATTTTTGAGAAAACTTTAGCAGTACGAAGTAGATCAAAGAGGTCATCAATACAAGGGAGAGGATACTTGTTTTTAATGGTAGTTTGGTTCAACATGCGATAGTCAATACACATCTGCATCGAACCATATTTCTTTTTAACAAAAAGGACAGGTGCACCCCAAGGGGAAACACTAGGGCGGATAAAACCTTTATCAAGAAATTCTTGTAATTGTTTCTTCAGCTCCATAAGCTCAGCAGGTGCCATCCTATACGGTGCCCTAGAAATCGGAGTGGTTCCAGGAAGAAGATCTATGGAGAACTCAATGTCTCTATTTGGAGGCAGCCCAGGAAGCTCCTCCAGAAATACATCAAAGAAATCACGTACCACTCCAGTCTTTCTACAGGCCCGTTGTCAGGACTGGTCTCTGAGACGAATGCGAGGAAGACTTTACATCCTTTAGATATAAGCTTTTTAGCTTTAAGAGAGGAAATTATTATATTATTACAGAATCTGCTTCCCCGAGGGATCACTACAGGAGAGGAATGAGGTTGAGAGAGAACTACCATCTTGTTTCTACAGTCAATGTAAGCATGATATGTGTATAGCCAATCCATGCCAAGAATAACATCAAAGTCTTCCATGGTTAAGAGAATGAATTCAAAGGGAATGTCGTGATTTTCAAATTTTAGAGGGAGGACGTCAGTTTTCTGCAATGTAGTGAATATTTTGCCACTAGGAGTTGACACATCTAGAATGTATCCCAAGTCCCTTATATGTAAGTGCAACATTGAGGCCATATTTCGAGAGATAAACATATTTGTGGATCCAGAATCAAACAATGCTTTAACATGATGTCCATTCAAGAAAACAATGCCTACACATGATAATTACATTTTAAATAATTGAAGGCATTGAACAAGATATTAGATATATGAAAAAGATTTAAGGTTACCTTCGACAAGTTGGTTAGGATTTGCCCTAGCCTCCTCTGCTGTTACTACGAACACCCTGGCATTGCGGTGTCCCTAAGGGGGTGGAGCAACCGCTGGGGGTTTGCCAAGGATAGATGCATTGGGGCACTTGGCAAGGAAATGTCCCTCCTTCTTGCAGTTGTAGCAGACCGGCTTGGTGTAGCGACAAGGCCCGTCATGTCCTCATCCAAAAGTCTTGCATTTGTTGTGGTAATCCATCATCTTGCTATTCTTCGGTCCTTTCTTCCCTGAACCTCCTCCTTTCCCTGATCCTTTATTATGGCCGGGGTGGAACTTTTTGAACTTCTCTTCCTCAGTGGTGGTCAACCCTAAATATCCCATGCTAGAAGGCTTCTGCAATCCCTGCTCCCTTTCCTACTTAAGGGCCATGTCTAGGGCTTCATCAATGCTTCGGGGACAAGAGGCTATAACTAGGGTTTTCAGGTGTGCGGAAAGACAGTCTACATAATGCTGAGTGAGGCGGTCCTCAGTCCGGATAGGGGCATAGCATTCCAGAAGCCTAAACTTCTGGGTATAATCAGCCACTGAGAGACTGCCTTTCCTAAGCTCCATGTGCATCTTCTCTTTCCTCTTCCTCTCAGTTATGGGCATGAAACGGTCGGTGAAGAGGGTTTTGAAGGCTTCCCATCCCAAGTTGTCTACTTCCTCTCCCCGATTCCAACCATAGTTCTCCCACCAGATCTTCGCCCCTCCCTTAAGCAGATGGGTGACGAATTTGACCTTCTTTTCCTCGGGTACTTCTAGGGTACGAAAGGCATTCTCTATGGAAAGGACCCAGGCCTCAGCCTTGTCCATGACCTCAGGCTGATCTCCCCCCCAAAAGGAATCAGGGTTGAGCTTTATGAAGTCTATCACTGTCACTTCCTTCTTCCTAGAGGAGCTAGGTTCAGGGGTTCCTTTGGTTGCGAGGGTGTACATTAAATCTAGTAGTATTTTCTTTTGTTCCTCCCACCTTTCCTTGGCCATAGTTTCAGGATTAGGTACTTCGGAGGTTTCAGGCTCTTTTCTTTTCTTAGAGGACGATTCCTCCGAGGCTTTAGAGTTGTGAGTTTTAGGAGGCATCCTGAAATTAATTTCAACATATTAGATTTATTACTTCAACACTTATTCTCGTCATTATCATTATTATTATCACATGATATTCCATTATTCTCCTTTATCAAAATTAATGTTCTGAATGTTATGATTTATGGAGGATATCCTAAAATCCTTATCATTCAATCCTTAGGACTTTCTAAAATAGAGAGACTCCTTCCTAACCTTATAACAGAGGTAAGAGGGAAAATATTATTTAAAATATAGATGAGAGGGAAAATTTTCCTATAGAAGGGGTGAGAGGGAACATCTATAGATGAGAAGGTTCCTAAATTAAGGTACACCCAAGAATAGGGGACACTTAGGGTATCATCCAGGTAGACTTATACTACCATAAAGGTAGCCTGGTGATTGCCAAGCTATGTGGCTCGGAGACTTTAGTCAGACCCATGGCAGATGCTATACTAGACACCTCCACCCTTCATATCCCTAACTCAAGGACTACCCTAGACTCAAATAGGGTGAATGAAGTTCATGTGACTTGATGTGTGAACATTGGCTCTGATACCAACTGTGACGACCCTGATTTATATATACTTTCCATAGTGACATTCACAGATATGCGTGCACTCATATCTATAGATGTCAAAAGGGAAAATACAAGAGATCAAGGTAATAAACTAAAATCAGAGATTGAGCCGAGATCTAGTCCACATCATCATATAATGCCACAAGAACATTCATTCATATAGATAAATAAAGTCATTACATATGGAGAGAAAATATTGTTCTAAAGAAAGTTAACTTTATTACATAGGATCTTAATCATCCTCAGCATCAACTAGGAAAAGAAATAACTAACTTCTAGTGAGAAATAAGATAAGTGGAACAGATCTATCTAATGTATCCTCCATGTTTATTATTTTATGCCTTCAGGTACTTTGAGCATGCATTTCACCTTGTTGTCAAATGTTCCTTGCACCTAGAAAATATGAGAAACAAAAACATCAACAAAGTTGGTATGTGGTAAAAAGTTATACTAATAAGGTTGCATAAGGAAAATACTTGAAGAAAGAAGAAAGAGAGAAAAACCATTTCTTAAGGTGAAAATCAAGTAAACACCCTTTTTATTACGTTCATTCTAATGTAGTTGTACTACACCTAGTGCACTTGACTTACATCTAGTGTGGGCAACATAACATCATCATACATCTATCATGGGCCAAGGAATCATACATCCATGATAGGCAACATACATCCACACTAGGCTATGTGCTCTAGTTGCTACAACCCATCGTAATCATTTATGATTCTCTTAAATTTGGTGAAGTATAACTCATACTAGTCAACCAATCAATCATATCCAAATACGAACATTCAAGATATGTCATAGCATAAGCAATTAGAAATCTTGTCTTATACTTATAAGACCATGTACCTGCTTGTTCAAATCATATATCCAAAGATTTAGAATCAATCAAGAATTTAGTCACCCTACAAATAAAGCAAGGGTACAACATTACTATTGGTCCATGTGACCAAGACTAAGATATGTCCTTTGTTATTATTCCATTTTATGTTATCTTAATCCAGATCAGGGATTTCCCATATTTTAATTGAGTTTAGAAATATTATCAGGTCTGATCCATCATTAATTCATTTGCCTAAAAGATAGCATTTAATTAATCAATTAGAAGATTTCCATAAACTAGAGTTTATAAGAGGGTTAGATAAAAGGGGAAAAGCAACCCTATACATATTAACCATTCATAACATCAGGGTTCATTTTAAAGATTCAGACCAATCATAATCACTAATTATCATTTAGTGATATTAATTTTGTTATAAAGATATATCTTTCATTCCATGTAGAAAGGGAAACTAGATCTAGGGTTTCTCCTAGTACTTTGACCATTTATCATCTTAGAAAAGTGCTCGAGTTATTTAGAAAATAGGGTCTCATCTAGGGTTAAATATATTGTAGATAGTAAGATATTATCAAGGATAATTATTATCAACAATTAATCATAATTAAGGAAGTCATTTAGGCTTTAGGCAACTATTTTTGAAAAAGACAACGGATCTAGGTCTTGGTAACATTTTATTTGGATATAGAATAATTTTCTGATCAAAATGGTATATAGGTTCGCTACAATCTGATATTCCTAGCATCTTTTATGATTTTTATAAGGTAATGTATTTTCTTGAGTAATAAAAGATTAACTAAATAAAAAGAAAGGAAAAATAACCTTGATCAATGGCCGGATCCGACTGGTTCAATGGCTCAGATTGATCTACACCGATCTGGCATTCATGGGTCGATCTACGCTAATCAGACGGCCCTGGCTTGCTCCCGTTGGTTTGCTGCTTGCTCCAGCAGGGGAGGAGGAACTCCGGTGAGGTCAAGGTCGCTCCTTGGTGCTGCTCGCAAGAGGAAAAGGGTTGAGGTAGGTTCGGTAGCTCTATCCGAAGCCAGAGAGGGTCAAGTCAGGGTGTAAGGCCATGTGTAACTCGTCACCGCTGCGTGGGCAGGCAAGGTCACCAGAGTTGGGGTCGTTTTGGAGCGGGAGGGGTTCTGGGGACCTGCGCTCTAGCCGCGCATACTCGTGGTGGGTTGGCGAATGTGTTGGAGGGGTAGGATTTGAGTGAGGAGTACTGTGGAGCTCATTGGGTGGTGGTGGATGGAGGTTGAAGAAGGTGGGAAGTGGTGTATTCTCGGGGTGACTGCGCTCGCAAGTGATGCAGGGAAAAGAGTAAAGGGAGCATAGCAGAGAAAATGAAGGCATTAAATAGGTGTGAGGGAAGCTAGGCAAGGAAGCCCTAAGAGCCCCACCGTCAGAGTGAGAGTAGGCTACATCATGGTTGTTGGGTTGGCGCAACGGTGCATGAGACCCGGTCAAAACTGGTATATCCAGCCACGGAAAAGTGAAAGGAAGATATCTATGCAAACAGATATGCAAAAAGGTGGATGTGCTGGAGCGTGGATGAGGCTCGGGTTGATGCTGGTCTCCCCGCCCTTTGTGGGAGGTAGGAGACAAGGTCTCCTATGTTGGATTGATGATCAACGGTCTGCAAATCAATGCCTAGAACTAGGTCCATGCCCAAGCACTTAATGGGCCATGTGACACATTATTTTGTCAATTAAGTTGAAAACCTAGGTCCTAGAGTTATTAGATGGAATTATACACCTGATTTTCAAATGTGAATAACTCCCAAATGGTACATCCAAATGGAACAAAATTTTAGGGGTAGCTTAATGACGTCAAGATGTGACTATGATATAATTTTTGGGATCCAAAATCTAATATTTGATGTGTTCATTCACTAAATACATTAACATATGTATTTTATTGTAATAGCATACTAGGGTTCGCATATTTTTGCAATTTGTGACACATATTTGTCCAATTGTGTGAGGGAAGTATATGAGGGTCTTTGGTCAACAAATTTGATAATAAAACTTTTAAGAGAGAGAAAATACTATAAAAACTCACTTTGTCATATTCTCCGTAGAAATAGGGTGCTACTGGCACTACTTTTCCAGCGGCCAGAGATCGCCATCCTCGCGAACAAGGCACCTACTAGGCTCCGCCCTCATCAAAACTCCTAGCCAAGACTATCGGCAGGGACAGATGACTTCATGCCACTGATCTGCACCACCCTCCAGTTCCCTGTTCCACAACCAGAACATGGCAGACGCAGGGGATGGGACCTCCACGCCCAACACAACCAGCAAGGGCAAGAGTGTCTCCGCCAAACTAGAGGAAGGGGTACAATTTTGTTCCTTGGTCACGTATCCCAGATTAGCATACCTTATATAGGCATAGCCCTCAACGATCCAAGATTTCCAAGACTTGCTAGGATGTCCTATTGGAACAAGGATATTGGGGAAATCCCAATCTCTCACAAAAATAGGGGAAACCAAGGATCATCAGGCTCGTTTTCTCCTCCCGAAACCAATGGAGAAAATCCCAGATCCGCACATGCCTTGTGTGTCAAGAAAATCAATTTGCAAGTCTCCCTTTAATGTTCTTTTACTAATCTGAGATGAAAAGCAGCTACCATTGGATCCTTGGTCTGACGGCTCTGAAGCCTCGTATTAGAACATACATTTTGACATTTAATGTTATCCTTTACACTTTAGGAAACTTGTAAAATTCATATATCCCAAACTGTTTATCCTTTCAATCTCAAATTTTAGAGGAAAGTCCATAACGAATTAAACTTCACATGTGCAAAGTTTAGGACTCAAACTCAAAATATGAGGAACTTTCTTCATAATAAAGTTATCCTTTAATAAATCTTATTTAATTGATATTTTCTCTTTCCTATTGCATTATCTTTGTATATTGGACTCCTTGGACCTCGAGGAACCCTAAAGGCATGAAATCCCCTCTTTGAGGATATTCCCTAGCCTTCTAGAGGCTTCTACCTCATTCTTTTCTCCTTTTCTTATTTATTCATTTATTAGTTGAATTTCCTTTTTATTTTTCTTGTTGTTGGGCCCAATAGCCAATAAGGCCCACAAAACAAACAAGCAAGGCTATTTCAAACGAAATTCATGCATTTAAAACAAATCACACCATTATTTGTTCATATATCTATAAAAGGAGAAATTGCACTTCTCACCAAAAGAATCTGAAATTTGGGGTTGGAACATCCTTCCCCTCTTATAGAAAATTTGCCCTCAAAATTCCACAAACATATAAACAAATAGGATAATACATTTACATGTCCATCATAGCTCCCATGTGGCTACACCCTCTCCATGGTGCTTCCCAAGAACCTTCATCATCTTATATTCTTACATCTGAGTTCTCTCTCTCACCTTGGTATCTCGTACCCTCTTAGGTGACTTAGGATATTTCATCCTCTCTCAAAGATTAATAGGTTCATGGCTCAACACATGGTTTGGGTACATCACATAGGGCTCTAGATCAGACTCACATCATACATCACGTTATCCTGAGGGGTAAGGCTACACATAAGTAACTCCATCAATCCATCTCGAATCGACCCATGTATCGGGGACTCATCTTTCTCAGATATAGCTCAGAGGGGTCGGGTTTTCATAACACATGTTCTCCCACAGTGAACTGCATGTCAGTCTACTTCACATCAACTCATGACTCATGTCACCCCTGGGATCTCTCAGCCATCACACGATCAAAGCGACTTCATCTGCATGCACTGTGGTCTCTCTGACTTTCACAAAGTCCTTCTACTGACATCATCCTAATGAAGCGGTGACCGACACAGCCTCCCTTATAGAGATTCTTACATCTTGATATTGGCTATGGTGGCTATCATCACAAAATCTCATAGGACAAGAACTATCCCCATCTATCACCCTGAATGAGCATACATGCTCTCATTAGACCCTCTAGTCTTGATCATACTCTATCAGTTAGGGGTGATAAGTTGTGCTAAACTTCAAACTAGTATCAAGTTCTTCATGTACTTACTTCCTCTGCATGGAAGTGAACTTGAGGTCAGGCCTCAGATATTGAACTTAAATCATGGTGCAATTGAACTATCTCTCTCTCATATATAGTTCAACCAGATCTGTCACCCTAATAGTGCTCTCTCTTAGGCTTAGGTCAACTTGGTAAGGCGATCTACCATAACCCATATTGCATCATGACCTCTCTCGGTCTAGGGGAGACTCACCACAACGTCCATGGTGATCCACTCCCATTCCTTCTGAGGAAATCCTCATTCTCTATAGCAACTAACTGGGTTACTAGTGTTCAACCTTCACCTCCTTGCACGCATAGCAACTAGCCACACACAACCCAACATACTTCTTCATCTCATATATTCAAAGTACTAATGCAAACCTTAACCATCTTGGTAGTACTATAGTGTACTTGAAATCATGAGTCTCTACTTGTCATGATTCCTCAAGGTGACTTATAAAAAAAACCCTAAAACACTCTAGTCATGTTTTCCATCACCTTCCTTTTCTGAGAGGTGTATGAGAAGTTCATACAACCATCCTTCTATTGCATCAAGCTCTAGGCTGGCTAACCAAGCAACCACCAACTCATCCAATGGGTTTGGCTGTATCCGAGGGTTAACCCTATATGTCTCACAAACTTAGGGTTCACCCAACAACCTCTTCTAGCCACTCTACTGGATAAATAGATAGCCATGTATCAACTAGAGCATCTATTACCACCTTAAATCCCCATGTGGTGAAGACATATGCCTTCCTATACACCAATCAACATCCTCATCTCAGATTCAGGTCTAACTGAGTTAGAAAACTTCAAGCTCATCATCTTAGTTATCAAACTCAAACTTATATAACTCATAAATTCCATGCTGCTCTGAAAAAGAACTTCCTCATACGATGACTACTTAGTTCTCTTCGTGATTGTAAACCATCCATTAATCATACTTTTCCGAAAGGTATGATACTTCCTCTATCCTCAAACATCATAGCAATGTTTCAACTCGCATCATCTTTATCCTTAGTGTATGGCATGCATATTGCCCTATCTCTCACCCCATTGTGACACCTCAATCACAAAAACATGATTTACTTAAGCGAAAACATTTATTAACAGTGGATTACTGAAAATCACTAAAAATTAAAACCTTTTTCAAAGAGATCCACAAAGGACAACTCTTTCGAAAAGAACCAAAGTAATTTGATTTCATTCTGGTTCACTAGTACATATCTTGTATCATCTCATCTCGAGGATTACAACATCATCTGTTATGTTAAACTCTATACAAATAGCATAAAAACATTGAGGCATCAAGACAAAATCTTAGATCGATTCATTAAAACCAACTACGGACTCTGAGGACCTGAGAGTACAGAGACGGCACATAGGACTCTATTCACACATATACAAAACTTGATAGCCAGTGTCTCCACCTGAGAATTCACTGCTATTCCTGGTGCTGCTGCTGTTCTTCTCTAACTATAGGGTTCCTACCTTCTTGTCCGTGTCAACCTAAAAATGTGGATCCCACAGAGGTGAGAAAATTGTAAATTGCCCCAACGAGAGATATAACTATCCGCCAAGAACATTATTATTGCAGTTATTGGATTAACACTGAGTAGAGGAAAATTATATTTAACAACAACTAGTTCAATCTCTAAATCAATTAGAGCAATATACTTATTCAAAGCACTTCAGCTATAACTTGATAAGGCAGTCTATCATTTATACCATAAGGAGTTAAAACACATGTATAACATTGATCCCTCCAGGATTCACTAAGTAGAGTAACATCATCCCATGATTATGGATCATGGGTATTCAACCCTCAGTATATCATAGAACACTTGTTACCACTTAATAGGTAACTAATACCTTCAAGACATCTGACCAAGGAAATCATGATTCTTGCTACACAAGCATTCCACGTAGTTCACAAAGCTCATATCACCTCTTGTTACCCCTTAATAGGCAACATGGCATATTATGGATTATGAAGCCCATAAACAATTTCAATAATTAAAAAATCATATGGCACACAGGGCTCATTAATTTCAAGTTACCTCTCACTAAGCAACAAAGCATATGAAGGCTTTTAAGGCCCATAAAACATTTTCAATATATAGAGCATCATAGCTCATACCTGGATATGCTCATCATCTCAACATACCTGCATGATTAATACTCATGATAACAATTATATCCATTACATATCAGTGCCATGCAATACAAGGGTTTTCTTATTACATTCATAACTTTTCACTCTGTATTTGAGCTTCACATAGAATTACTCTATGTTAGGATTTCACAAAGCATCACTATGTATTAGAGTTTCACATAGAATTACTCTGTGTTAGGATTTTACATAACATTACCTTGTGTTAGGGTTTCACAGAGCATTACCCTGTATTAGGGTTTCACATAGCATTACCATGTATTAGGGTTTTACATAACATCGCCTTGTGTTAGGGTTTCACATAGAATTACCCTGTATTAGGGTTTTACATAACATCACCTTGCGTTAGGGTTTCACATGTCATTATCCTATATTAGGATCACATCATTCCCCTAGATTAGGGTTTCACTCAGTATTGCCCTAAATCAGGGTTTAAGTTCATCAGTCAACTCAATTAGGGTTTTATGATCTCTTTATCAAGGATCATACCCTAATTATATATCCCATTCATTTTGAATGTGATGGGCTTGATTGCTACATGATTATTATACATGTATGAATTTCCCTTTCTCATCCTCTCTAGAATGTTCTCTACTCCAATCTTAATCAGATTGAGTCTATTCTTTATTCAAATACATGCAATTAGGGTTATCATAATGTATTGGATTATTGCATTAATATGCATCAAAGGTTAACCCCACTAAGGGTACCAATCACTCTAGTGCTTTAAAGCTACAACCATTGTAATCATCATTGATTTTCATCATAAACAACCAATTAGTTGATTGACCTACAATTATCTTAGACATCCAAACGATTTTAATTAATTAAATCCCAAATAGTCTTGGTCACTTAGACCCCAAATGATCTTGACCAATTAGATTCCAAACGGTCTTACTAAACTAACCTCCAAACAGACTAACACCATTTAGACCTCCAAACAGTCTTGATTACATTGGCCATCTAATCGGTTTGAAATCATTTAGCCAGATCAAGTTGAAACCAATTAGACATATAAAACTGTTTAGACAAAGTATTTGAAACTGAATGAACTTGGGTCTCCAAATGGTCTTGAGACCGTTTGGACTCAAATGGTCTTAAGACCGTTTGGTCCAAACCCTCTCAAAACTGAATGGACCAAAAAGATATATATCCATCAACTAAATTGATTTCAGGGTTTCACTTGTTGAATCCACCTATCAATTGAAACATTAAATTAACCTCAAATGAACCATTAATTCACCCTTCAATTGAACCATCAATTAGGGTTTTGAATTCAAGAAACCATCAATTAGGGTTTTAACCTAATTGAATTAGGGTTTGAAATCGAGATACCTTCAATTGTTGACATTGTAGGACTAATTCTATTGAAATCGTTAAATCATCACTTAGACATGTCATGACCTGACCTCAAATGGACTTGAGGTCATTTGGTTGACCTCCAAACGGTCTTGAGACCGTTTGTCTAGTCCCATCATTGAAATTTGTGAAACTCAATTAGGGTTTGCATCATAGAATCGATCATCAATTGAGCTATTGATTGTATTTCAATTTGATATCACTGGATCTCCAACCATCCAATCATACTTCATCATAGACTTCCAAATGGTCTTGGTTGACCTCCAAATGGTCTTGAGACCATTTGGGTGACCTCCAAATGGTCTTGAGACCGTTTGGGTTAGTCAACCCAAAAATTTAATCAATCAATTGAGAATTCAGCACTCAACCCGATTAGGGTTTAATACTTGATGGACCTTTAACTAATGAACCCTTTGAAACCAACGAATTGGATTTAATGGGTCATCAACCATCAACATCAGCATATGAACTCCAAATGGTCAACTGTGGTCAACCATTACGGTTTGATGAAACCGTTTGGCTAACTTTATTGAAACCGTTTGGTCTCAAACTTTTGAAACCGTTTTCCTAGGTTATTTTTGAGGTGTGTGGTTAAGATGATGTCATCATCATCAAGCTATAAAACCAAGAAACTTTTTGTGATTTTCATGGTGATTGCATCAATCAATCAAATAAAATTACGAGAATGAAGAAAGAATCAACAATTGATAGAGGTATGAAATCAATAATAACTTTTAAGGGTTCAAGTTATATAACCCGCCTTCAAATAAACCTCAAACTCCACATATTTAATGGTGAAAGCAACACCTTCCACTATCCTAAGCTCGTCCTTAAGCTTTAAGTGAAAAGGAATGGCTAGAATTGAAGATGGAATGGAGATAAGAAGAAATCATGCAATGATTTTCGATTTCCACCATGGAATCATGGTTGAAAGTGATCAAGAGGCTTACCTACAGGTTGGAACTTGTCCCGTATTTCTCCTTAGTCCCCTTGAGATTTTCCATGGAAAGGAAGAAAGACATTTCAAAAAAGAGTCCTTGGTTAAGTGGGAAATGGGATATATATAAAGGATTTTCAAGGAGAGAGAAAGTTTATAAAATTCCTTCAACTCCCCAACTTGATGCCACACACTCCCCACAACTCCTTGCCTATGAATCCATATTATTTCCCTTTGCAATCCTCTTCATTATCCATGAATTAAAGGAAAAGCAAATTAAGCACCTTAACCCTTATAATAATAATATCCATAAATTAGTGGATATTACTTTTCTTTATTTAATGTGAGTGGGTTATCCACTTGATTTGAGATATTTCGTGTCCTTTGAAAGGCATAAGAACGTCCACACTTATATAATTTCAACCATTACCATTTTGGTTGAAGGGAACTCAATTAACATATTTATTTTTGCATAAATTTGAAGTAAAGTTCCAATTATGCTTAAATCTTGATTATTTTAATTTCAAGATTCTCTCTCTTCCAAAATGATTCAAATGAGGCACCCCTCTCAAATTCTTTTCTCTACATGCTGCCAAGAATCATGAGGGACCCTTTTGAAATGGTATTTTTCATATTGAACCCTAGGTTTTTGGGTAAATTGCACATTACCCCAAAACTAGGTTTTAATGCACAACATTGCTCAACAAGCTCTTTCTTGTTATTCAGGCTTCTACAAGCCATGCCTCTGCATCATTTTCACTCTAATGATTCTTCAACACTAGAGGAACATTTCACCATGCACAATTTGCAATTTAACCCCTCAACTTGGGTAATTTGCACTTTAGTCCAAAACAAGTAAAACATTATTCAAAAAGGACTAAAATTGAAATATAAGTTCCTCTTGAGCCTTAATTACTTTTCAAGAGATAAGAGAAAGCATATAATCAACTTTATTAAGCAATACATCTAGGTTTAAGCATAACCCAGGTCAGGAATGTTACAAATTATAAACCCCTAACAAGGATTTCGTCCCCAAAATCCCAGGAAAAGGAGAGACATATTTTATTCATTTATCATACCATCAAGTCTCCACATAACATCTTAAAGTCATGGAGATACCATAGATCTTTAATCCACACAAAGTTCTTCCACAGAGGGTTATTCTAAGAAAATATTTTTAGCTTGATAAAGTTTTCCACTATAATTACAATTGTTCCTTCCATTAGTTCAACCTTATCAATGTTTATGTTTATGCAGAGCATAAACCCCTAACATATGATGTCCATATTATTTTATGTAACTAGATTGATTTCACATTTGGCAAATATAGGTAACCAACATAAATCATCAATTATTTCTCAAGTACTATAATCCTTACTTTAGTATTCATCATATGTGTTGAGAACACATCTCATTCTTATCATATTCATTTCTCTGTTGTTACCACTGAAGGTATACATGTACAAGGTATTTCTTTTATTTTAGGACATTTCTTGTTCCATATATCATTATCTTGGAACCAAAGTCCAAAGCAAACTGATACTTTTCTAAGTATCCATCAACGAATTATTTCTAATCCATGTATATCAAATGTCATAATACTTACTTGATTGCCATGTTAATGGAAGAAAGAAACATAAAGGAACATACCTCTATCATTACCCAAGGTTTTTTTTATCAAAGAGGAAACATATATTTAACAGAGGTAATCAACTTAGCAATCCTTTATTTATTTGGGAAAGTTCACCTAGCAGACCCTATGTGGTTGGGAAAATTCACTTAGCAATCTTTCATTAGTTGGGAAAGTTCACTTAGAAATCCCTCATTAGTTGGGAAAGTTCACTCAGAAATCCCAATGTAATTGGGAAAGTTCACTTAGCAATCCCTCATTAGTTGGGAAAGTTCACTCAACAATCCCTATGTAATTGGGAAAGTTCACTTAGAAATCCCTCATTAGTTGGGAAAGTTCACTCAGCAATCCCTATGTAATTGGGAAAGTTCACTCAGCAATCCCTATGTAATTGGGAAAGTTCACTCAACAATCCCTATGTAATTGGGAAAGTTCACTTAGCAATCCCTCATTAGTTGGGAAAGTTCACTCAGCAATCCCTATGTAATTGGGAAAGTTCACTCAGCAATCCCTATTTAATTGGGAAAAGCAATCCCTATGTAATTGGGAAAGTTCACTCAGTAATCCCTATGTAATTGGGAAAGTTCACTTAGCACTCCCTCATTAGTTGGGAAAGTTCACTCAGCAAGCCCATGTAATTGGGAAAGTTCACTTAGCAATCCCTATGTAATTGGGAAAGTTCACTCAGCAATCCCTATGTAATTGGGAAAGTTCACTCAGCAATTCCTATGTAATTGGGAAAGTTCACTCAGCAATCCCTATTTAGTGCACATAGGATGTGATGAAAATACCCTACCATATTTCCAGTTGCATTAAGCTCACTTGATTGTCTCAAAATGACTACCTAATCAGAGTAATAAAAATGATAACAATCTAAGAGTTCCATACTTACCCTATCCTCAATAATTATATACCTGGCCAGGGTATACAAGTACTGAGATTAGGTAGTATGCACTTTAGGTATTATTATGTTCTTTACTTTTCATGTCATTACCATCTCATGGTTTGTCATTCCTGGACTTCCTCTAGGTATCTCACATATACCTCTTCCTCTTTCACACAGAAAAGAGAAATTATAAAGCATTCAAAAGAAGAATGAGAAAAATATAAATCCTCATCCTTGTGTCCTTATAGGACTAATCAAAGGAAGCTCAAAACAACTACTTTCTTATTTTTAACACATACCATCATGAAATGGAATATTAGAATGAAACTATTTCATCTGACCCGTCTCATCTTGCGGTTTGTTTACTGTTGATCCTATGCTCGATGGTTGGGTGCCAATGAACCAACTTGGGACGTCTGTCCACGTCCCCTAGTGTTACTAGAAAACTGCCTCCTCTGAAAGACTTACTGACTCTGCCTTGGGGGTGGAGTCCATTGAATTCTCGTCTGGATAATCCTTTGCTAGATGTCCCGATTGTCTACATTGGTAACAGACCCTGGTCGCAAAATAGGGTCTATGAGATCCAGTTACCGATATTGATGCAATGTCGGGGGCTCTACTTGGAGCAATACTACAGTCCCTACCCCTGCTTGATGTCCATTGCACCTGGGTGTTGAATCTTGATGATGCTTCCGGTGCAGAGATCCTCGGCTTCTTTAAACTTTCATATCTCTATCCTTGAGACAAAGTGTAATCCTTCTTATTATTGGTTTGTCGTTTCTCGATTACAGACTTTTCTATCCGTCTCACAGACTCTACAAAGGTAGCAAACCTCTCCCTATTCTCTAGAGCAGACACAGAATTGGTTAATTTAGCATTCAACCCCTTCTCAAAATGCCGGATTCTTTCCTCATCGGTAGTTTCCATATGCGGACAAAACCGCAATAGCTTCATGAACTTAGCCTCATACTCACTAATGTTCAGTGGCCCTTGCTTTATCTGCTCAAACTGAGATGTTTTCTCATCTAGGTAAGTCTTAGGGAAGTATCTAATGATGAATTCTTGTCGAAATTCTTCCCATCTGATCTCAACACCTGGCCTCTTGTCTTCTTCTATAATCCACCAGTGACCAGCACTCCCTTTTAGGAGGTACACTACATGTCTTACCTTCTCAGATTCAAGAATATCAATGATCCTGAAACCTTTCTCTAGCTTTGTCAGCCACAAATCAGCATCTGTTGGATCAGATGTACCAGCATAATCTATGGCTCCAACCCGGCGAAGTCTCTCAAAAGTCTTGTCGGCTCCATATCCCTCATTTTGGGCCAGTGCCCTACGTGCAGGTGGTGGCATCCTGTCTTCTATATGTGTCATGGTTGCCATGAACTGCCCAAACAAAGCATGGTAGGCTGGGTCCAGCTAAGGTTGTTCAGGTACAAGCCCTTCCCTAATCTGGTCTCTTGCACCTCCTCCTGGTGCAGCAACACTACTATTAGCAGCGTGTTCTTCGTGTGTTCCAGACATCTTCAAGTTTTTCTTCTCCACCTATATCAGCAGAAGTCACTATCAGATAAAGTGGAAGACACTAGAACAGATTCAACCTCTTAGTCCTATGTCTCTATAGACTGAACGAACCTATAGCTCTGATACCACTAAATTGTGACACCCCGATAAAAAAATAATTTACTTAAGCAAAAACATTCATTAACACTGGATTACTAAAAATCACTAAAAATTATAACCTTTTTCAAAGAGATCCACAAAGGACAACTCTTTCAAAGAGAACCAAAGTAATTTGATTTCATTCTGGTTCACTAATACATATCTTGTATCATCTCATCTCAAGGATTACAACATCAACTGTTCTGTTAAACTGTATACAGACAACATAAAAACATTTAGGCATCAAGCCAAAATCTTAGATCGATTCATTAACACCAACTACAGACTCCGAGGACCTGAGAGTGCAAATTTGACACATAGGATTTTATTCACACATATACAAAACTTGATAGCCAGTGTCTCCACCTGAGAATTCACTGCTATTCCCGGTGCTTCTGCTGTTCTTCTCTGACTACAAGGTTCCTGCCTCCTTGTCCGTGTCAACATAAAAATGTGGATCCCATGGGGGTGAGACAATTGTAAATTGCCCCAGCGAGAGATATAACTCTCTGCCAAGAACATTATTATTGTAGTTATTGGATTAACACTGAGTAGAGGAAATTTATATTTAACAACAACTAGTTCAATCTCTAAATCAATTAGAGCAATATTCTTATTCAAATCACTTCAGCTATAACTTGATAAGGCAGTCTATCATTTACACCATAAGGAGTTAAAACACATGTATAACATTGATCCTTCCAAGATTCACCAAGTAGAGTAACATCATCCCATGATTATGGATCATGGGTATTCAACCCTCATTTTATCATAGAGCACTTGTTACCACTTATTGGGTAACTAATACCTTCAAGTCATCTGACCAAGGAAATCATGATTCTTGCTACACAAGCACTCCACACAGTTCACAAAGCTCGTATCACCTCTTGTTACCCCTTAATAAGCAACAAGGATATTATGGCTTAGGAAGTCCATAAACAATATCAATAATTAAAACATCATATGGCACAAAGGGCTCATTAATTTCAAGTTACCTCACACTAAGCAACAAAGCATATGAAGGCTTTTAAAGTCCATAAAACATTTTCAATATACAGAGCATCATAGCTCATACGTGGCTATGCTCATCATATCAACATACCTGCATGATTAATACTCATGATAACAATTATATCCATTACATATCAGTGCCATGCAATACAAGGGTTTTCTTATTACATTCATAACTTATCAATCAGTATTTGAGCTTCACATAGAATTACTCTGTGTTAGGATTTCACATAGAATCACTATGTATTAGAGTTTCACATAGAATTACTCTGTGTTAGGATTTTACATAACATTACCTTGTGTTAGGGTTTCACATAGCATTACCCTGTATTTGGGTTTCACATAGCATTACCATGTATTAGGGTTTTACATAACATCACCATGTGTTAGGGTTTCACATAGCATTACCATGTAGTAGGGTTTTACATAACATCACCTTGTGTTAGGGTTTCACATGTCATTATCCTATATTAGGATCACATCATTCCCCTAGATTAGGGGTTCACTCAGTATTGCCCTAAATTAGTGTTTAAGTTCATCAGTCAACTCAATTAGGGTTTTATGATCTCTTTATCAAGGATCATACCCTAATTATATATCCCATTCATTTTGAATGTGTTGGGATTGATTACTACATTATTATTATACATGTATGAATTTCCCTTTCTCATCCTCTCTAGGATGTTCTCTACTCCAATCTTAATCAGATTGAGTCTATTCTTTATTCAAATACATGTAATTAGGGTTATCATAATGTATTGGACTATTGCATTAATATGCATCAAAAGTTAATCCCACTAAGGGTACAAATCACTCTATTACCTTAAAGGTACAACCATTGTAATCATCATTGATTTTCATCATAAACAATCAAGTAGTTGATTGACCTTCAATCATCTTAGACATCCAAACAGTTTTGATTAATTAAATCCCAAATAGTCTTGGGAACTTACACCCCAAACAATCTTGACCAATTAGACTCCAAACGGTCTTACTAAACTAACCTCCAAACGGTCTAAGACCATTTAGACCTCCAAACAGCCTTGATTACATTGGCCATCGAATCGGTTTGAAACCGTTTAGCCAAATAAAGTTGAAACCGATTGGACATTTAAAATCATTTAGACAAAGTATTTGAAACAAAATGAACTTGGGTATCTAAAAGGTTTGAGACTGTTTGGTCCCAAACAATCTTGAGACCGTTTGGACTCAAATGGTCTTAAGACCGTTTGGTCCAAACCCTCTCAAAACTGAATGGACCAAAAAGATATCCATCAACTAAATTGATTTCAGGGTTTCACTTGTTGAATCCACCTATTAATTGAAACATTGAATTAACCTCAATTGAACCCTTAGTTCACCCTTCAATTGAACCATCAATTAGGGTTTTGAATTGAAGAAACCATAAATTAGGGTTTGAAATCGAGATACCTTCAATTGTTGACATTGTAGGACTAATTCTGTTAAAATCATTAAATCATCACTTAGCCATGTCATGACCTGACCTCAAACGGTGTTGAGGTCATTTGATTAACCTCCAAATGGTCTTGAGACCATTTTACTAGTCCCATCATTTAAATTTGTGAAATTCAATTAGGATTTGCATCATAGAATCGATCATCAATTGAGCTATTGATTGTATTTCAATTTGATATCACTCGATCTTCAACCATCCAATCATACTTCATCATAGACTTCCAAATGGTATTGGTGGACCTCCAAACGGTCTTGAGACCATTTGGGTGACCTCTAAACAGTCTTGAGACCGTTTGGGTTAATCAACCCAAAAATTTAATCAATCAATTGAGAATTCAGCACTCAACCCGATTAGGGTTTGATACTTGATGGACCTTTAACTGATGAACCCTTTGAAACCAATCAATTGGATTTAATGGGTCATAAACCATCAACATCAGCATATGAACTCCAAATGGTCAACTATGGTCAACCATTCCAAACAGTTTTGAAATCATTTGGTCTCAAATAGTTTGATGAAACTGTTTGGCTAACGTTATTGAAACCCTTTGGTCTCAAACTTTTGAAATCATTTGCCTAGGATATTTTTGAGGTGTGTGCTTAGGATGATGCCATCATCATCAAGATATAAACCCACAAATATTGATATGATTTTCATGGTGATTGCATCAATCAATCAAATAAAATTTCGAGAATGAAGAAAGAATCAACAATTGATAGAGGTATGAAATCAATAATAACTTTCAAGGGTTCAAGTTATATAACCCGTCTTCAACTGAGCTTCAAAGCCTCAGCCTCCACGTCTTTAATGGTGAAATCAACACCTTCCACTATCCCAAGCTCGTCCTTAAGCTTTGAGTGAAAAGAAATGGCTAGAATTGAAGATGGAATGGAGATAAGAAGAAATCATGCATTAATTTTTGATTTCCACCGTGGAATCATGGTTGAAATTGATCAAGAGGCTTACCAACAGGTTGGAACTCGACCCTCTATTTCTCCTTAGTCCCCTTGAGCTCTTCCAAGGCAAGGAAGAAATAAATTTCGAAAAAGAGTCCTTGGTTGAGTGGGAAATGGGATATATATAAAGGATTTTCAAGGAGAGAGAAAGTTTATAAAATTCCTTCAACTCCCCAACTTGATGCCACACACTCCCCTCAACTCCTTGCCCACGAATACATATTATTTCACTTTGCAATCCTCTTCATTATCCATGAATTAAAGGAAAAGCAAATTAAGCACCTTAATCCTTATAATAATAATATCCAAAAATTAGTGGATATTACTTTTCTTTATTTAATATGAGTGGGTTATCCACTTGCTTTGAGATATTTCGTGGCCTTTGAAAGGAATAAGAACTTCCAAACTTATCTAATTTCAACCATTACCATTTTGGTTGAAGGGCACTTTAATTAACATATTTGTTTTTGCATAAATTTAAGTAAAGTTCCAATTATGCTTAAATCTTGATTATTTTAATATCAAGATTCTCTCTCTTCCAAAATGATTCAAATGAGGCGCCCCTCTCAAATTATTTTCTCTACATGCTTCCAAGAATCATGAGGGACTCTTTTGAAATGGTATTTTTCATATTGAACCCTAGGTTTTTGGGTAAATTGCACATTACCCCATTACTAGGTTTTAATGCACAACATTGCTCAACAAGCTCTTTCTTGTTATTCAGGCTTCTACAAGCCATGCCTCTGCATCATTTTCACTCTTGTGATGCTTCAACACTAGAGGAACATTTCACCATGCACAATTTGTAATTGAACCCCTCAACTTGGGTAATTTGCACTTTAGTCAAAAACAAGTGAAACATTATTAAAAAAAGTACTAAAATTGAAATATAAGTTCCTCTTGAGCCTTAATTACTTTTCAAGAGATAAGAGCAAGCATATAATCAACTTTATTAAGCAATACATATAGGTTTAAGCATAACCCAGGTCAGGGATGTTACACCCATAATGAGATGAAATAACCATTTGGTTGCAGTCTAAATACATACTTATTCCCGTTCCAAGAGTAGAGATGGTGAGTCCCACCTCGCCAGTACACCATCCAATCTAAGTTGAAATGTGCATCACATGCCTCCACATCATGAACATCTCGATATTAGGTTTACTTCCATGAAAAACTGGTCTCGAACCCACTTAGGTTATCACACAATCCTTAGTCATCTCCTCTAGGTCTATAGGGTGCCGATACTTTTAGGGTCACCCTCTCCCTTTATGCAAGCAGGGAGTGCCCACCTCAAATACCCTTTGGGATCCATGAGCTCATGAAGGTGATCAATTCCCTAACCCATGGTCCTTGGACATGATAGTTCTTACCTCCTGGCCCTATGGTCTTGTGCAACTAGGGAATTAGGTGACTCCCACTCCCATCGGTCTTATCCCTACCTGATCTTAGGATTCTATCATGGTATATCTCAAACTTGAAAACTTGCCCAAGTCTCCATCATCTCTCTCAACATACATGGTCAGACTTACATCCTTTCATAGGGATCATGGCGAACTACCTACCTCATTCAGGCCCCATATAGGTTACCTCCATGGCAACACATCTACATGCCCTTAGAGATGGTCACACCAGGGTCTATAGGTTCATTCTCATACCATGTGTTCTCCACTTAGCTCATCAAGCTCCTATGAGAACACTCTTTAGGTTACCTTGAACCAAAACCAAAGTTGGTACTCACCTTACTGAAGGGTCACTCCCCAGGATGGGAGAAAACTATCTCCTGATGGCAACAAAGGTCACAAACACCCCTACATCTAGGGTTTACATCAACATGAGCATGCTTATCCCTATCAAGCTACTAAGGCACGCAGCTAAAAAGAAGACCACCTACTAAACCATGCTAGGTCTCCTTGATATGTCATACTTGTTCCTATTCCTCAACATCGGACCAAGATCATACATGTGACATCCCGCTATCACACAAACAGCGAAACGCCACGTGAAAATGTGCGGAACTACCATAGACCACATATTATCAAAAACACGGGTTAATTAAAACCGATTGAGGAAAACATGCATAGGGGAACTGTTATATCTAGATCCTGCAAGAAAATATGTTATAGATATATTATAAGCTAGATATCCCTGTTTTAAAGAAAAGCAAATTAAGCACCTTAATGCTTATTATATTAATATCCTAAAGTTAGTGGGTTTTTCTTTTTCTTATAATAAGGTGAGTGGAGTTTCACCTCCTTAGGATATTTTCGAGCCTTTTCAAGGAACAAGGGTGTTCACACTTGAACAAATTCAACCCTCTCGTTTTTGGTTGAAATCCCTTCAATTATTTTTATTTATTTTTGCATTAAATTGAATTAGGATTTCAATTATGCTTAAATCTTGATTATTTTAATATCAAGATTCTCTCTCCTTCAAAGTAGCTCAAATGAGATGCCCTTATCATTTTATTGCCTCTAAAAGATGCCAAGACATATTAGGAACTATTTTGAAGTGGTAATTTCCATATTGAGCCCTAGGTTTTGGGTAAATTGCACACTACACCAAAACTAGGTTTTAATGCACAAACATTGCTTTATCAGCTCTTTCTTGGTACTCAGGCTACCACAAGCCATACATCTGCATCATATTCATTACCATGATGCTTCAACACATGAGGAAAATATTAGCATGCAACATTTGCAAATTAACCCCTCAACTTGGGTAAATTGCACTTTAGTCCAACACAGACACAAATAGAAATATGAGTTCCTCTTGAGCTTAAATAATTTTCAAAACACAAGATCAAGCATTTAATTTACTTCATTAAGCAAAACACCTAGGGTTAAAGCATAACCCAGGTCAGGGATGTTACAAGTTATCCACCCCTTACAAGGGTTTCGACCCCGAAATCATTTAAGAGAAAAGAGAAGGGTACTTCCTCCTCATCTCTTCCTCTAGTTCCCACATAGCTTCTTCAATACCACGGTGATTCCAGAGAACTTTTACAAGACATATGTCTTTCTTTTTCAGTTTCTTGATTCTTCTATCAAGAATCAAAATAGGTCCTTCAACATATGATATATCATCATTTAATTCAACCTCCACATGTTGTAGAATTAACTCTGTGTCAGGATGACACTTCCTCAACATGGAGATATGGAACACTGGGTGCAATCTATGCAGCTCAGGTGGCAACTCCAGCTTATAGGCTACATTTCCCATCCTCTCAATGATTGGATAAGGCCCCATAAATCTAGGAGCTAACTTGCCCTTCTTTCTAAATCTCAGGATACCTTTCCAAGGTGAAACCTTGAGATACACTCTGTCTCCAACATGGAATTCTAAGGGTCTACGATGCTTATCAGCATAAGATTTTTGGCTATCCTGGGCATCTTTCAACTATTGTTGTATGACTTTAATTTTCCCAGTTGTTTGTTGTACTAGCTCAGGACCCAAAAGTTGGTACTCTCCTGTTTCATACCAACATAAAGGAGATATACAACGTCTACCATATAAAGCCTCATATGGTGCCATCTCAATACTGTGTTGATAGCTATTATTATAAGCAAATTCTATCAAGCTCAGATGTAGATCCCAACTTCCTAAAAACTAAAGGACACATACCCTAAGCAAGTCCTCCAAAGTTTGTATAGTCCTCTCAGATTGTCCATCTGTCTGAGGATGAATGGTTGTACTAAACCTTAATTGAGTACCCAAAGCTTTATGGAGTCACTCCCAAAAATGACTCGTGAACTGGAGACCTCTATCAGAAACAATAATAGATGGTACCCCATGCAAACACACTATCTCATCTATGTATACTTGTGCAAGCTTCTCAGCAATGTAGGTTGTTTTGACAGGAATGAAATGTGTTGACTTTGTCAACCTGTCAACTATCACCCAAATGGAATAATGACTTTTGGCTGTTCTAGGAAAACCTACCACAGAGTCCATGGTCACATGATCCCATTTCCACTGCGGTATAGGTAAGGGTTGCATTGTTCTTGTGGTCTTTTGATGTTCAGCTTTAACCTGCTGACACACCGGACATCGCATAACAAACTCAACAACATCCTTCTTCAATCCAGGCCACCAGTACATATCTTTTATGTTATGATACATCATGGTTCTCCCTAGATGCATAGCATACATCAAAGAATGAGCTTCTTCCAGGACTAACTTTCTTTAGTTATCAGTATCAGGTACTACCATCCTTCCATGGTAACAAACTACCTGATCATCTGAATCATGGAAACCATCTCATTTCTCACTATGATACTCTGATCTGATCTGTTAAATCATAGTATCAACCTAATGTGCTTCCTTGATCTACTGTCTCAGAGTAGGTTTTACTTGCATCTCAGCTAACAGCCCGGCTAACAACGATACTTTAAGAGGTATGTTGTTTTGCCTCAAGGAGATAAGCATATCTCTCTTAGAGCACACTAAGGAGTTCAATTGTGCTTTATCTAAGGCTGGTGTTGCTGACTTTCTACTTAATGCATCAGCCACCACATTAGCCTTCCCTGGATGATAATCAATTGTACAATCGTAATCCTTGATTAATTCCATCCAGTGACGTTGCCTCATATTCATCTCATGCTGAGAGAAGATATATTTGAGGTTCTTATGGTCTGTAAAAATCTGGAATGTCTCTCCGTAGAGATAATGTCTCCAGATCTTCAAGGCATGGTCTACAACATCTAGCTCTAGATCGTGTGTCGGATAATTCTCCTTGTGTATCTTAAGCTTACGAGAAGTAAAAGAAATCACTTTCTTATCCTGCATCAACACACATCCTAGTCCATTCTTAGATGCATCACAAAAGACTATATACCCCTTTCCCTACTCAGGTAGCACTAACATAGGTGAACTTGTTCATCTTTCCTGAAACAACAGGAAAGATTGTTGACACTTGTCATTCCTGACAAAAGGAGTATCTTTCCTGGTCAACTTGGTTAGGGGTAAAGCTATAGAACTGAATTTCTTAATGAACCTCCTGTAATATCCTGCCAGTCCTAGAAAACTATGTATCTCCGTTGGTGTCTTAGGCAGTTCCCATTATAGGATAGATTCTACCTTCTTAGGATCAACACGAATACCTGAGGCAGATATTATGTGTCCTAGAAAAGAAACTTCTGGTAACCAGAACTCACACTTGCTAAACTTAGCATATAGCTTATGCTCTCTTAGCAAAGTCAAAGCTTGATAAAGATGTTGCTCATACTGTTGAGTATCTTTACTATATATTAGGATGTCATTTATAAAGACGACCACACATTGATCAAGAAAAGGTCGAAAGATTCTATTCATGAGTTCCATAAATGCAACTGGTGCATTAGTTAGTCCAAACGACATAACTATGAACTCATAGTGACCATACATGGTCCTAAAGGAAGACTTAGGTATGTCACTCTCCTTGATATGTAACTGGTGATATCCCAATCTCAGATCTATCTTAGAAAAGATAGTTGCACCATGCAACTGATCAAACAAGTCATCAATCCTTGGCAGAGGATACTTGCTCTTTATGGTTACTTGATTCAACTGTCTATAGTCAATGCACAACCGCATCGATCCATCCTTTTTCTTAACAAAGAGGACCGGAGCACCTCATGCTGAAGTACTTGGTCGGATAAAACCCTTTTCAAGTAACTCTTACAATTGTTTCTTGAGCTCTTCCATCTCAGTAGGTGCCATTCTATATGGCATTTGTGCTATTGGTTGTGTTCCCAGGATTATATTAATCTCAAAATCAATTTCTCAGGACAGAGGAACACCTGGAAGTTCTTTAGGAAATACATCTTCAAATTCCCTGATTATCAAAACTTCAGAAGGATGAGGGCTCTCCATTGTGGTATCTATGACATGTTCCAAGAATGCAAAGCATCCCTACCTCATCAACTTCTCAACTACCATAGCTGACAATAAATAGGTTGGAAGAATCTTTCTTTCTCCCCGAAAGATTCATGTGTCACCATTGTCTGTGAACACATCCTGCTTGGAACCACAATCCAAGACAACCTTATACTTCTCTAGGGTGTCCATCCCAAGGATTATATCGAACCCTTGCATCTCAAGTGGTATCAGATCCATCTGAATGCAATGATCAGAAAAGGAAAGATTGCAGGGAGAACCCACCTCCTGCAACACTGTAGACCCCAGCAAAGGTGTTTCTAGTAGCAAACTGTCTGCTCTATGACTGACAATCAGGTTGTAGTCATGAATCACTTCTCGAGTGATGAAAGAGTGCGTAGCACCTGGATCAATTAATACAGATGCGAAGCAGGATGAAGATATATCAGAATAAAATAGTTCCATATGACCTATCACAACCCAAGGGTTGACTACTGCTTCAGGCTGATTCATAGCATAGAATCTAGTCGTTGCCTATTGTTGACCCTATGCTCGGTTGTTGGACGTTGACGAACCAGCTCGAGATGCTTGTCCACGTCCTCTAGCACCACTGCCAAACTACTGCCTTTGAGAGCCTTGCTGGCTCTGCCTCGGTTGTTGGGTTGTACTCTTGACTTTCTCATGACAATCCCTCACAATATGTCCTTCTTTCCCACATCTGTAACAGGTTACGGTTCCCCACTGTGGCATGGGTAGTCCTGTCACTGACATCGATGTTGAGCTATGAGCTCCCTTCGATGGTAAGCTACGGTCTTTACCCTTGCTTGACGTCCACTGCATCTGGGTATTGAACCTTGGTGGTGGTGTAGGTACAGAAAACCTTGGTTTCTTAAAACTTCCAGAACTCTGTCCTTGGAATTGAGTATACACTTTCTTACTTTTGGTCTATCGTTTTCTCAAACACACACCTCTCAATCTGTCTTACAGACTCCACAAAGGTGGTGAACCTCTCCCTGTTCTCTAAAGTAGACATAGGAGTGGTTAAATCGGCATTCAATCCTTTTTCAAAACACCTGATTCTCTCCTCATCATTGGATGCCATATGCGGACAAAACCGCAACAACTCCATGAACCTAGCTTCATATTCACTAATGTTCACCTGACCTTGCCTCAATCTCTCAAATTGAGAGATCTTCTCATCTAGATACATCTTGGGGAAGTATCTAGGAACAAATTCTCATTGGAATTCATCCCATCCGACTTCAACTCCTGGCCTTTTACCTTCTTCTATGGTCCACCAGTGACCCGCACTCCCCTTAAGGAGGTACACAGCATGCGTCACCTTCTCATTTTCATGAATCATAAGGATTCTGAAGGCTTTCTCTAGCTCAATCATCCACAAATCAACGTCTTCTGGGTCAGCTGTGCCAGCATACTCTATGGCTCCTACCCGACGAACACGTTCAAAGGTCTTGCCAGATCCATGTCTTTCATCATGGGCTGGTTCCCTAGGTACAGGTAGTTGCATCCTATCTGTCATGTTAGTCATAGCTGCCATAAACTGTCCAAAATTGGCTTGGAAGGCTGGATTCCCCATATCAGCTTGGTTGAACTGGGGTTGTTCAGGCACATGTTCCTCTCTATTCTGGTCCCTTGCACCTCCTCTGTGTGCAACAACACTTCTCTCAGCAGCATGTTCATCATGTGATCCAGTCATCTTTAAGTTCTTCTTCTCCTATATGAGCAGAAGACACTTATCAGATAAACTGAAAGACACTAGAACAGACTCAACAACCTTAATACTATGTCTCTGTAGACTCAGCAAACAATAGAGCTCTGATACCACTAAATTGTGACACACTATTATGACAACCATTATTAAGTAAGCGTAAACCAACATTAGCAGCGGAAAATAACCAAAAATCACTAAAAAATTAAAACCATTTATCAAGAGATGCATTATAGGAAAAACTCTTCCATTCAGGACCAAAGTACTACATTGCATCCTGGTTCATATGCATATACATAACATGTATCATCCCTTCTCGAGGAATACAAGTCTTAGATCAACTTATTAAAAATACTAACTCCTAGGACCTGAGAGTACAGAGACGACATATAGGACTATCTACACAAAACTGATCAGCCAGTAATTCCACCTGTAGTATTACTACTGTTCTTCTTGTTGCAGCTACTGCTCTTCCCTAGCTAGGGGATTTCTGCCTCTACCTCATCCGTGTCCACCTAAAAATGTTGGATCCCACTGGGGTGAGACAATATGTAAATTGCCCCAGCGAGAGATATAACTCTCCGCCGAAACATTGCTATTGCAGTTTAATAAAAATAAATTGAGTAGATTATTCATAAATGTCCAACAACAGATAAATCAATATCTAAACTAATTAAAGCAATATACTTATTCAGAATAATTCAGCTTTAGCTTGATAAAGAAGCATGTCACTATTTAGCAAGATTTTGAAGAAACATGTATGTCATTTATTCTACAATATATTGAGAAATGTAACATCAAACAGTGATTCTCACATTTTGAACTTAACAAATGTGTTACACGGCTGATTACATTTTACAATCATGCTTATTAATTATGCCCCGATGAGATGAGGTATACCGCTCATCCTCAACCAACCACTGCGAAGGCGAAATCGGTACCATACAAGGTCAAAGGAAGAACCAAGCTCCATGACCTCTCACATCTCGGTCAGTGCAAGACAACAAGTAGAACTAAGTTAACTTCTCAACATAGCGTTCCAGGGTATACTGGAAATTTCGCTACAGAGTTACAGTGGCAACTACACTCTCATCGGCAATCGAGAGATTTCTTGTTTATCTCCTCGACCTGACATTAAATATCATTGGGAGATTAGTGATACATCCAATCCAACCATCGGGAGATTCATGATACATCCATCCTAACACATGAAGGATTGAGAGGTTTAATGTTTACCTTCCATCAATCTCTTCACATGGGTGTAAGGATATTTTTTGCCTCTTTACCCCCACATATTCAAAAATATGTGTTCCAGGAAATCCCATAGGAAAACCTATTTCACCATCACCAGCTTTTGACGATGATGGATCTATGGTCATGGCTCTACATGATAAGATTTCACTTGATTAATTAAGTACATTACCATATTCTTTTAGCATCAATCATGTTTTCAAACATACATTATTAGAACAATTGCTACAAAGAATGTGGTATACTTCCATCAAGTATTTTTCAAAGCTTAATGAAACATTGGGATCTCAATCCCTTATCTCAGGTCTGGGATTTATCATCCCTCATCATCTTAATACCTTCATGTCATCTGACCAAGGTAATCATGGCACTTCTTACACAAGCATGCCACATGGCTCTCAAGGCCATCATGTCACCTCTCACTAGGTAACACTGCATAAAATGGCTCACAAGGCCTATTGAATGCTTTCAATAAATAAAGCATCATAGCTCATACCTGGCTATGTTCATCATCTCATGATACTTGCATGGTTAGCACAGATGATAATAGTTACATCAATTACATACCAGTACCATGCAATACAAATATGACATTACTATTCAAGGGTAACACTACTGTCCTTTACTCATATTAGGGTTTCCCATTACCTTTCAATTGGGAATACTCATCCCATCACCCAGATCAGGGTTATGGTTTTTCATCATATTGCCCAAGATTAGGGTTTCATATAGCATTTCATAGCATGACCCTATGTTTGAGTTCCACATCTCATTGACACATCAGGGTTTCACATCATATCTCTCTAGATTAGGGTTCCTCATGAAATCACCCTAGATTAGTTGTATCACTCAATAATCCCACAATCAGGGTTTACTATTCATCCAAATTAGGATTTCACAGTCAATTACCCATAATTAGGATTGATGTGCAATTATCTCCAATTAGGGTTTACTATTCATCCCAATTAGGGTTTCTATTCAATTACCCATAATTAGGGTTTACTATTCATCCAATTAAGAGTTTTGCATCACATTACCCTAAATTAGGGTTATTCATCTCATCACCCTTGATTAGGGTTACACTATTACCCTAGATTAGGGTTTCACCAAGAATTTTCCTGAATTAGGGTTAAGATTCATTAACCTTCTCAATTAAGGTTTATATTCAAGATTAGGGTTTTATGATCTCTTTGTTGAGGATCATGCCCTTAATCATCACATGAATCATATCCATGTATGAATTCATCTCTATAATCCTCTCAACTTGATTAGGTTACATCATACCTTCAATCAAGTACATACAACTATGATTGACATAATGTACTGATTTATTGCTTTTATAAGCAATTAGGGTTTATCTCTTTAAAGATATTAATCACCTAGGTACTTTTAGGGATTCAACCTTGTACCTAACATTGATTGGCATCACTATCCATCATTGGATCAATGGAACAATCATCATCCACAAGTTACAATTGATTGAACCACAATTGACCTTCAATCGATTTTGAAGTTTCAACACCAAACGGTTTTGAAACCATTTGATCCCAAACAGTTTTGAAATCGTTTCACCCCAAACGGTTTCAAGACCATTTGGGCTCAAACGGTCTCAAGACCGTTTTCCCAAATTGGTCTCAAAACTACAAGGGTTCTATATTTATAACTCATCCATCAATTGGATATGATTGGTTACGTTGAAGCCTTCAATCGATTGAATTATTGAAGTTCAACATTGATTGAACATTGGATCTTTAGCCTTCAATCCTCATCCTTGACCATCCAAATGGTCTTGAGGTGCTTTGACCATCTCAAACAGTCTTGAGGTGCTTAACCTCAAATGGTGTTGAGGTGCTTGACCTCAAACGGTTTTGAGATCCATTACCCATTCAGTTTTGGACTCAATTACCCAATCGATTTAGAAATCATTACCCAATCGATCTTGAAGGAATTATCCAATAGGTCTTGGGTATTATTACCCATTCGGTCCTGTGCATTCTTACCCATTCGATCTTGGGTGGAATACCCATTCAGTTTTGAATGGGATTATCCATTTGGTCTTGAATGGAATTACCCATTCGGTCTTGCACTCAAATGTCCATTCGGTTTTGAAACCGAATTCACTCAATCGATTTTGAAATCGAATTAACCCATTCGGTTTTGCAAACTGTTTGCCCACTTCCTTGGTTGAGGTGGGTGCTTGTGATGATGACATTATCATCAACCTTCAAACCCACAAAATCTACTTCCATCTCTATGGAAGTTGCATCAATTAATCAAAGGTAATTCAAGAAGAACAATTGAATCAATTGAATGGAAAAATTGAGTTCAATAGCAATAGTTAAGGGTTCAAGTTATATAAACCACCTTCAATTGAGCTTCAAAGCTCCAAGATCACGTCAAAAATGGTGGATGAAGCTCTTGCAACTCTTGAAGGCTCGTCCTCAAGCTTTGGAGTGAAACGTTTGGCTAGGATTGAAGAGGGAATCGAGATAAGAAGAAATCTTGCATTTATTTTTTATTTCCACCATGGATTCAAGATGAAAAATGATGAAGAAACTTACCAACATGTTGGGGGTCATATTCATAGTCCTTAAAACTCCCTTGGTCGTTTTGCAAGCAAAGAAAAGAAGTGGGTTCGAAATTATCCTTTCATCTCATGGATAAAGGAGCTTATATGTGAATTTTATTGAAAATTCAATTAAGAGAGAGAAAATAGGAATTATCTCCCCCATTTCCTTGACACTTGCCCCCTTCCTTTCCTTAGGGACGAGGCTATATTCTTTGACTCTTATCCCCTTCAATTATCCATGTTTTAAAGAAAAGCAAATTAAACACCTTAATGCTTATTATATTAATATCCTAAAGTTAGTGGATTTTTCTTTTTCTTATAATAAGGTGAGTGGAGTTTCACCTCCTTAGGATATTTTGGAGCCTTTGCAAGGCACAAGGGTGTTCACACTTGTACAAATTCAACCCTCTCGTTTTTTGTTGAAATCTCTTCAATTATTTTTATTTATTTTTACATTAAATTGAATTAGGATTTCAATTATGCTTAAATCTTGATTATTTTAATATCAAGATTCTCTCTCCTTAAAAGTAGCTCAAATGAGATGACCTTCTCATTTTATTGCCTCTAAAAGATGCCAAGACATATTAGGAACTATTTTGATGTGGTAATTTGCATATTGAACCCTAGGTTTTGGGTAATTTGCACATTACACCAAAACTAAGTTTTAATTCACAAACATTGCTTTATCAGCTCTTTCTTGGTACTCAGGCTACCACAAGCCATACCTCTGCATCATATTCATTCCCATGATGCTTCAACACATGAGGAACATATTATCATGCAACATTTGTAAATTAACCCCTCAACTTGGGTAAATTGCACTTTAGTCCAACACAGACACACCATTAATTCAACATTGTTCAAAAAGGACTAAAATTGAAATATGAGTTCCTCTAGAGCTCTAATTACTTTTCAAAACACAAGATCAAGCATTTAATTAAATTCATTAATAAAAACACCTAGGGTTAAAGCATAACCCAGGTCAGGTATGTTACAACTCACCTCTCGAATCCATGGTGAGAGGAGGGTGTGGCCCAAGAAATTAGAATGAGACTCACCTCTCAACTTAAACGAGATAGGGGTATTGCCCACATCACTAGAGCTCAAACTCACTTCTCAAAAACCAAGGAGAGAAAGGGGTATTTCTCAACAAGAAATCCCCAAACTATGGTTCGGCCAACTAGATCCTAAGGCATATAAACCATCAACAACATTAACAACATCATGCTTACTATATCCATAATATCAACAACATGTACTAGAGCAAGAAACACAACATGCAATGGCCGATCATCCACATTTATGATTCATGCAACATAAAGAAAGTAGTATAGCTAGGGTTATAAGTTATGTAACCTGCCTTAAGCAAACTCCTCAAGCTCTAAAACTCCAAGCTTCAAGCTCCTAGCTCCAAACACACCACTTTCGGCCACATCAAGAAAAGGAACGAGAAGCATAACCTCCATGGTCGAAGAGTAGGCAAGATGGAGAAGAAGATGCTAAGGAGAGAGGGAAGATGCTTACCAAGGAAACAAGGTTCACCTATGGTTCAGCCACCAAGCTAGAGGAAGAAGAAGAGAACTCCTTCAAAGAGATCGGCCACCAACCTTAGCTCCTCCAAGGGTATCGGACACCAAGGTTGCAAGGGAGAGGTGTATCGTGCACTAAGGAAGAGAGGAGAAACAAAGAGATAAAGGTTTCCTAAGGAAGAGAAAGGCAAGGTATACATAGATGAGGATCAAAGGGAAACCAAGGCAAGGTGTCACCCTTCTTGGGGACACATGTCTGATGTCTTGCCACCTTGCAAACCTCATGCACATGCCATGCCACCACTCAACCAAGCATCAACCACATGTCCAAGCTAGGGTGACACAACCAAAGCAAGAAGGTTAACAAAGTCAAAAGCCGACACACCACCACCATCTTGTCTGAAACACCCATGGCTGATACCCCATGGCCGACACAAGGCATCCCTTTCCTGATACAGGGCTCCTCAAAGCAAGGCAAGGCCCAAAAAGGCTCAACCAAGCCCAACATAGCTTCAACAAAGCCCAAGACAACTCAAGGTATGAGCCCAAACCTTTCTCTCAACTTTAGAGGAAGTAAAGAGAGAGAAAGACATCTCTCAATGGTGATAGACTTGCCCATCAACCCTAACTTAGGTTATTTTGCAAGAAGCACCTCCAACTCTCAACAAAACACAAGAAAACCCTAATCACCACTAAAGGTGATTAGCAAGCAACTAAGAACAAGATTTAGGCAAAACAAACAAGGTAAGCCCAAAACAGAGGTCAGGGTCCTTACAATACATACATATGTCACCCACCTATATGTGAAGGGTTCATCAAACATATACCTTAGCCCAAGGGGTTTCCTTCTCCTCTAAACATGAGGGGTGCCATGCTCGAACCTATAGAAACTCAAACCTCATCATGAGCATCGGGTGCACTAGGTACTACTACTTCCCTTCTTAGGTCTAGGAACTCCAGGTTCACTTTTATGCATCAGCTTTCTAACTACATGCTCAACTTTTCAACAACGAACCAAACAGGTACAAGGTATAGCATGCACTTATTATTCTTCCATCTAGGCAACACCTGAGAGTCCTACACTAGGACAACCAACTAGGTGCGAGGCCTCACAACTTGATATTATACCTCATAAAGGTATAAGGAACTCTCCTTCCTGTACCTAGAAGGTAGGAACCTATAACATATGTACATCGGTACCAGAAGCCTCGTCCTTCTTCTAGGGTTTGGTTTCTCTAAAAGCATCTATGATACCACAAGCCTCCAAGGATCATGCATGAGACAACCACAACCATCCACTTAGGTCATCCATTCTAGGTCATAACATACCTGACTTCTCATGGTTCCTTATATCTCAGAGTCTAAGCTTCCAACCCTCTTTCTCAGGTCTTGTTCTCTCCCTCTAGAGCTAACCCAACAACTGACCTTATCACTGGAGTTCTCTCTCTAAGAAGGTAGATCAAGCTCTTAAGGATACATGCATACACCTACCTGGGTGAAACATATGATCCAAACCTATGTTTGATAAATGTTATCCAAAGCTCTTCATACTTATCTCATAAGTTATCCATTATACCCTTCTGGTCTAGGTCTCATCCTACTGCCAACACTACTGTCGTACACTCCTACATGGGTGCATGCTCTTCCATACTCATATAAGCCCATAAGGGTTTCTCTATGGTCACCACTATCCTATTCGATGAAGGAGCTATCCTTCACCCTAACAGGCACGACCCTTCTAAGGTTGGGTCACCCAAAAGGCACTAGGTCAACCAACCTCACCTAGCTCATGCTTCTCACAGGTACTCCAAACTAAAAAGCATGTCAACCAACATATATGGTCGACCATGATATCTAACTCATCACGTCATCTCTCTCTAACAACCTCTTTAGGGTTTAGGGTTAGCATCATCCTCATAGAATGCGTCAGGTCTCTACCTCTTCATGGAGGCCTCTACCTCCAACCCTCTACTCATGCTCCTGACAAGAAGGTCTAACCTCAGGTCTTCCTGAGGGCACAACAACACATGCCATGCACCCTAAGCATGTAACTAATCACTAGTTTGCACGTAAACTATTAAACTTATGTCCATGACATCTTGTTTACTTACTTTTAATTAATTTGATGGAGGATTCCTTAATCTTATCAAACATACCCTGATCACAAGAGCATGGGGAAGAGAGAGAAAAACCCTAAATCCTAGAATCCTTAATTGAATTAGGGTTGAGAAGGGGCGAAATAGATGAGAGTCCTAAATGTATCTTATTTCGAGTCAGAACCTCAGACATTGGGCAGGAAGTCACACTACATCTGGGAGTCCTCGTGACTGACTAGTGGGGCGGAGGAAAATATTGTCAGCTCCTAGACCGTGATCCTTTTCTAGACACCTCCGTCTTTGGAAAATCCTCTAATAACTCCCTTGGGTTCTAAAGAGTTTGTAAAATTTAATAATTATTAGAGATTAAATTGAAAACCATCACTCTGATACCAATTGTAACAACACACACTTTTGAGTGTCTAAAAGACCTTAAAGTCATGAATCGTCACTCATAAATTCCAGGATCAATAGTTTTGCAAATAATAAAAAACAATTAATAAATTCTACGAAAGACTAAACTGGAAAGTTGGAATAAAATAAAACTTTTGCATACCTTTTCAAAATAGGATCTAAGACTTCTATCCGCAGACGAAATCTATCTATTTAATCCTCCTTTGTATTACTTAACTGTATCGTCACATATTTTGATTTACGGTTTTCCCTTTTCAGATAATACCTAAAACGCCAACAAACAAAATGTCGGTCAGCATAAATGAATATGCCGGTATGTGGAGACAAACAAAACATTTCACATAATCTCTAACAACATAATCACAACAAATAGTTGTTAACAATGCAAATTTACATTTTTAATATGACTCCTCAACCGCTTTTACCACCTCTAGAATACCCTCTCTAGGGTTAATTCCTTACAAGTGACTTTAAGGCTACCTTCTCCATCCTAATCTTGGCACCTGGGGTCACCTCTCTGGGTGCCATGTGGTCTTCCCTCCGGGGCTTGACTCACTTGACCTTCCCTCCAGGGCTTGGTCTCTTATCTTACATCCAGAGGGGTATGTTGGTTCGAGCGAGTCACACTTATACTTAAATTGTTATACACATAGTCACTTTAAAGATTGCAGTAATGAAACATCCAAGTAGTTTAATTGCAGTGCAATCGATAAAGCCTTGAGAAACATCAGGAAACTAAAGGATGTACTCATAAATAACCACATACCTGATTTGCAGATTTCACAAGCAATAAGCATTTCCAACCAAGAAAGCAATCCAAGCTAGTAGTTCAACCACACAATCAAGAATCCTGAAAAGCATATGTACTCTATTTACTACACACTTTATTAAGAATCTACTTTATTGATTTGAATTCACTTTCTAGGGTTTCTAATCCAAATCAGGGTTACATTGGGGTTCCTTTAGATCTATTTACAACTTTCTTCTTTTATGTCTATAAAACCCTAAACAACAGATCTTAGTACAAAACCCTAATTACTCACATATTCACATTAGAGACTTTTTATTATCTACTAAGCTTGAGATTAACCTAACATAAATTTTATACAAAGGATCTCGAATTATAACTCATTAAAACCCATTAACACTTAGATTAGGGCTTTTAAGCCCATTAATCCACATTAACATATCAAAACCCCAGATTAAGCTTATTTAGCCCATGGATTATCTACTTAGATATTCAAAACATATTTTTATCAACAACATGTTAATAGGCTTGTAGATTATCCATATTAATCATCTCCACCCCATATAATCATCAAGTGAGGGTTTTTCTCATATTAAAGCATTAAGGTTAACAACATTAATGTAACATCCTTGACCTGGGTTATGTGTTAACCCTAGATGTTTTGCCTAATAAGGTTGATTAGATACTTAATCTTATCTTTGGAAAAGTAATTAGGGCTCATGAAAATCTTATGTTTCAATTTTGGTCCTGTTTGAATAATGTTGGAGCAATGTTTGCTTATTTTGGACTAAAGTGCAAATTACCAAAGTTGAGGGGTTAAATTGAAAATGTTGCATGACAAGATGTTCCTCTGATTTTGAGACATAATAAGAATGAGTATGATGTAGTGGTATGGTTTTCACAAGCTTGGGCACCAAGATTAAGTTTGTAAAGCAATCCTTGTGCATTAAAACTTAGTTTTGGTGTAGAGTGCAATTTACCCAAAACCTACAATTGAATATGCAAATTACCACCTCTAGAGTGTTCCTACTCCCTCCTAGAATCATTTATAGTAGATATAATGAACGAGACACCATGTTTGATTCCATTATGAATGATGGAAACCTTGGTGAAGAAATGACCAAGAAAAGGGTTGAATTTGAAAGCTTAACTTGAGTTGTATCAAGTTGAAAAGCTTATATATGAGTGCCTATCAGTCATGGAGCCCAAGGAGGTGTCACATATCGTTTTTTAAACTCTTGGAAAAGTCCATATCGTGCAAAACACCTCAAGGAGGTGAGTTGTGACGGTCAACAAGTTTCCTTAGAAAAAGTGTATCGGCTTAACTTAAAATAGTGATTAAACCTAGATAACTTATCAAAATGGATATGTAATGGACGATTTTGCATCTCTAGATGATCCTCAACTGTTTTGCAAGACAAGATAAATTTTGATGCATGCATGGACACGTGTCACCCATGCATGACACGTGGCACCTACTAGCTCAAAATGTTGACACCTCATTTTTGCCTTCCTTCATGAACAACAAGTATATATACCCCTAGTTTCACCCCTTGGTGCAATTTTGCGACCCTTACCACCCTCCTACCCTAAGGTATCGTGCATGGGCCTTGGTATATCGCCCATGGCAAGATCATATCAACCAAGTAGGTGAAATTGGCCATATAAGGTGATATCAGCTAATAGGGTGAAGTGTTGAGTGCCATATCATGCAAGTGAGTGCCATATCATCCATGAGGGTTGGCATATCGTGAAAGGACACTAGTGTATCATGCAAGGGTGCTAAGGATCAAGTAGGAGCTCATACGTGACCCTAAGGTGAGGAAAAGATCATCTTCAACCTTGAATTGAAGCATGATTTTAGGGTTTTGATCTTCTTTTCTTTTCTTCTTCACGAATTGCTTATCCGTGGTGATTTCTTGTATATTAAGGAGTTATGAACGAGCCTTGGACTTTTTATAAGTCATCTTCAACCTTAGGAACGTGGAGCTTTGGAGCTTGGAGCTTTGAAGTGGTTCTTAAGGTGAGTTATATAACTTGAACTCAGTCATGTTATTATTCATCACCTAAATTGCTCTACTTAGTGAAATACTTTTAATTCTAAAATTTCCTAAAATAGTTGATGAAATTATGAGTTCTAATAACTTCTTAGACCTGTTTCCACGAATTATATAAGTTGAAACAAAGGTCTAGAGCTTGAAGAAAATGGTGTCACTTTGTAAAATTGATATCGGGCTCATGCATGTTTACAAATAGCCCTAACCCGATATGATGATGCACCTATTTCACTAAAATGATATGGATAGGTTTTTAAACCTTGTTGCACGACATGGAGGTGTAGTATACACCTTTTGCACGATAGGAAGTCTATTATAGACTCCATATACAATACGAGGTCAATTGTATACTTGTAAGTTGACAATAAACCCTAGTTTGGGTAACCCGATATAAGTGAAGTGTAACAAGTGCTATTGCACGACATGGTTGCACGACATGGTTGAACGATAGGGTTGCATGATACACAACCCTAGACAACATGGTAGCCTGACATGGTGATGAGTTGATATCTCTTATACATCATGGGTTACACATTTATGTACCATGTTCTCGACATGATTCAACCCTATACAACTTGTAAAGGTGAGAGAAAGACACTCTTAGAAGTGATGAGTGTAACACCAAGTAATGGTATGGCTAATACCTTGATAGGTGAAATGCATAGAGTGGTTGATAATGGTCAATCCTATATCAACAATGCCTAAACTCAAGATGAGTTCATATCGTTGGCAATGGTTGTATATTCTAAGTGAGTGACTAATGCTCAATATATTACATGATAAATGTGACGAATTGGTGCATAAAGTATTAGGATGGGGAATACCCTAATACAAAGATAAGTTGATGAACTTAAGTAAGTTAAAAGTGATGAGTAATGATACATCAAGACATAATAGATATCACATCCAACACTTCAAGGTTTATGCACCTTAAATTAAATGTACTTGGATGAGTAACACATGAAGTGTTTCATGCCAATTTGTTACATTGAGATGTAATGAGATTAATGCACTATGATAGGTGTAGGCTAACATACCTTGAGAAAGGGTTAAGCCAAGTTAATGAAGTATGATGTAATCATATTCTGGTAAGGATGAGAGAGAAACTCATACATTGTGTTGATAAGCATTTAATGATAAATGATGAGAATAAATAAGTATGATTGAATACTTATGATATCAATGCTTGCTCTTATATATGTGGAGCAATGAATTAGGGTTTGATCATTGATAATATGATTTTGAAAACCTAAATGGTTAATAATGGAAAACCCTAATCCCTAATGATGGGAAGGTTGTATTTCTCTTATTGCATAAGCCTTGTAAGGCAGGTTAATTACTTGTATAACAAGTATAATGCTTAATGGCCTTGTGAGCCATGTGAATAAAGTTGTTGCCTAGTGAGAGGTGACAAGATGTGAATGGCCTTGTGAGCCATGTGAATAAAGTTGTTGCCTAGTGAGAGGTCACAAGATGTGAATGGCCTTGTGAGCCATGTGAATAAAGTTGTTGCCTAGTGAGAGGTAACAAAATGTTCAATGGCTTGGTGAGCCATATGAATAAGTTGTTGTCTAGCGAGAGGTAACAAGATGTGCAATGGCCTTGTGAACCATATGAATAAGCTATTTCCTAGTGAGAGGTAACAATATGTGCAATGGCCTTGTGAGCCACGTGAATAGTTGTTGCCTAGTGAAAGGTAATAAGATGATTAATGGGCCTGGTGAGCCATGTGAATAATTGTTGCCTAATGAGAGGTGAAAAGATGCTTATAAAAGTCTCATGTAAGGAATAGTAATGTGCAAAATAAACTAAGGGAAATGGAAACCCTAATACAAGTTAATGCTATGTGAACCCTAATACAGGGAAATGCTATGTGAAACCCTAATACAAGTTAATGCTATGTGAACCCTAATACAGGGTAATGCTATGTGAAACCCTAATACAAGTTAATTCTATGTGAATCCCTAATTTAGAATAAGGCTATGTGAGACCCTAATACATGGTGATGCTATGTGAAGTCCTAACTCAGAGTAATCCTATGTGAAGCTCAAATACAGACTAATGGGTTATAAATGTAATAAGACAACCCTTGTATTGCACGGTACTGATAGTAATTGTATCATGATTACTAATCATGTAGGTATGTTGAGATGATGAGCATAGCCAGGTATGAGCTATGATGTTCTGAATATTGAAAATGTTCTATAGGCTTTATAAGCCATAATATGCCTTATTGACCATTAAGGGGTAATAAGAGGTGGTATGAGCTTTGTGAACTATGTGCAATACTTTGTGTAGTAAGAATTATAATGTCCCTGGGTCAGATGATCTGAAGGTATTAAGTTACCTAATAAGTAATAAGAAGTATCCTATGGTGAGTTATGGGTTCAAATACCCATATTCTATAACCATGATAATGAACTTGTTAAGAAGTGGAAGTGTACTTGATGAGTTGAGGGATTAAGATCCCAATACTTTGTGAAAAGAGTATGGCTACATGCCATGACTCCCCAATGACAATGCCAGGTATTAGACATATGATCTAAGCCTGAAGAGAGTTAATGATGTGGTAATGATTCTATAGTGAATAAATGTTATACATGATCTTCATATTCTTTAAAGGATGAGTGATATATTGCTCTATCAAGTTATAGCTACAATGCTTTTGATAAAGATAATGTTCTAATCTGTTAGACATTGAATTAATTGTTGTCAAACAAATATGATTCCTCTGTCCATATTTATCTTCTTAAGATGCAATAATAATGTTACTGGTGGAGAGTTATATCTCTCACCGGGGCAATTTACAATTGTCTCACCCCCGTGGGATCCAAATTTTTAGGTGGACGTGCACAAGGAGGTGAAGACCTTTCTATAGAGGTACATTGACAGCAGCAGGGACAGCAGTGACAACTCAGGTTCAGTGTACTGTTTGTCGTGTCTTGTAGATAGAAGTCATGTGTGTCGTCACTGTACTCTCAGGTCATCGGAGTAGTAGTTAGTGCTTTTGAAATTTTGGCTCAGTGCCTCGAAATTATATAATGCTTGTAATTTTCAGAAAGAGATGATACAGGACAGGTATCTTTAAACCAGAATGTAAATATGCTACTTTGGTTCTATGTGAGAAAGTTTTCCTTTGATGGATCTCTTGATAAAAAAAAGTTTTAATTTTTAGTGATTTTTGGTAATCCGCTGCTCAGTGATCGCTTCTGCATGTTTTATTATTGTTAATGACACTTGTTATCTTAATGATGACGTTTGTCGTTACAATTTAGTGGTATCAGAGCATAAGGTTTGCTGAGTCTACAGAGACATAGGACTAATGTAAGGAGGCAAGATCACCCCCTACTTAAATTTAACGGAAAATACAATACATCCCTCAAATTATTTAAAAGCATTGTGATGGAAGGATTCATGCATAATAAATCCATTTAAATAAGCATGGACCAAATACAACCATTTGTCAATAGTAGCAGCGAAAGAAAATAAGATGAGAAAACTAAACTATTACATAGATTGTTCCAAAAGAAGAAGTAGATAAGAATCTAGGCTATTACAAAGATCTTATTTCTAGAGTTCAAAACATATATTTTTGAGCAAGGTCTTAGCAACATCAACCTTGCCATGATATCAACTTCACTCCTCCCCTGGGTTTCCTTGTGCTTGATCTAGCCCTTGTCCTGGTTCTGGGTGGTTGGGAAGCACCCAACAAGAGAGAGAGATAGAAACATATGTGTCACAAAATGATAAAGTACAAGAAGCATATAAGGAATGGAAACATAAAGATTTTCTATACTAAGATTGTTCAAGAGTATGAGGCATATAGTTCAAATGGGATTTCTGCCAAGCATATAAGTCCAATATAGAACAAGCATGATTCATTATGACTAAGCTAAACTAACATAGGGTGAGGCGCCTACCAACCTCAACCAGGAGGAGAGGGGAAATAACATCCCAAACCTCAAAAATATATATAAAGTGGCAGGGGGACTAAAACCCCAGTGCCTATGGCAGGGGGACTAAAACCCCAGTGCCCTGTGGGTGACTTGTACTCATGTACACTATATTAGTTAACTAGTCAAACTATCATTATCATGCTTACAATTCACAATGGTATAGAAGGAAAATAACATTAATTTGAGTGGGGCCCAATGACCCAAATATTTCCAAGAGATAACCATAAAAGATGTTCATTCAACAAGATTTCATATTGGATACTCAAATGAATAGTTTAAGGGCAACATGTATATATCAAGATCTCACTCACATAACAAGGCAAGACAAGGCAAGTGGGGTTCCATGACCCATATTCATCAAGGAATAACAATATAGCAAGACTATGCATCATAGTTACAAATTTTCGTGTCCAAGTAGAAGATATATGATATTATTAAAAGTATGCCTCAAATGGGAAAACTTGGCTAAGCATGATAGAAAGCCCAACTGAAGTGTTAGAATGCACATACCTGATCTTGCTATCTATATTATCCCTTAACCACTAAGATTTCAGATCCAAACTCACTTTAACCTGGTTTCAAAGATTAATGCATGCATTAGGTTACTTAAAGGTACTTTAAGTGTAAAATATCCACATTTATAAACCATGGGTAAAGTCTTTGTATTTTGGTTCTGGAAATAGGGCCAAACGATCCCTAATATTTTTCTACTCGAGAAAACATATTTTATTGTCAAAAACAGAGTTAAAACACTATTATTATCATTTTACATTACTTTATACATTTAAATTATGGTTTGAATTAATTATCAGGTTTTGGATTGAAAACAGCGTTCAAACCTTAACAATTCGGATTCTACATGTTTTTATCTTTCCAACAAGTATTTATTTATAATTTTCTGACAACCGAGCGATTTACTATGAATTAAACAAGATTGACTAGTTAATTGCTAAATGGGTAAAAAAATCAAGGTTGAAGTTGACAGATCTGCCCTCGGCTAAAGAACCAGAGAGGAAGGGTGCGCGAGGGCAAGATGGACATTTGGCCATCGTCTTCAACCCCAGGCCGCACCTAGCCTTAAGGCGGGGTGCAATCTTGGCCCTTTGGGCATTTTTGCAATACTCAACCAAAACAGGCGCAAAGGTACTCGAAACGAAGGTATTTGAACGTAGAATTTACCGAGCCAATCGATTTAGACGCTAGTTCCTCCTAGACCCGTGGAGAGGCGCTGCAAGCCCAGCTGCAAAAGCTCCATGTCGCCGGCTAACCTCGCATCCTCAGATGAAATTGGTGGCTTGGGAAGGTTTCTAAGGGTCCGACGAAGGTGTGAAGGTAGTTATATATAGGCAAGGTTTGGTATGGATGCGTTTCGGAGGTGGCCATGAGAGAACTAGATCGGTGGCTCCTGCCATTCTGACTACACTACGTCTCACCAGTCGAGTGAGAGCTCAAATGACTTGGGGGGTCGCTAGGAACCTGTAGGCGAAGAGATCTCGTAAAATGGTCATGAAACGACAGAGAACGGAGCTGAGGAGTCGAGCTCGTTACTCATGTAACGACTGGAGGTGGAAGACAGGCTCTAGACCGTTGGATCGGGGTCGGGGCTCACATGAACCACTAGATCAGAGTCCACCATGGACCCACGCGGCCAAGGCATGCATGACATACATTTAAGCCAAACTTTGGCTTAAATGGTGTGCATAGCTATTATATCGATGGCTATTAGGTCATATTTTAATGAAAACTTGTTAAATGCATTTGGAAGGTCAAATGAACTCCAAATGACCCCAAAGTTTAACCCTAGGTTTCTAATGACGTCTAGATTCATGCTATGCAATTAGATTTGTGTTTCACTCAACCTTTGGCATCCAAATAATTATTTTTATTATTAAAGCATATTTTAATATAATGCTAGAGTAAACAATTATGTGTTGCTTTTATAAGCAACCCTTGGTTCCCAAATTCGATATTTGGAGTCCAAGAGTTCATCACTCACTAATATCATGCATTTGTAAAATTAATTAGCCCATAATAAGAGTGAGGTATGAAAGTTGATTTTAATGCACCATTTAATTACTATTGCTAATTAAATCACTTCTTATCCATTTTAATTAATTATTGAGCTCCAACATTATCCATTAGATAACAAATTTGTGGTTTAATGGTAAATTGCCTAATTACCCCATCCATATACCAATTTGTGGTATTTTGTGCATCTAACCCTCAAATTGGCATAAAATGTACTTCAATCATCAATTTCTCAAATATTCAATATTTAGGACACAAAAAGGAAGAGAAAGAAATTAACATAAAAAGTGAGGTGGAAAATGATAATTTTATTGAACTCAGGACGTTACAACTAAGGTGTTGAGTATGTGTTAGTGTCCTCCAGTATACCCTATAGTGACTTCTGCTTGTAGAGAAGAAAGGGTGAAGTTTATAAATGACTGGGGAACATGAGGAACACGTTGCTAAGGGCAATGTTGTTGCACTAGAAGAGGGTGCATGGGACCAGGCAATGGGAGAACAAGTGCCTGAGAATTCCCACCTCGACCTAATCAGGATAGAGAATCCTATGTTTATGCTCTTGCAGGGCAGGTTAGGACAATAGTAATGCATATAGAAGACTGGATACTAGCATTACAACCTACGCTACCAGTCGTTAATGCAGAAATTTTGGGCTTTGAAAGGATTCCTGAGTGACATGGTCATGTTAGAATAGTGGAAATGTGGAAAAGATTAATATATGGAAAGAAAGTAGACTCTGCCTTAAGTTTAGACAAATAGTACATCTGTGATGGTAGTGCCCAAAGAGGGGCAATAAGCTGAGATTTAAGGTAAGGTGTAATGACAAACGTCCTCATTAAGATAACAAGTGTCATTAACAATAATAAAACATGCGGAAGCGATCACTAACAACGGATTACTAAAAATCACTAAAAATTAATTTTTTTTTGCAAAGAGATCCACACATAGGAAATATTTTTATTCAAGAACTAATGTATAACATTTACATTCTGTTTCAAAGTACGTGTCTTACACTATCACTTCTCGAGATTACAACATCGGCTGTCTCAAGACATAATATATAGACAACACATAACTTCGAGGCATCAAGCCAAAACCGTTTGCCCAAGATATTTGGGGAGGTGTGTGCTTATGATTATTTCATCATCATCAAGCTCCAAACTCATGAAATCTACTGTGATTTCCATGGAAATCGCATCAATCAACCAAACTTAATTTCGGAAATGTAGAAATGATCACCAATTGATAAGGAATTGATTGCAATAATAAAATTAAGGGTTCAAGTTATAAAACCCACCTCCAATTGAGATCCAAAGATCCAAGATTATGGCAACAATGGTGGATGAAGCTCTTGCAACTCCCCCTAGGCTCGTCCTCAAGCTTTTGGTTGAAATGTTTGGCTAGGGTTGAAGAGGAGATCGAAATAAGAAGAAATCAATGATTTATTTTTGATTTCCACCATGGAATCAAGGAGAACGAAGGTCAATGGCTTACCAACAGGTTGGGGACGTGCTCCCTGCTTTACTTAGCCTTCTTGGTTGGTTTTGCAAGTAAAGGGAAGAAAACGAATCGCAAATGACCCTTAGGTGGGTTGAAAAAGGCTCTTTTATAAGAAATTGATGAAAGAGAAAATGTTTAATTAAAATTCAATTAATTCCAAAAATAGTACCACCTCTTCCTCCTTGGTTTTCTTGCATGCAAAGTCAACTAAAATTCACCGAACTCCCTTCCATTATCCATGGATTAAGGGAAAAGAAAATAAGCACCTTAATCCATTATAATACTAATATATCTTTTATTATAAGTTCAAGAATTTCACCTCCTTAGGATATTTTTGATCCTTGCAAGCTCAAGGAAGTTCACTCTTGCATCTGAATTCCTCCAAATTAATTTTGGTTGAAGGCCCATCAATTATTTTTATTTATTTTTTCCCTAAATCGAATTAGGGTTTCAATTAGGCATTAATCTTGATTATTTTAAAATCAAGATTCTCTCTCCTTCAAAGTTGCTCAAATGAGATGCCTATCTCATTTTCTTGCCTCTACAAGATGCCAAGATATATTAGGAACTATTTTGAAGTGGTAATTTGCATATTGAACCCTAGGGTTTGGGTAAATTGCACTTTACACCAAAACTAGATTTTAATGCACAAACATTGCTTTATCAGATCTTCCTTGGTACTCAGGCTACCACAAGCCATACCTCTGCATCATCTTCATTCTCATGATGCTTCAACATATGAAGAACATCTTATCATGCAACATTTGCAATTTAACCCCTCAACTTGGGTAATTTGCACTTTAGTCCAAAATAAGCAAACATTGCTTCAACATTGTTCAAACAGGACCAAAATTGAAACATAAGTTTCTCATGAGTCCTAATTACTTTTCACATGATAAGATTAAGAATATAATCATCTTTCTTAATCAAAACACCTAGGGTTAAAGTATAACCCAGGTCAGGGATGTTACAAATTATAAACCCCTAACAAGGATTTCGTCCCCGAAATCCCAGGTAAAGGGAAACAGTTATCATCCATGCATCATATTATCATGTTCGCACATAACTCCTCATTATTATGGAAACACCTTAAAGCTTTAATCAGCACAAAGTGTTTCCATACAGGATTGTTATAGATTCAACACACAAGACACATGCTTCACTAGTTTTCATCATAGACTGTGGACTCAATTTTTTTGTGTCAAGTAACACTTTTCTTGTTCAAAGAAACATCATGCATTCTTTATTAATATCATGTTTATGCAAAGCATAAACCCCTAACATATAATGTTCATACTATATTAGATGACTGGACTGACTTCACAGTTACCCTTTTCAGGCAACCATCATAAAATAGCCTGATATTTCTTAGATACCAAAATTCCTTCCCTAGGTATTTACACATGTGTTGGTAACACATTACATCTTCATTTTCCTTTATAAGTTGATTTATGAGTAAATCAAATTCCTTCATATATCAATTAGAATGTGGTAGAAATATCCATGCCACATCTCCTTCTTCTTTAAACTCTGGAGATTGTTTTAGAATGACTACTTGATCAGGGTAGTAAAAAAGATAACAATATAGATATGTCATACTTACCTTTCCTTCAATAAATGAATATCTGGCTAGGGTATTGAAGAACTGAAATTAGGTAGTATGTATTTGTTTTATATTATGTTTCATATTTGTAACATCTCTTTAATTTTCATTACTAGGTATCTCATTTTTTACATCTTTTCCCTTTCTGTATGAAAAGAGAAATTTTCAACATATAAAAGAATATTTAACTGAACATACGTTTTCATCCTTCTTATCTCTTCCTCATATCCTTAAAGGATTATACAGATGATTTAAACAACAACTACCTTTCTTATAAAAGAAAATAGAAGGTAACTTAAAATAAAAAGTTCCATCTTGACAAGTCTACCTTTAACAAGATAACAAGCATCTTATCTATCTCAAAACATGAACTTAGTTATTATTTATTATTGCCTTTGTCCTCTACTACCAGAAGTAGATGGACCAAATTGTGACACTTGTCTTCATCCTCCACCATCTACTCCACTGGACTGAGGTCCTTGTGGGTTTTGTAGATTATGCCTTGATTGTTGGGTCATCTCACTATTTCTCCTTGGACAATGTTGTCTAAAATGTCCTAGCTATCCACATTTATGACAAGCTCGACCCCAACTTGATGACCTCTACACATGTGTACTATATTGTGGTTGGACTGGTGAATATTTTGGTTGTTTGCTGCCACTACTCATTGGTCTCGGTGACTGTGTAGACTTTCTTTTGAGGTTTGTCTCATGTTTCTTTATCGTAGATATTTCTATCCTCCATATAGACTCTACAAATGTGGCAAACCTCTCCCAGCTTTCTAGGGCAGATGCTGGAATGGACATCTCAGCATTCAATCCCTTCTCAAAATGTCAAATCTTTTCCTCCTCAGTAGCTGCCATCTGAGGGAAAAATCATAAATGTTCCATAAACTTAACATCATATTCACTTATTGACATGACTCCCTATCGAATTTTCTCAAACTGTGAGATCTTTTCATCTAAATAAGTCCTTGGAAAATACTTATTAACGAATTCTTGATGGAATTCCTCCCATCTAACCTCTTCATCATTCCTTTTTATTTCTTCTATAGTCCACCAATGTCCAGCACTACCTTTCAGAAGGTACACAGGATGTTTAACTTTGTCAGCATCCAGGATACTAAGGATTTTAAAGGCTTTTTCTAACTCAGTGAGCTAGAGATCAGCATCTGCTGGATCAGATGTTCCAGCATATTCTATGGCTCTTACACGACGTAGTCATTAAAAGGTCTTACCAGACCCATATCCCTCATTGGGAACTGGTGCCCTAGGTGTCGATGCTGGCATCCAGTCTGCTATATACCTCATTGTAGTCATGAGTTTCCCAAAAAGATTATGAACATCTGGGTTTCCTCTCATGATTTCATCAACATGAGGATTTTTAGGCACTGGTTCCTCCCTTGCCTGATCCCTTGCACCTCCCACTGGTGCAGCAACATTGCTCTCAGCAACATATTCTTCTTGTCTTTCAAACATCTTTAAGTTATAAATCTTCTTCTGCATAAGCAGAAGACACTATAAGATACACTGAAGTACACTTAGAACACACTCGATACCTTAGTCCTATGTCTCTGTAAACTCAGTGAACCTAGAGCTCTGATACCACTAAATTGTAACTACAAACGTCATCATTAAGATAACAAGTGTCATTAACAATAATAAAACATGCGGAAGTGATCACTAACAACGGATTACTAAAAATCACTAAAAATTAAAACTTTTTTTGCAAAGAGATCCACACATAGGAAATCTTTTTCTTCAAGAACCAAAGTATAACATTTACATTTTGTTTCAAAGTACATGTCTTGTACTATCTCTTCTCGAGATTACAACATCGGTTGTCTCAAGACATAATATATAGACAACACATAACTTCGAGGCATCAAGCCAAAATCTCAGATCGATTCGTTAAAACACTAACTATAAACTCTGAGGACCTGAGAGTACAGAGACGACACATAGGACTTTCTAACCATATGACTTGATAGTCAGGGTCTCGACCTGAGATCTCACTACTATCCAAGTTGTTGCTTTCCTTTTCCTACAAAAGAGTCTCTACTTCTTTGTCCGCGTCCACCTAAAAATGTTGGATCCCACGGGGGTGAGACAATTGTAAATTGTCCCAGCGGGAGATATAACTCTCTGCCAAAACATTATTATTGCAGTTAAATGTATAAAACTGGATAGAGGATATGCAGTTTAAAGCATTGTTATCTTAAAGCATTGCAACTATTTATGATGGAAATAATAGATCAACTATTCTCTTAATAAGGAATAGGAAGAACATGTATATCATTTATCCTTCATATTATACCATCATGTCAAACTTCTCTTGTGACACTCATCATTTTGATATGTCACCCATGAGACATTCTTGTTCCAACTTATTGGCCTTATCCAATCTGCTAAATAGGATTTGGTTATATTGGACATGAGAGTATACATCATCATGTTTTATTCCGGCATTGGTCTATACCAATCCTATATCAATATTCCCGGCATTGGATTACACCAATCCTGTGCAACTAGTACAAGCATTAGACTTATGTTATTCATGTGTATCCATTCCAAGTATTGAACTATGTCAATCTTGTATAACTATTCCAGGTATTGAACTATGTCAATCCTGTGCAACTATTCCAAGTATTGATCTATGTCAATCTTGTCCAACTATTCCAAGTATTGATCTATGTCAATCCTGTGCAACTATTCCAGGTATTGATCTATTCCAATCTTGTGCAACTATACCAGGTATTGATCTATGTCAATCATGTGCAACTATTCGAGGTATTGATTTATGTCAATCCTGTGTAACTATTCTAGGTATTGGGTTATTACCAATCTTGTGTTATTATTCCAGGTATTGGGAATTAGCCAGGTATTGGGAGTTAGCCAATCTTGTGCATTCCAAGTATTGAACTATGTCAATCTTGTGATATTATTCCAGGTATTGGGTTATGACCAATCCTATGCATTCCAGGTATTGAACTATGTCAACCCTGTGATATTATTCTAGGTATTGGGTTGTAACCAATCCTTTGCATTTATTCCAGGTATTGAACTATATCAATCATGTGTAACCTTTAAATCAATTTGTTACCTCTCACTAGGCAACAACCATCCTCATAATTCATAAGGCTCATAAAACACCTTGTCACCTCTCACTAGGCAACATCTAATCATATGGCTCATAAGGTTATTATACATCTTTAGAATTCAGTCATGTTCATTATTCTTAACATTTATCATTAAATGATTCTCAGTACAAGGTATGAGTTCATTCCTCACACTTATCATGGTATGATTACATCATACTCATTAGTTTGTCTTTCCCTTATTCTCAAGATATATTAGGTTATGCTTATCAGGATATATCACTTTCCTCATCACCTTTAACTTCCTTGAGTTATCAACTTATCTTATATTAAGGTACTTCCCATCTTAATACTTTCATCCATTAACCTATCACTCTCATCATGAAGTGCATAGGTCACACATTAGAATTGTCCAACTATCTTTAATGATATGGACTCATCCTTAAGTTAGGAATTAAGAAAATGACCATGTTAGGTCACTTTCAAATCAACTCTAAGTCAACCATAGAGCACCATGGCCATGCAGCCAGGAACGACCGTGCAAAGGGAAGCTACCACGGCCGTTCCACCTTACACGGTCGTGCAAAGTGAAGCCACCACGACCGTGCTACCTTACACGGTCGTGCTACAGAAGATCACCTCATGAATCATATTCATATATGAATTCTATTATTTCATCCTTTCAACTTGATTAGGTCACATCAACCCTTCAATAAAGTATATACAACTATGATTAACATAGTGTATCAGGTTATTGATCCTATAAGCAATTAGGGATTCATCCCTTAATTGGCACTAATCACTTAGGTACTATTAGGATTTCAGCTTTTGTACCTTCATTGATTATCATTACTAATCATCATTGGATCAATAGAACATTCATCATCTTAATTCTCAAAGATTCAATCACATTGGATCTCCATTACATAAGGTATCCAATTGAATTAGGGTTTCCAATGTTGTTTCCTTTAATCATTGAATTCATGGAACCAATCATCAATTGGACCTATACTCATACTTCAAATGAGTTTAATAGGTCAACCTTTAACTGATTTGACCCTCAATTTACCCTCAATTGATCATCAATTAGGGTTTGAATCAATTGGATTAGGGTTTGGAATCGTTGATCCTTCAACATTATTCAATGTGAGATTGGTTACTTTGAAACCATTGAGCCTTCATCCAATTTGGGAATGACCTGACCCCAAACGGTCTTGAGGTCATTTGGACGACCTCCAAATGGTCTTGAGACCGTTTTCCCATGTAAACATCAAAATCTAAGTCAACCAATTAGAGTTTGGGTCATTGGATTGATCACCAAATCAGCAATTGATTACACTTCAACTTAGTGACATTGAATCTTCAATTGCTTAACCATACTCAAGCCTAGACCTCCAAATGGTCTTGGGTGACCCCCAAACGGTCTTGAGACTGTTTGTATGAGCTCCAAATGGTCTTGAGACCGTTTGGCTCATCCAAACCTTGGATTCTAGTGAAATTTCATCAAGGTTTGGTCTATTGAGTTGATCAACAAAACATCACTTAACTGCAAAGTGATTTGATAACTTTGGACCTTCAATTGGTCAAATATACTTAACCCCAGACCTAAAAACGGTATTTAGTGACCCCAAAACTGTCTTGAGACCATTTGTGTGATCCCCAAATGGTTTTGAATCCGTTTGGGCCAATCAACCCAAAACATCATCTCAATCACTTGCAAAATCAGCATTTAGCCGATTAGGGTTCACACCCCATCTTTGGATCCTCAAACACTTAACCATAGTCAACCCTAGACCTCCAAACTGTCTTTGGTGACCCCCAAACAGTTTCTAAACCGTTTGGATGATCCCCAAATGGTTTTGAAACCGTTTGGGCTAATCAACCCATAATCTCAAATCAACTCATTGGAATTTCAGCACTAATTTCAATTAGGGTTTTCCCAATTGATTAGCCTTCAACTCATGATTCCTTGGGAATTAACCCCTAAAATTTTTTGAGTCATTAAAAAACATAATTAGGAACAGTAATCTCAAACGGTCAACCCCTGGTCAACCATATCAAACGGTTTTGAAACCGTTTTCCCAAAACGTCAAGTTAATCAAATTGAAAAATCAGCACTTAATTCAATTAGGTTTACCTAATTGATTAGCATTCAACTCACGATTCCTTTGGATTTAATCCATCAAATTTGGTGAGTCATTAAACAACATAATTAGTAACAGTAATATCAAATGGTCAACCCTTGTTCAACTCACTCAAATGGTTTTGAAACCGTTTTCTCCCAAACGGTTTGCAAACCGTTTGGTGGTGAAAATGTTTGGTCCAAACTTTGAAACCGTTTGCCCAAGATATTTGGGGAGGTGTGTGCTTATGATGATGTCATCATCATCAAGCTACAAACTCACGAAATTTAGTGTGATTTCCATGAAAATTGCATCAATCAACCAAGCTTAATTTCAGAAATGTAGAAATGATCACCAATTGATAAGGAATTGATTGCAATAATAAAATTAAGGGTTCAATTTATAAAACCCGCCTCTAATTGAGCTCAAAAGCTCCAAGATTATGTCAAAAATGGTGTATGAAGCTCTTGAAACTCTCCCTAGGCTCGTCCTCAAGATTTTGGTTGAAATGTTTGGCTAGGGTTGAAGAGGAGATCGAAATAAGAAGAAATCAATTATTTATTTTTTATTTCCACCATGGAATCAAGGAGAACGAAGGTCAAGGGCTAACCAACAGGTTGGGGACGTGATCCCTGCTGTCTTTATCCTTCTTGGTCGGTTTTGCAAGCAAGGGGAAGAAAATGAATCGCAAATGACCCTTAGGTGGGTTGAAAAAGGCTCTTTTATAAGAAATTGATGAAAGAGAAAATGTTTAATTAAAATTCAAATAATTCCAAAAATAGTACCACCTCTTCCTCCTTGGTTTTCTTTCATGCAAAGGCAACTCAAAGCCACCAAACTCCCTTCCATTATCCATGGATTAAGGGAAAATAAAATAAGCACCTTAATCCATTATAATACTAATATATCTTTTTGAGTGGAAATTCTTTAACTTATAATAAGGTGAGTGGAATTTCACCTCCTTAGGATATTTTTTATCCTTGCAAGCTCAAGGAAGTTCACTCTTTCATCTGGATTCCTCCAAATTAATTTTGTTTGAAGGCCCTTCAATTATTTTTATTTATTTTTGCCCTAAATCTAATTAGGGTTTCAATTAGGCATTAATCTTGGTTATTTTAATATCAAGATTCTCTCTCCTTCAAAGTTGCTCAAATGAGATACCTATCTCATTTTCTTGCCTCTACAAGATGACAAGATATATTAGGAACTATTTTGAAGTGGTAATTTTCATATTTAATCCTAGGTTTTGGGTAAATTGCACTTTACACCAAAACTAGATTTTAATGCACAAGCATTGCTTTATCAGCTCTTCCTTGGTACTCAGGCTACCACAAGCCATACCTCTGCATCATATTCATTCTCATGATGCTTCAACATATGAATAACATCTTATCATGCAACATTTGCAATTTAACCCCTCAACTTGGGTAATTTGCACTTTAGTCCAAAATAAGCAAACATTGCTTCAACATTGTTCAAACATGACCAAAATTGAAACATAAGTTCTCATGAGTCCTAATTACTTTTCACAAGATAAGATTAAGCATATAATAATCTTTCTTAATAAAAACACCTAGGTTTAAAGTATAACCCAGGTCAGGGATGTTACATAAGGTTTCTATAATTTTAGAGACATTTTCCTAGTTACTCTGAAAAGCCAAAGTTTTTGGTGTCACCAATGCAATAAATGCCTAGTGCACCAGGGAAGTAGCCATTAAATAAATGCAAAAGAAGAAATATGAAATCACTAGACACTATGTGTGGAGTCAACCTAAAGTGGTAGATAACTGTGAAGGATAATAATCAAATGAAATATATTCATTCTAATACTTCATTTCATGATTCTGTGTGTTAAAGATATGAAAGTAGTTGTTTTTGAAATTCCTTTGAATAGTCTTATAAGGACACAAGGGATATGAGAATTTATATCTTAATTAGTGTTCTTTAAAATATTTTATAATATCCCTTATCTGTATGTTGAAAGATGAGATTTAGAAATGATGACTGGAGGAGATCTAGGAATGGAAAATCATGTGTGTATAATGGTATGAAAAGTGAGGAATATAATAGTAAATAAAGTGCATACTACCTAATTTCAATACTTGTATACCCTGTCCAGGTATATGGTTATTTAAGATAAGGAAAGTATGGAACTCTTAGATTTTTATCTTTCTGATTAATCTGATCAAATAGTCATTTTGAAACAATCTAGAGAGTATAATGAAACTTATAGGGGAAAGCTATGTGACATCACCAACTTAAAGGGAAAAACTGTGTGTCATTCCCAACTAATAGGGGAAAGTTATGTGACATCCCCAACTTAAAGGTAAAAGCTGTGTGTCATTACCAACTAATAGGGGAAAGCTATGTGACATCCCCAACTTAAAGGGAAAAGCTATGTGTCATTCCCAACTAATAGGGGAAAGCTATGTGACATCCCCAACTTAAAGGGAAAAGTTGTGTGTCATTCCCAACTAATAGGGGAAAGATATGTGACATCCCCAACTTAAAGGAAAAAGCTATGTGTCATTCCCAACTAATAGGGGAAAGCTATGTGACATCCCCAACTTAAAGGGAAAAGTTGTGTGTCATTCCCAACTAATAGGGGAAAGCTATGTGACATCCCCAACTTAAAGGGAAAAGTTGTGTGTCATTCCCAACTAATAGGGGAAAGCTATGTGACATCCCCAACTTAAAGGGAAAAGCTCTGTGTCATTCCCAACTAATAGGGGAAAGCTATGTGACATCCCCAACTTAAAGGAAAAAGTTGTGTGTCATTCCCAACTAATAGGGGAAGGCTATGTGACATCCCCAACTTAAAGGGAAAAGTTGTGTGTCATTCCCAACTAATAAGGGAAAGCTATGTGACATCCCCAACTTAAAGGGAAAAGTTGAGTGTCATTCCCAACTAATAGGGGAAAGCTATGTGACATCCCCAACTTAAAGGAAAAAGCTGTGTGTCATTCCCAACTAATAGGGGAAATCTATGTGACATCCCCAACTTAAAAGGAAAAGCTATGTGTACATTCCTAACAAAAAGGAAAAGCTATGTGGACATTTCTAATAAAAAGGAAAAGCTATATGAGCATTCCCAATTACATAGAGTTTGCTAAGTGAACTTTCCTAAATGAATAAAGGATTGCTGAGTAAATTATCTCTGTTAGATATATATGTTTTTCCTTTTGATAAATATTCTTGAGTGATTATTGATGTTCTTTTATGCTTCTTGCTTTCAACGATATGAACATCATAGGTTAGGGGTTTATGCTTTGCATAAACATAAATAGTGATAAGGAGGAATTAATGAAAGGAACTCTATATGAATTATAGAATCCATGATATCTCCATGATATTAAGATATTATGTGGAGACTTGAGGGTATGACAACTCAATAAATTTGTCCCTCCTTTTCCTGGGATTTTGGGGATGAAATCCTTGTTAGGGGTTTATAATTTGTAACATCCCTGACCTGAGTTGTGTTAACCCTAGATGTTTTGCCTAATAAGGTTGAGTAGATGCTTAATATTATCTTGGGAAAAGTAATTAGGGCTCATGAAAATCTTATGTTTCAATTTTGGTCATGTTTGAATTATGTTGGAGCAATGTTTGGTTATTTTGGACTAAAGTGCAAATTACCCAAGTTGAGGGGTTAAATTGCAAATGTTACATGATAAGATGTTCCTCTAATGTTGATACATCATAAGAATGAGTATGATGTAGTGTTATGGTTTTCACAAGCTTGGGCACCAAGATTAAGTTTGTAAAGCAATCCTTCTGCATTAAAACCTAGTTTTGGTGTAGAGTGCAATTTACCCAAAACCTACGGTTCAATATGCAAATTACCACCTCTAGAGTGTTCCTACTCCCTCCTAGAATCATTTATAGGAGAGATAATGAATGATACACCATGTTTGATTCCATTATGAATGATGGAAACCTTGTTGAAGAAATGACCAAGAAAAGGGTTGAATTTGAAAGCTTAACTTGAGTTGTATCAAGTTGAAAAGCTTATATATGAGTGCCTATCGGCCATGGAGCCCAAGGAGGTGTCCCATATCATTTTTTGAACTCTTGGAAAAGTCCATATCGTGCAAAAAACCTCAAGGAGGTGAGTTGTGACGACCAACAAGTTTCCTTAGAAAACGTGTATCGACTTGATTTAAAATAGTGATTAAACCTAGATAACTTATCAAAATGGATAAGTAATGGACAATTTTGCATCTCTAGATGATCCTCAAATGTTTTGCAAGACAATATAAATGTTTATGCATGCATGGACACGTGTCACCCATACATGACACGTGGCACCTACTAGCTCAAAATGTTGACACCTCATTTTTGCCTTCCTTCATGAACAACAAGTATATATAGCCCTAGTTTCACCCCTTAGTGCAATTGTGCGACCCTTACCACCCTCCTACCCTAAGGTATCATGCATATAGCTCCCCTATCATGAAGGGAGGCTATGGTATCGTGCATGGGCCTTGGGATATCGCCCATGGAAAGAGCATATCGGCCAAGTAGGTGAAATTGGTCATATAAGGTGATATCGGCCAATAGGGTGAAGTGTTGAGTGCCATATCGTGCAAGTGAGTGCCATATCATGCATGAGGGTTGGCATATCATGCAAGGACACTATTATATCGTTCAAGGGTGCTAAGGAGCAAGTAGGAGCTCATACGTGACCCTAAGGTGAGGAAAAAATCATCTTCAACCTTGAATTGAAGCATGATTTTAGGGTTTTGATCTTCTTTTCTTTTCTTCTTCACCAATTGCTTATCCATGGTGATTTCTTGTATATGAAGGAGTTATTAACGAGCCTTGGACTTTTTATAAGTCATCTTCAACCTTAGGAACGTGGATCTTTGGAGATTGGAGCTTTGAAGTGGTTCTTAAGGCGGGTTATATAACTTGAACTCAGTCATGTTATTATTCATCACCAAAATTGCTCTACTTAGTGAAATACTTTTAATTCTGAAATTTCCTAAAATAGTTTATGAAATTATGAGTTCTAATAACTGCTTATACCTGTTGCCATGAATTATATCAGTTAAAACAAAGGTCTAGAGCTTGAAGAAAATGGTGTCACTTTGTAAAAGTGATATCGGGCTCAAGCATGTTTAAAAATAGCCCTAACCCGATATGATGATGCACCTATTTCACTAAAACGATATGGATAGGTTTGTAAACCTTGTTTCACGATATGTAGGTGTAGTATACACCTCTTGCAAGATAGTAAGTCTATTATAGACTCCATATACGATATAAGGTCAATTGTATACTTGTAAGTTGACAAGAAACCCTAATTTGGGTAACCCGATATAAGTGAAGTGTAACAAGTGCTATTACATGACATGACTGCATGACATGTGTTATGACCCCACCTTCTGATAACCCCCAATTAAAGGAGACTGAGAGGTCGAAGCCGCACTCATAACTTCTGGATCAAAGGTTTGGCATTTAACCAAGAACAATTATTAAATTTCAACAATCTATACTAAAAAGTTGTAATAAAATTTTTGCATACCTTTGAAAAGTTTGGATAAATCTAAACTTCTAACCACAGCTGAACTACTCTAACTAGTTCCTTCTTGTTCTTTAATTCTTGAATTCACAAATTGTCGCTTTATTGTTTGTGCTTTTGAGATTTGTACCTAAATCGCCGACAAACAAAACGACGGTCAGCCGAAGCTGGTATGTGGGGGAAACAAATAATGTGCAACTATGTTATCAATGTATTCATGCAATTAATCATTTAACAATCAAGATTACATTTTAAACCGTACTACTCAATCCGTACCTATCTCCTAACTCTGTGATGTCCCTGCAGTGGACTTGTATACTACCTCTCTTTTAGGCAGATTCTTACCCCCATGGTCCTACTTTATAGGTAGACAATACATAGGGTAATAGAGTTGCATGGCACTACCCGAAGGTAGCCCAATATCTAACTCAAAGTGACTTGATGGTCCTACTCTATTGGTAGCCATGTACTAAGTCATCCAATGACCTGATGGTCCTACCTCAAAGGTAGGCATGTACTAGGTCAACTATTAAGCCACACAGGGGACCAGGATCTGAGCTAGTAGGCATATGTCTTATGTAGTAATCATAGCCACATTATAATTTTCATGAACTAAATTCATCCAATGGTTTATTCCAATTCATCGATGAAAACTTCAGAAAACCTCAGAAAACTAACTTGAGATATTCATAAGTGTAACCACATACCTTAGATTGCATATTTCAAGAAAGATTCAAGTATGCAGAGAAACCCAATCAAGCAAGCAATGAGGAATAGAAATCCTGAAATAAAAGTACCAATTTCCTTTTATTAATATTTATCCAATTTCATCACATTACTTAGGATTTCAATTCCAATTTTAGGGTTTCTTTGGAAATTAGGGTTTATACCTCTTCTTTCAATATTATGATCAAAACTACATGAAACCCTCAATTCCTTTCATTTTAATATTCCCATCAATATTAGGATCATTATTTGGCAATTTACCTTCTTAATCTGAATTATCAAGGTTTTTCTCCTCCTTTATCCCCAAATAAGGGTTTCTCATCAACTTTTAATACATTTTACTAGCAAATTTAAGTACTTTTGTAAAACGGAGCAGAATCAGGTCTTCAAAGTATTTTAATTAGATTCCTCGTATTTTTTTACACAAGTTTCATATATAAAGTCTTTCCATTAGAGGTTCCTAGTTATTTCTATCAATTTTGCAAAGAAAAGATATTTACTGAATTATTTGATTAGAGAGAGTAATTACTGAAAATTGTGGACCACTCGATCAGTAGTGCGGTGATCCGCTTCTTGGATCTGACGATCCCAGTCGTGTGCACTTAACAAAAGTCATTCCCTGCTCTGGAGCATTGGATCCAACTGAGACCACCGTGGTCTCGATCGGACGACAATGAGTCATCATCTTCCTTGGTCTCAGCAACTCCTCGAGGTCAACTTGGAGGTTGACTTTGAGTTCTAGACCATGAGAGAGTGCACTAAGAATCCAGGGAGCTTTGTATCATGTCACCAAACTCGACCGTAGGTCCAACTGAAATCCCAGCAGGCACCGCGACCCCTTTCCACTCGCCAGACTTCGGCGAGGTTCTCGGCTTAAAATGATGGCGTAGGTCAGGGTGTACGAGCCAATTGAGAGCACAGAAATGCTCCTCCAGTTCTTCCGTAGAGGTTGGTAGAGCAAAAAGGGATGTTCATCATCTCGATTATACCCTCCTATATATAGGGCTCGAGTGAGTCCCTGCCAGATTGGGAATTCTCCCAATCGGCGACCACTCCTACCCAAACCAGGGATGTTTCCCTTCACCTTCATCTTCTGAGTTCAAAGAACGTCTCAGCAAACCTGCCCACTCATTGATTCATGAGGAATCTAAGAGGGAAAATCCCTCTGTCAGAGACAGAGTCCTAGTCCACCTGGGACATAGACAATGAGTGGCGCCTGTTGGATTAGGATTAAATGGCCCACCATCTTCGCGTTCAACCAAAAATAGGAAACTATTTTCCTAAATTCCAAATCCAATGACAACTTGGAAAAAACAAAACTCCCAAACCGTAATTCCTTTTTACCTCAAATTTTGAGGAAACCTTATCCGTACTTTTATCTTACATCCTACCAAATTTGGGATTATTATCTCAAATAAATGATCCCTTTTCTTTGATTGCAAGTTATCATTCAATTACTCATATTTTCCATGTCCTTTTTATTTCTTTTATCATTATTTTCCAATTCTGAGTTCCTTGAACCCCAAGGAATCCATTAAACTCGAAATTCTATTTTTGGGAATTATCCCTTAGCCTTTTGTTCTTACTTTATTTATTTTCTTATGTACTCCTTATCCAATTGAATTTCTTTTTATTTTTCCTTCAATTGGGCTCGATGGGCAATAAGGCCCATTAAGAAAACATACAACACGAAATTCATTCAAATCAACTCATCAAATCAATCATGGATTCTTATTTATATTTAAATAGAGATTTACAATCTCATTACATATCTTGGAAAAATGGGGTTATAACATCCTCCCCTCCTTATAGGAATTTTGTCCTCAAAATTCAATCAAGCAAAACAAACAATTCAGGATAAGACTTTTCCATGTCCATCAACGGCCCCTATGTGGCTTTACCATACTCATGGCGCTTCTAAAGAACCTTTATCATCACATATTCTTTTCTCTGATTTCTTTCATCCTGACGTCTATAAACTGCACAGGTGACTCAGGCCATTTAAGCCTCCCTTGGGGCTCACTAGGTTCATTATTTAGCTCATGGTCAGGGTACCTCACATAGTGATTTAAATTGGACACTTGGAACTCATCACACCTTTCTTTATCCTGAGGGGTGAGGTTATCCATAACGTTCTCCACCAATCCATCTCAAATGATCCCATGTATCAGGAACTCAGCTCTCTTAGCTATAACTTAGAGGGGTCGGATTTTCATGTCACATATTCTCCCACAGTGAACTGCATGTCAATATACTTTGCATCTGCTCACGACTCCCGTCGTCTCTAGGCTACTTTCAGCCATTTCATGATCAAAGTGACTTCATCTACACCCACTGTGGTCCTTTGCTACCCATCACGTGGTCCTTTCACCAACATCACCTTACTGAAGTGGTGACCGACACAACCTTCCTTATAGAGCCCGATACTGGCTATGGTGGTTATCATCACATCTTTCATAGGACAAGAACTGTCTCTAGATATCACCATCAACAAGGCACACATGCTCTCATCAGACCCTCTAGTTTGATCATACTAACCATTAGTAAGGGGTGATAAACTGTATCAACATCGAGTTCTGTATGTTTCTACTTTCACCTCATGGAAGTGAACCGTTAGGTCATACTCAAGAACTTTTGAACTCATATCATGGTGTAGTTGAACCATCTCCCACTCTTATGTAGTTCAACAGAATCTGTCTCTTAACAGTACTCCCTTCTTTCTCATGTTATCTAGGTAAGGCGATCTACCATAACCCATATTACATCTTGACCTTCTTGGTCAAAGGGAGACTTACCACAACTTCCATAGTGATGAACTCCCCTTCCCTCTCAGGGACTCTTTTATCCTCTATATCGATACACTGGGTTACTGGTGTTCATCCTTCACCTCCTGTCATGCATGGCAACATACCACATGCACTTCACCTTAGACATCCGAAATACTACTGTCACTTACTGTCTTTGTAGTACCAAGGTATATCATGATCTCCAGCATTGTTATGATTCCTCAAGCTTAATACCTCGGAAACCCTAAACCATTCTAATCAGGGTTTCATCACATTCCCTTCTAGAGAAGTGCATCTGAGGCTCTAAACCATCCTTTCATTACGTCAAGGACTAGACTGGCTAACCAAACAATCATTAACTTGTTCAACCTATCATATTACATCTGAGTGTTAGCCAAAGAACATCTTCTTTCCAAACTTAGGGTTAGCCTAACAACCTCTTCTAGCCAAACTAGGAAGATATATCTCCACTAGAGCATCCATTACCACCTCACATCCTTTGGTATTAGGTAATTTTGAGGACATACTACCTCCATGCATTCCACTTATCATCTCATCTCAAACTCTAAGTTTGTCTTCATCAAGAAACTCTAAGCTCATCCTCACAGTTATCAGACTCCATCTTGTGATTCCTTGTAACACTTGCAAAAAATAAATCCACCTAGTTCAAGATAAAACATCCTCACAAGATGACTTCCTTAATACTCTTGGTGTTTGTAAACCATCCATGTACCATCCACTCGACAAGGTATGTTATTATCTCTATAGCAACGTTCCAACTCGCATCATCCTTTATCCTTGGTGTATGGAATGCGTATTGTCCCATATCTACCTCCCATAACAAGAGGAAATAAGCATTTGGCGGCCGTCCAAACACAAAGTTCTTCCCGTTCCAAGAGTAGAGATGATATATCCCACATTGCCAGTACACCTTCAAATCTAGGTTGAAACGTGCAACTTATGTCTCTACATCACAAAGTTACTGTCATAGAGAACTGGTCTCGAACCTATTTGGTCCAAACACAATCCTTGGTCATCACCTCTAGGTCTATAGGGTGCTGACACTTTTGGGGTCATCCCTCTTCCTTCATGCATTAGAGAGTTCCCTACTCATCTTCCCTTTGGGTCCCATGAGTTCACGAAGGTGATCAATCTCCTAACCCATGACCCTCAGAAAATGATAGATGTTACCTCCCGACCCTATGGTCATGTGCAACTAGGGAATCAGGAAACTCCCACTTCCATCAGTCTTATCCCTACCTGACCCTAGGATAGACTTAGGATTCTCTTATAGTACATGTTCAACTTAGAACCTTACCCAAGCATTCATCATCTCTCTTTCTGCATTCATGGGTTGACTTTCATCCTTTCACAGGGATCATGGTGACCTACCTACCTTGGTCAGGCCCCATACCAGTTACCTCCATGGTAACACATCCACATGCACATAGATATGTCTATCTATGGGTCTATAAGTTCATTCTCATGCCATGTACTCTTCACTTAGCTTCTCAAGATTCTATGAAATCTCTGTAGGTTACCTCAACACCAACAAAACTGGTATACACCCAACCAAAGGGTCCCTCTCCCATGATGGGAGGAAACTACAACTCTTGACAATAAGGTCACAACCGTCCTTAGGGTTTACCTTCACATGATCATGCCTATCCCAGCAACTACTATAGCACAAGCAGACCACCTATTAAACCATGCTAGGTATTACTTGTTCTCTCTCCTCAACATTAGATCAACTTGGTTGTGAGGGGTTCATCGAACATACCCTTAACTTAAGGGGTTTATTTTACCTATACACATGAGGAGTTCCCATGCTCGAAACTATAGAGACACAAATCTCATCATGAGCATCGGATACACTGCTTCCCCTCTTAAGCCTAGGAACCCTAGGTTCGCCTTCGGGTGTCCAACTGCATGCTCAAACTCTTAACCACAAATCAAGCATGTCCAAGGTATGTCATGTACTTCCATGATCCTTCTACTCGAGCAACACTCTGGAGTTGAGTCCTCCTCCAGGACAACCAACTAGGTATACAGCCTCACCACTGGTTACTTAAACCTCCTCAGGGTCTAAAGCACTCTTATCTCATCCAGTAGATAATCACTTATACCATAGGTACCAGAAGCATCATCCTCTCTCTAGGGTTTGGTTCCTCTCAAGATAACCAAGACATTATCAGCCTCAGGGGTCAAGCATAAGGCAACCACTATCATCCACTTAGGTCGCATCATCCTCAACTCCCCACTGTTCCTCATGTCTTGGAATCTAAGTTTCCAACCTCTTTTGCTTGGTTCCATCTTTCTCTCTAGAGCTAACTCTACATCCAACCTTACTATTAGAGGTACTATCTCCATGAAGGATCAAGCTCACAAGCATACCTCTACGTGGGTGAAGCCTATGCTCAAACTTATGCTTTCTCATGATTACTCATAGCCCCTTATGCTTAACTCATAAGCCATCCATCCTATCCTTCTAGCCTCATTTTTAACTTATTGCTCATACTACTGAAGTACCCTGGGTGCAAGATATATCCTATATGCAACAGCCCTTAAGGTTTCTATAGGTTCTTTACTAACCTCATCATTGAAGGAGTTATGCTTTACTCCAACATGGCCCTTCCCAGGGTTAGGTGGCTAAAGGTACTCAGTTATCAACTTCTCATGGCTCATATGGCATCCAAGGCATGTCTATCCAAACACCTAGTCTACCATGACATCTAACTCTTCATGTCATCTCTCTCTCTAACCTTCCCTTAGGGTTAGGGTTAACATCATTTTCAAAGGATGTACTAGGTCTCTACTTTTAATGGAGGTCTCTACCCCTAAGACTAGCTCTCTCTACTCATCCTCCTGCCAAGGAGGTCTATCTTCAGGTCTCTCCTGAGGGCAATGACAACTCGTGTCATACGACCTAAGCATGTATCTATTCCTTTACGCTTACTCTATTAAGCTTATGTCCATGACATCTTATTTATATGCTTTTTATTAATTTGGTGGAGGATTCCTTAATCCTTATCAACCTTGCCCATACCTCAAGAGGGTGAGGAGAAGAGAGGAAACCCTAATCCTTAAGGTCAAAAATAGAATTTGAGTTGAGAAGGGATGAACAAGATGAGAGAGTCCTAAAGGTATCTTATTTCGATTCATACCCTAAGACTTTGGCCAGGCAGTCACACGAATCTGGGAGTCCTCATATTCCAACTAGCGGTGCAGAGGAAAATATTGCCAGCCCCCGGTTGTGATCCTTTTCTAGACACCTCTGTCTTTCAGATAATCCTCTAATAACTCCCTTGGGTTCTATGGAGTTTATAAAATTTAATAATTATTAATGGTTAAATGAGGAACCTAAGCTCTGATACCAAATGTTACGACCCCACCTTCCGGTAAACCCCAATTAAAGGAGATCGAGAGGTTGAAGCCGCACTCATAACTTTCAGATCAAAGGTTCGACATTTAACCAAGAACAATTATTAAATTTCAACAATCTATACTAAAAAGTTGTATTAATTTTTTTGCATACCATTGAAAAGTTTGGATAAATCGAAACTTCTAACCACAATTGAACTACTCTAACTAGTTCCTCCTTGTTCTTTAATTCTTGAATTCACAAATTGTCGCTTTACTATTTGTGCTTTTGAGACTTGTACCTAAATCGCTGAAAAACAAAACGACGGCCAGCCGAAGCTGGTATGTGGGGGAAACAAATAATGTGCAACTATGTTATCAATGTATTCATGCAATTAATCATTTAACAATCAAGATTACGTTTTAAACCATACCACTTAATCCATATCTATCCCCTAACTCTGTGATGTCCCTATAATGGACTTGTATACTACCTCTCTTTTAGGCATATTCTTACCCCCATGGTCCTACCTTACAGGTAGCTAATACATAGGGTAATAGAGTTGCATGGCACTACCCGAAGGTAGCCCAATATCTAACTCAAAGTGACTTTATGGTCCTACTCCATTGGTAGCTATGTACTAAGTCATCCAATGACCTGATGGTTCTACCTCAAAGGTAGCCATGTACTAGGTCAACTATTAAGCCACAGAGGGGACCAGAAACTGAGCTAGTAGGCATATATATTATGTAATAATCATAGCCACATTATAATTTGTATGAACTAAATTCATCCAATAGTTTATTCCAAGTCATCGATGAAAACTTTGGAAAACCTCAGAAAACTAACTCGAGATATTCATAAGTGTAACCACATACCTTAGAATGCAGATTTCAAGAAAGATTCAAGTATGCAGAGAAACCCAATCAATCAAGCAATGAGGAATAGAAATCCTAAAATAAAAGTACCAATTTCCTTTTATTAATATTTATATAATTTCATCACATTACTTAGGATTTCAATTCTAATTTTAGGGTTTCTTTGGAAATTATGGTTTTTACCTATTCTTTCAATATTATGATCAAAACTACATAAAACCCTCAATTCCTTTCATTTTAATATTCCCATCAATATTAGGATCATTATTTGGCAATTTACCTTCTTAATCCGAGTTATCAAGGTTTTTCTCCTCCTTTATCCCCAAATAAGGGTTTCTCATCAACTTTTAATACACTTTACTAGCAAATTAAAGTACTTTTGTAAAATGGAGCATAATCAGGTCTTCAAAGTATTTTAATTAGATTCCTCGTATTTTTGTACACAAGTTTCATATATATAGTCTTTCCATTAGAGGTTCCTAGTTATTTCTATAAATTTTGCAAAGAAAAGCTATTTACTGAATTATTTGATTAGAGAGAGTAATTACCGAAATTTGTGAACTGCTCGATCAGTAGTCCGGTGATCCGCTTCTTGGATCTGACGATCCCGGTCGTGTGCGCTTAACAAAATTCATTCCCTACTCTGGAGCGTCAGATCCAACTGAGACCACCGTGGTCTCGATCGGACGACAACGAGTCGTCATCTTCCTTGGTCTCAGCAACTCTGTGAGGTCAACTTGGAGGTTGACTCTGAGTTCTAGACCACGAGTGAGTGCGGTAACAGTCTAGGGAGCTTTGTATCCTGTCGCCAAACTCGACGGTATGTCCAATTGAAATCCCAGCATGCACCGCGACCCCTTTCCACTCGTCGGACTTCAGCGAGGTTCTCGGCTTAAAACGATGGCATAGATCAGGGTGTACGAGCCAATTGAGAGCACAAAAATGCTCCTCCAGTTATTCCGTAGAGGTTGGTAGAGCAAAAAGGGATGCTCGTCATATCGATTATACCCTCCTATATATAGGGGTCGAGCGAGTCCCAACCAGATTGGGAATTCTCCCAATCGACGACCACTCCTACCCAAACCAGGGATGGTTCCCTTCGCCTTCATCTTCTGAGTTCAAAGAACGTCTCAGCAAACTCACCCACTCATTGATTCGTGAGGAATCTAAGAGGGAAAATCCCTCTGTTAGAGACAGAGTCCTAGTCCCCCTGGGACATAGACAATGAGTGTCGCTTGTTGGATTAGGATCCAATGGCCCACCATCTTCGCGTTCAACCAAAAATAGGAAACTATTTTCCTAAATTCCAAATCCAATGACAACTTGGAAAAAACACAACTCCCAAACCGTAATTCCTTTTTACCTCAAATTTTGAGGAAACCTTATCCGTACTTTTATCTTACATCCTACAAAATTTGGGATTATTATCTCAAGAACACAATCCCTTTTCTTTGATTACAAGTTATCATTCAATTACTCATATTTTCCATGTCCTTTCTATTTCTTTTATCATTATTTTCCAATTCTGAGTTCCTTGAACCCCAAGGAATCCATTAAACTCGAAATTCTATTTTTGGGAATTATCCCTTAGCCTTTTGTTCTTACTTTATTTATTTTCTTATGTACTCCTTATCCAATTGAATTTCTTTTTCTTTTTCCTTCAATTGGGCTCAATGGCCAATAAGGCCCATTAAGAAAACATACAACACGAAATTCATTCAAATCAACTCATCAAATCTATCATGGATTTTTATTTATCATTAAATAGAGATTTACAATCTCATTACATATCTTGGAAAAATGGGGTTATAACAACATGGTTGAATGATAGGATTGCACGATACACAACCCTAGACAACATGGTAGCCTGACATGGTGATGAGTTGATATCTCTTTTACATCATGGGTGACACATTTATGTACCATGTGCTCGACATGATTCAACCCTATACAACTTGTAAAGGTGAGAGAAAGACACTCTTAGAAGTGATGAGTGTAACACCAAGTAATGGTATGGCTAATACCTTGATAGGTGAAATGCCTAGAGTGGTTGATAATGGTCAATCCTATATCAACAATGCCTAAACTCAAGATGAGTCCATATCGTTGGCAATGGTTGTATATTCTAAGTGAGTGACTAATGCTCAATATATTACATGATAAATGTGACGAATTGGTGCATAAAGTATTAGGATGGGGAATACCCTAATACAAAGATAAGTTGATGAACTTAAGTAAGTTAAAAGTGATGAGTAATGATACATCAAGACATGATAGATATCACATCCAACACTTCAAGGTTGATGCACCTTAAATTCAATGTACTTGGATGAGTAACACATGAAGTGTTTCATGCCAATTGTTACATTGAGATGTAATGAGATTAATGCACTATGATAGGTGTAGGCTAACATACCTTGAGAAAGGGTTAAGACAAGTTAATGAAGTATGATGTAATCATATTCTGGTAAGGATGAGAGAGAAACACATACCTTGTGTTGACAATCATTTAATGATAAATGATGAGAATAAATAAGTATGATTGAATACTTATGATATCAATGTTTGCTCTTATATGTGTGGAGCAATGAATTAGGGTTTGATCATTGATAATATGATCTTGAAAACCTAAATGGTTAATAATGGAAAACCCTAATCACTAATGATGGGAAGGTTGTATTTCTCTTATTGCATAAGCCTTGTAAGGCAGGATAATTACTTGTATAACAAGTATAATGCTTAATGGCCTTGTGAGCCATGTGAATAAAGTTGTTGGCTAGTGAGAGGTGACAAGATGTGAATGGCCTTGTGATACATGTGAATAAAGTTGTTGCCTAGTGAGAGGTGATAAGATGTGAATGGCCTTGTGAACCATGTGAATAAAGTTATTGCCTAGTGAGAGGTAACAAGATGTTCAATGGCCTTGTGAGCCATATGAATAAGTTGTTGCCTAGTGAGAGGTAACAAGATGTGCAATGGCCTTGTGAGCCATATGAATAAGCTGTTGCCTAGTGAGAGGTAACAAGATGTGCAATGGCCTTGTCAGCCACGTGAATAGTTGTTTCCTAGTGAAAGGTAATAAGATGATTAATGGGCCTGGTGAGCCATGTGAATAATTGTTGCCTAATGAGAGGTGACAAGACTCTTATAAAAGTCTCATGTAAGGGATGGTAATGTGCAAAATAAACTAAGGGAAATGGAAACCCTAATACAAGTTAATGCTATGTGAACCCTAATACAGGGAAATGCTATGTGAAACCCTAATACAAGTTAATGCTATGTGAACCCTAATACAGGGTATTGTTATGTGAAACCCTAATACAAGTTAATTCTATGTGAATCCCTAATGTAGAATAAGGCTATGTGAGACCCTAATACATGGTGATGCTATGTGAACTCCTAACTCAGAGTAATCCTATGTGAAGCTCAAATATAGAATAATGGGTTATAAATGTAATAAGACAACCCTTGTATTGCATGGTACTGATAGTAATTGTATCATGATTACTAATCATGCAGGTATGTTGAGATGATGAGCATAGCCAGGTATGAGCTATGATGTTCTGAATATTGAAAATGTTCTATAGGCTTTATAAGCCATAATATGCCTTATTGACCATTAAGGGGTAATAAGAGGTGGTATGAGCTTTGTGAACTATGTGCAATACTTTGTGTAGTAAGAATTATAATGTCCTTGGGTCAGATGATCTGAAGTTATTAAGTTACCTAATAAATGGTAAGAAGTATCCTATGGTGAGTTATGGGTTCAAATACCCAGATTCTATAATCATGATAACGAACTTGTTAAGAAGTGGAAGTGTACTTGATGAGTTGAGGGATTAATATCCCAATACTTTGTGAAAAGAGTATGGCTACAGGCCATGACTCCCCAATGACAATGCCAGGTATTAGACATATGATCTAATCCTGAAGAGAGTTAATGATGTGGTAATGATTCTATAGTGAATAAATGTTATACATGATCTTCATATTCCTTAAAGGATGAGTAATATATTGCTGTATCAAGTTATAGCTGAAATGCTTTTGATAAAGATAATGTTCTAATTTGTTAGACATTGAATTAACTGCTGTCAAACAAATATGATTCCTCTATCCATATTTATCTTCTTAAGCTGCAATAATAATGTTATTGGAGGAGAGTTATATCTCTCGTTGGGGCAATTTACAATTATCTCACCCCTGTGGGATCCAAATTTTTAGGTGGACGTGCACGAGGAGGTGAAGACCTTTCTATAGAGGTACATTGATAGCAACAGGGACAACAGTGACAACTCAGGTTCAATGTACTGTCTGTCGTGTCTTGTAGATAGAAGTCATGTGTGTCATCTCTGTACTCTCAGGTCCTTAGAGTAGTAGTTAGTGCTTTTGAGATTTTGGCTCAGTGCCTCAAAATTTTATAATGCTTGTAATTTTCAGAAAGAGATGATACATGACAGGTATCTTTAAACTAGAATGTAAATATGTTACTTTGGTTCTATGTGAGAAAGTTTTCCTTTGATGAATCTCTTGATAAAAAAAAAGCTTTAATTTTTAGTGATTTTTGGTAATCCGCTGCTCAGTGATCGCTTCCGCATGTTTTGTTATTGTTAATGACACTTGTTATCTTAATGATGACGTTTGTCATTACATTTAACTTATTTTTGAACTATGATCAGATTCATCCTCTAAAACTATTTTTATTGGATTCTTTGAATTCTCCTGATCAAAATTCATATATTACATTTTTTCATCAGAGCTACCAAAAAATAATTATGAATTTCCAAAGAACTTACCTTTTGGGCCAATCACGAGGCGCCACGTGTCCCTTTTATTTTTTTATGGAAAATGTCTCTTCCTTGGCTTCGGAGATCCATCCTAGGATCTAGCTATCTAGGAACCCAGATGCTCCTCACTCATCGCTTTTGGCTTCTGGTGCTCGGTTAACACACAGTAGGCGCAAGCCCCTGTTTCTCCGCAGAAATAGGGTGTCGCTGGCACTGCTTTTCCGACGGCTAGAGATCGTCATCCTCACAAAAAAGGTTCCTACTCAGCTCCACCCTCATCAAAACTCCCATCCAAGAGTTGTGCCACCCTCCAGTCCCCTATTCCACGGCCAGAATAGGGCAGATGCAGGGGATGGGACCTCCACAACCAACACAACCAGCAAGGGCAAGAGTGTGTCCGCCAAACTAGAGGAAGGGGTACAATTTTGTTCCTTGGTCTTGTGTCCCAGATTAGCATGACTTATATAGGCATAGCCCTCAATGATCCAAGATTTCCAAAACATGCTAGGATGTCCTTTTGGAACAAGGATATTGGGGAAATCCCAATATCTCATGAAAATGGGGAAACCAAGGATCATCAAACTCGTTTTCTCCTCTCGAAACTAATGGAGAAAATCCCAGATCCGCACATGCCTTGTGTGTCAAGAAAATCGATTTGCAAGTCTCCCTTTACTGTTCCTTTTTCTAATCTGAGACAAGTGGCTATCAAGCCTCATATTAGAACATACATTATGACATTTAATGTTATACTTTACACTTTTAATATCAAATTTGAGAGGAAAGTCCATAACGACTTAAAATTCATGTCTGAAAAATTTGGTACTCAAACTTGAAAGTATGAGGGACTTTTCTTCATAAGAAAGTTATCCTTTAATAAAACTTATTTAATTGATATTTTCTCTTTCCTATTGCATTATCTTTTCATATTGGACTCCTTGGACATCAAGGAACCCTAAAGGCAAGAAATCCCCTCTTTGAGGATATTCCCTAGCCTTCTAGAGGATTCTACCTCTTTCTTTTCTCCTTTTCTTATTTATTCATTTATTAGTTGAATTTCCTTTTTTCTTTTTCTTATTGTTGGGTCCAATAGCCAATAAGGCCCACAAAATAAACAAGCAAGGCTATTTCAAACGAAATTCATGCATTCAAAACAAATCACATCATTATTTGTTCATATATCTATAAAAGGAGAAATTGCATTTCTCACCAAAAGAACCCGAAAATTAGGGTTGTAACATCCTTCCCCTCTTATAGAAATTTTGCCCTCAAAATTCCCCCAAACATACAAACAAATAGGATAATACATTCTCATGTCCATCATGGCTCCCATGTGGCTTCACCCTCTCCATGGTTCTTCCCAAGAACCTTCATCATCTTATATTCTTACATCTGAGTTCTCTCTCTCACCTTGGTATCTCGTACCCTCGTATGCGACTCAGGACATTTTAGCCTCTCTCGAAGCTTGATAGGTTCATGGCTCAACACACGGTTCGTGTAACATCCCTGACCTGGGTTATTCCTTAACCCTAGATGTTTTTCTTTACAAAGTTAATTATATGCTTGCTCTTATCTTTTGAAAAGTGATTAAGACATAAGAGGAACTTATGTTTCAATTTTAGTCCTTTTTGAATAATGTTGAAACAATGTTTTGCTTGTTTTGGACTAAAGTGCAAATTACCCAAGTTGAGGGGCTAACTTGCAAATGTTACAGGATAAAATGTTCCTCAAATGTTGAAGCATCATGAGAATGAAATTAATGCAGAGGTATGGCTTGTAGAAGCTTGAGTTCTAAGAAAGAACTTGTTGAGCAATGTTTGGGCATTAAAACCTAGTTTTGGAGTAATGTGCAATTTACCCAAAATCTAGGGTTCAATATGCAAAATATCACTTTTGGAGAGTCCCTAATGTTTCTTGTCATCATGTAGAGAAAATAAAATGAGAGTTACGTCTCATTTGAACCACTTTGGAAGAAAGAGAATCTTGATATTAAAATAATCAAGATTTAAGCATAATTGGAACCCTAATTCGATCTAATGAAAAAATAAATATATTAATGGAAGTGTCCTTCAACAAAAAATGAGATGGTTGAATTTACATAAGTATCAACATCCTTGTGCTTTGCAATGGCCACGAAATATCTAAAGTGAGTGGAGAGTCCACTCACATTAGTAAAAGAAAAAGAAATATCCACTAACTTATGGATATTATTATTATAATGGTTAAGGTGCTTATTTTGTTTTCTTTTAATTCAGGGATAATGAAGAGGAATTAGAAGGTGGGGAATATATCCTTGTATTCAGGGGATTGAGGGGAGGATGTGGCACCAATTTTAGGAATTAAAGGATTTTTATAACACTTTCTCTCTCATTGAGATTCCCTTATAAACATCTCATTTCCAACTCAAATGAAAGGCTTTTTCGACCCTTCTTTATTTCCTTGGTTTGGCTGAACACTAGGGAGCTAAGGAGAAATAGCAGGACGTGCCCCAACCTGTAGGTAAGCTCCATAGTCATCCTCAACCTTGGATTCCATGTTAAAAAATTGATTTTCAATGCTTGATTTCTTGTTTTCTCCACTCAATCTCCAACCTTAGCCATTCATTTCAATCAAAGACTTGAGGACGAGCCTTGGGAAGTTGAGAAAGCTTCATTCACCATTGAGGACGTGAAGCTTGAATCTTTAAAACCAACTTTGAAGGCGGGTTATATAACTTGAACCCTTAATATTATTATTGCATTCAATTCTTCATCATTTTTTGATCATTTTGTTCTTCTTGAAATTCCTTTGATCAAATTGATGAAACTACCATAAGAATGGTAGTAGAGTTTGAAGGATTGTAGCTTGATGATTATGACATCATCTTCAGCACACACCTCAATAATATATTGGGCAAACAGTTTCAATGACTCGAGACCAAATGATCTCAAGATCGTTTGAAACTAAACAGTCTCAAGACTGTTTGGGATCAAACGGTCTCAGACCATTTGGACGATAAGTATGGAAGTTGTTGGATGAGGATAGAAGGGCTCAAATTGATTGGATTATAATGGCTCCAGTGATGGTTGATCCATTGATTATAAACCCTAATCGATTGGAATGGTCAAAACCTAATTGATTTAATCGATTTTAAAAGTTGATTGACTCAAACGGTCTTAAGAACATTTGAGATCAAACGGTCTCAAGACTATTTCAATGTCAAGAGATGAGATGGAATGGTTGAAGATCCAAGTGTTGTAGATTGATGCACACTCAAGGACTCAATTGATGGCCGATCCAACAAAACAAACCCTAATCAATTTGGTTGATGGGAATCATAGTTGATCCATTCAGTTTCAAGTGGTTTTCACCAAACGGTCTTCAGACCGTTTGAGTCCAGACGGTCTTGAAACCATTAGGGAGAAAATGGTTTCAAACCGTTTGGAGGTCCATTCGGTTTCAAGATCTATTTGGCCAATCTGTTTCAATGAATGAATAATCCATTCGATTTTAAAGAATCCTTCAAGACCGATTGAAAGGGTTGACCATTTGAGGTATGTTGACCGTTTGAGGGTTGAGATCTAGACCGTTTGGAGGTCTAAATGGTCTCAAACTGCTTGAGGACTTTTGTTCAAAATTGTATGAAGAATCAATGTAATCAAAACCAATTGAAGACCTCATATGATAAATTAATCTTATGATTATTAATGATCGATATTAAAGTTGATTATAATGGTTGTACCCTTAAGGTACTAGGGTGATTAGTACCCTTAAAGGGGTTAACCTTAAATGCTTATAAAAGAAATATCTTATTACACTATGATAATCCTAAATGCATGTACTTGAATGAAGGGTCGACCCAATCTAATCAAGCTTGGAGTATTTAACATCCTAGAATGGATGAGAGAGAGAGAAACTCATACATGAATGATAATCATGTAATGATTGATCCTCAACACTTTCAATATGAATAAAATATGTAATTAGGGTTTGATTCATGATGATGAGATCATGAAACCCTAATTGAGAAGGTTGATGAGCTTTAACCCTAATTTATGGCAATGATATGAGAAACCCTAATTCAGGGTATTTGATGGAAAACCCTAATTTAAGAGGATGCTTCATGAAAACCCTAATTTAGGGTTAATCTATATAAAACCCTAATTTGGGGAAATGTTATAAGAAACCTTAACTCAAGGAGATGAGGTCCTAACACATGGTGATGCTATGTGAAACCCTAACACAAGGTGATGTGATGTGAAACCTTAACACAGGGTGATGTTATGTTTCTAATAACACCTCATCTCCTTTACCGACCAAAAGGAGATGAGGTGTCAAACCTTAACACAGGGTGATGCTATGTGAAACCCTAACACAGGGTGATGTGATGTAAAACCTTAACATAGGGTTATGCAATGTGAAACTCTAACAGAGGGTGATGTGATGTGAAACCCTAACATAGGGTTATGTAATGTGAAACCCTAACATAGAGTGATGTGATGTGAAACCTTAACACATAATGATTCTATGTGAAACCCTTACACATGGTGATGTTATGAGAAACCCTAACATAGGGTGATGCTATGTGAAACCCTAACATAGGGTGAAGCCATGTGAAACCCTAATACAAGGTGATGCAATGTGAAATCCTAATCTAAGATGATGTTGTAAGAATCCCTAACCAAGGATAATGTTATGTGAAACATTAATATAAAGTGAATGTATGTTGAATCCTAATTTCGGATTGTAATATATGAAACCCCAACCTTTAGTCTTGGGTAATGGGATGAGTAACCCTAGTTGATATGAGATGGGAAACCCTAAACCTAACCTTGGGTAATGGGATGAGTAGCCTAGTTGATATGAATTGGGAAAACCTAATCCAAATGAGGGAACAGTGGTGTTACCATTGTTTTGCATAAGGAAGATATGCAATTGATATGACTATTATCATACATGTATCATGAGATGATGATCATAGCCAAGTATGTGGTAATCAGTGATGTTAATCACAGGATTGGCAGAGCCAAATACCTGGAAGAGGCATGAAGCCTACTATTAATCATAGGATTGGTATAATCCAATGTCTGGTTGTTAATCAAAGGATTGGTAGAATCCAATGCCTGGCTGTTAATCACAGGATTGATAGAATCCAATGCCTGGATATTAATCACATGATTGGTAGAATCCAATGCCTTACTGTTAATCACAGGATTGGTAGAATCCAATGCCTAGCTGTTAATCACTGGATTGGTAGAATCCAATGCTTGGCTGTTAATCACAGGATTGGTAGAATCCAATGCCTAGCTGTTAATCATAGGATTGGTAGAATCCAATGCCTGGCTGTTAATCACAGGATTGGTATAGTCCAATGCATGGCTGTTATCTTTGGTTTGGTAATAATCTAACACCTGGCTATTATCAAAAGGATTGTCATAGTCCAATTCCTAGAATGGTTACATAGGATTGGCATAGTCCAATGCCTAGAGTGGTTACAGAGGATTTGGCATAGTCCAATGCCTAGAGTGGTTATAGAGGATTTGGCATTATTCAATGCCTAGACAAAATATGATGATATATGCTTTCATGAATGATGCAAATTCAATATTTGGCCAACAAAATGGCTAAGGTCAATAGATAGAAATGAGAACGACTCAAGAATAACATGCCATGATAATAAGTATCATAGGATAAGCTTGAGATGTCAATATGATTTGATGGGTAAATGTTACACATGTTCTTCATATTTCTCATAAAGTGAATAGATGATTTAGTGCTCTATCATAGATGGTTGTACTACTTTAAAAGATGAGAACGCTCAAAATTACTTATCCTATGCTTAGTTTTAGTCTATTAAATTGCAATAATGATGTTTTTGGCGGAGAGTTATATCTCTCGCTGGAATGGGTCTCACTCCGTTGGTCACCAACACTTTTTAGGTAAATGCGGAAAAAGAGACCGAAACCCTATAGCAGGGGAAGAGCAGCAGCAACAACAATAGGGACAGCAGTGAATCCTCTGGTGGAGATACTTGTTGTCATGTCATGTATATAGAGTCCTATGTGTCGTCTCTATACTCTCATGTCCTTGGAGTTAGTAGTAGTGTTTTTGTTCTCGATATGAGATTTTTGGCTTGATGCCTCGAGGTTCTTATACTGCCTGTGTATAGTTTTAATAGGGAAGTTGATGCTTGTTATCCTCGAGAAGAAATGATATTGGACATGTACTTGTGAACCAAAATGTAATTGAATTACTTTGGTTCTTGTTGAAAGAGTTTTCCTGTGTATGGATCTCTTCGTAAATGGTTTTAATTTTTAGTGATTTTTAGTAATCCGCTGCTAATGATCGCTTCTATTTAGTTAATGATGTTTTGTTCAAACGGTTCATTTCAGTTAAGTGGTATCAGAGGTTAAGGTTCGTTGAGTATACAGAGACATAGGACTAAGGTGTTGAGTCTGTTCTAATGTCATCCAGTATATATTATAGTGACTTCTGCATATACAGAAGGAAGAATATAACTTAAAGATGTCTGGAGAACCCAAGGAGTATGTTGTTGAAAGTAATGTTGCTACATCAGTAGGAGATGCAAGGGATCAGGCAAGACAGGAATCAGTGCCTAAGAATCCCCATAATGATGAAGTCATGGTAGGAAACCCAGACTTTCCTGCTCTTTTTGGGCAATTCATGACCATAGTAACACATATGATAGATAGGATGCCGGCACCAGCACATAGGGAACAAACTCCCAATGAGGGATGTGGGTCTGGTAAGACTTTTGAGCGGCTACATCGTGTAGGAGCTATAGAATATGTTGGGACATCTGACCCAGCAGATGTTGATTTATGGCTTACTGTGTTAGAAAAGGCTTTTAAAATCCTTAGTATCCCAGATGCTGACAAAGTCAAACATGTTGTATACCTTTTGAAGATTAGTTTGGACATTGGTGGGCCATAGAAGAAATAAAAAGGAATGATAAAGAAGTTAGTTGGGAAGAATTTCGTCGAGAATTTGTTAATAAGTGCTTTACAAGAACATATTTGGACAAAAAGATCTCACAGTTTGAGAATGTTCGACAGGGAACCATTTCAATAAATGAATATGAGACTAGGTTTATGGAACTTTTGTGGTTTTGTCCTCACATGGACAATACTGAACAGGAGAAGATTCGACATTTTGAGAAAGCACTGATGCTGACGTATCTATCTCGGCATATGCATTAGAAAGTAGGGAGAGATTCGTCACATTTGTAGAATCTCTCCGGAGGATAGAAAGGTATGTGACAAAGAAACATCAGACAAGCTTCAAAAGAAAGTCTACACATTCACATTGACCATTGATTATTGGTGCTAAACAGCTAAAATATTCATTATCACTAGTTCAACAACAACATGGTATACCAATGCAGTAGTCACCAAGTAGGGGCCGAGCTTGCCACAAATGTGGGCAGATAGGACATCTGAGGAGGCAGTCCAAGAAGAAATAAAAGGTGACCTGACAAACAAGATATTAGAAAACCTATAAAGGTAACATGTCGGATAGAACTTTTCATTCTGAATTATCTTTTCTTTTCTTCTTTATGCCTACTAATGATAAGAAAGGTAAATGTTGATGAGCTTCCTTTAATTCGTCCTGGAAAGACATGAAAAAGAGATATAAAGGATAATAATTTATTTTTATCCCAATAATCTTTTATATGTTGTGAAATATCTCTTCACGGTGAGAGGGGAGAGATGCAAAACAAACACCTAGAGAAAATTTGAGATACTAAGTAGTAAACCTTAAAAAGATGAAACATAATATAAAATAAATATATACTACCTAATTTCAGTCCTTGAATACCCTGTCCAGGTATTCATCTATTGAAAGTAAGGTAAGTATAGAACTCTTAGATTGTTATCTTTCTGATTACCCTGATCAAGTAGTCATTTTGAGACAATCTAAAGAGATTAATGAGGAAGTGATGTGGCATGGATATTTCTACCACATCTTAATTGATATATGAATGAATCTGAGTTAATCATAGATCGACTTATAAACAAAAGAAGACGTTTAGTATAATGTAAACCTTGGTCTGAGGACCTAGAGGTAACAGAATCATGATGACATGTAACAATATTTAGTTATGAACTAAGGGTCTGAATAGCCAGATCTAGTAATCATGATGATGATAATACTAAGACATGGTGACATGTAATCATCCTTATAATTCCTATGCAGATGGCAGGAAACCTAGGATGAGACAAGAATGATTAACTCATGAACAAGTTGAAGGTTCATGTAATTGATAATTTCTTCTCTTTTATAAACAACCCTAACTAATTATGGGGTGATAAGAGGGATATATTTCTTTTGATCTCTTCTTCTAGAGACATGGCAATCAAGTAAGTATTATGACACTTGATGTACATGGATTAGAAATAATCCATTGATGGATACTTAGAAAAGTATCAGTTTGCTTTGGACTTTGGTTCCAAGATAAAGATATATGGAACAAGAAATGTCCTAAAATACAAGAAATGCCCTTGTGCGTGTGTGTCTTTGGTAATAACAACAGAGAAATGGATATGATCCCACAATGGGATGTGTTCTCAACACATATGATGAATACCAGAGTAAGGATTCTGGTATCTGAGAAATATCAGATGATGTGGGAAATAAAAACATGACTTTTAATTAGATGAATTATGTTGGTTACTTGGATTGGCCAACTATGAAATCAGTCTAGTAACATAAAATTTGTATGGACATCATATGTTAGGGGTTTATGCTTTGCATAAACATAACATTGATAGAGAGGTAATAATTGAAGGAATAATTGTAGAATCATTTGAAGTATGAATAACACTTCTTCGATATAGAAGGTGTTACTTGACACAGTATGCATACTGTAAGTCAATAATGAAAAGGCAATTGAATATATGCTTTATATGATATATTCAAATGATGAATTAGAATGGGAGAATATGGCACTGAACAAAGCTTTATGCAATCTCCATAACACTGAGATGTTATCTAGAGATTTGATGACATGAGTAACAACTATCTTCCTTTATCTGGGATTTTAGGGACGAAATCCTTGTTAGGGGTTTATAATTGTAACATCCCTGACCTAGGTTATGCCTTAACCCTAGATGTTTTGCTTAAGAAAGTCAATTATATGCTTTCTCTTATCTTTTTAAATGTGATTAAGACTTAAGAGAAGTTTATGTTTCAATTCTAGTCCTTTCTCAAATAATGTTGAAATAATGTTTTGCCTATTTTGGACTGAAGTGCAAATTACCCAAGTTGAGGGGCTAACTTGCAAATGTTACATGATAAATTGTTCCTCAAGTGTTGAAGCATCATTAGAATGAAAATAATGCAGAGGTATGGCTTGTAGATTCCTGAGTACCAAGAAATAACTTGTTGAGCAATGTTTATGCATTAAAACCTAGTTTTGGAGTAATGTGCAATTTACCCAAAATCTAGGGTTCAATATGCATAATATCACTTTTGGAGAGTCCCTAATGTTTCTTGGAATCATGTAGAGAAAATAAAATGAGAGTTACGTCTCATTTGAACCACTTTGGAAGAAAGAGAATCTTGATATTAAAATAATCAAGATTTAAGCATAATTGGAACCCTAATTCAATTTAATGCAAAAATAAATATATTAATGGAAGTCTCCTTCAACCAAAAATGATATGGTTGAATTCACATAAGTATGGACGTCCTTGTGCCTTTCAATGGCCACGAAATATCTAAAGTGAGGGGAGATTCCACTCACATTAGTAAAAGAAAAATAAATATCCACTAACTTATGGATATTATTATTATAATGGTTAAGGTGCTTAATTTGTTTTCTTTTAATTCTAATAATGGTTAAGGTGCTTAATTTGTTTTCTTTTAATTCATGTATAATGAAGAGAAATTAGAAGGTGGGGAAGATAGCCTCGTATGCAAGGGATTGAGGGGAGGATGTGGCACCAATTTTGGGAATTAAAGGATTTTTATAACACTTTCTCTCTCATTGAGATTCCCTTATAAACATCTCATTTCCAACTCAAATGAAAGGATTTTTCGACCCTTATTTATTTCCTTGCTTTTGTTGAACACAAGGGAGATAAGGAGTAATAGGAGGACGTGCCCTAACCTTTAGGTAAGCTCCATAGCCATCCTCAACATTGATTCCATGGTAAAAATCGATTTCAATGCTTGATTTCTTGTTTTCTCCACTCAATCTTCAACCTTAGCCATTCATTTCACTCAAAGACTTGAGGACGAGCCATGGGAAGTTGAGGAAGCTTCATTCACCATTGAGGAAGTGAATCTTGAAGCTTTGTAACCAACTTTGAAGGTGGGTTATATAACTTGAACCCTTAATGTTATTATTGCATTCAATTCTTCATCATTTGTTGGTCATTTTGTTCTTCTTGAAATTCCTTTGATCAAATTGATAAAACTACCATAAGAATGGCAGTAGTGTTTGATGGATTGTATCTTGATGATGATGACATCATCTTAAGCACACACCTCAATAATATCTTGGACAAACGGTTTCAATGACTTGAGACCAAACGATCTCAAGATCGTTTGAAACCAAACGGTCTCAAGACCATTTGGGATCAAACGGTCTCATACTATTTGGAGGATAAGTATGGAATTTGTTGGATGAGGATCCAAGGGCTCAAATTGGTTGGATTATAATGGTTCTAGTGATGGACAATCCATTGATTATAAACCCTAATCGATTGGAATGGTTGAAACCTAATTGATTTAATTGATTTTCAAAGTTGATTGACTCAAATGGTCTCAAGACCGTTTGAGGTCAAACGGTCTCAAGACCGTTTGAGGTCAAACGGTCTCAAGACCGTTTGAGATCAAACGGTCTCAATACCGTTTGGATGTCAAGGGTTTAGATGGAATGGTTGAAGATCCAAGTGTTGTAAATTGATGCACACTCAAGGACTCAATTGATGGCCGATCCAACAAAACAAACCCTAATCAATTTGGTTGATGGGAATCATAGTTGATCCATTCGATTTCAAGTGGTTTGGACCGAACGGTCTTGAGACCGTTTGAGTCCAAATGGTCTTGAAACTGTTTGGGATCAAATGGTCTCAAACCGTTTGGAGGTCCATTCGGTTTCAAGATCTATTTCACCAATCGGTTTCAATGAATGAATAATCCATTCGGTTTTGAAGAGTCCTTCAAGACCGATTGAAAGGGTTGACCATTTGAGATATGTTGACCATTTGAGGGTTGACACCTAGACCGTTTGGAGGTCTAAATGGTCTCAAACCATTTGAGGACTTTTGTTCAAAATTGTATGAAGAATCAATGTAATTAAAACCAATTGAAGACCTCATGTGATCAATTAATATTATGATTATTAATGATGGATATTAAAGGTGATTATAATGGTTGTACCCTTAAGGTACTAGGGTGATTATTACCCTTAAAGGGGTTAACCTTTAATGCTTATAAAAGCAATATCTTATTATACTATGCTAACCCTAAATGCATGTACTTGAATGAAGGGTCGACCCAATCTAATCAAGTTTGGAGTATTTAACATCCAAGAATGGATGAGAGAGAGAAACTCATACATGAATGATAATCATGTAATGATTGATCCTCAACACTTTCAACATGAATAAAATATGTAATTAGGGTTTGATCCTTGATGATGAGATCATGAAACCCTAATCGAGAAGGTTGGTGAGCTTTAACCCCAATTTATAGTAATGATATGAGAAATCTTAATTCAGGGTATTTTGATGGAAAACCCTAATTTAAGAGGATGCTTCATGAAAACCCTAATTTTGGGTTAAGCTATATAAAACCCTAATTTGGGGAAATGTTATAAGAAACCTTAACTCAAGGAGATGAGGTGTAAAACCCTAACATAGGGTGATGCTATGTGAAACCCTAACATAGGGTGATGTGATGTGAAACCTTAACACAAGGTGATGCTATGTGAAACCCTAACATAAGGTGATGTGATGTGAAACCCTAACACATGGTTATGTGATGTAAAACCCTAACACAGAGTGATGTGATGTGAAACCTTAACACAAGATGATGCTATGTGAAACCCTAACACAGGGTGATGCTATGAGAAACCCTAACACAGGGTGATGCTATGTGAAACCCTAACACAGGGTGAAGCCATGTGAAACCCTAATACAAGGTGATGTAATGTGAAATTATAGTATAAGATGATGTTGTAAGAATCCCTAACCAAGGATAATGTTATGTGAAACCTTAATATAAAGTGAAGGTATGTTGAATCCTAACTTCAGATTGTAATATATGAAACCCCAATCTTTAATCTTGTGTAATGGAATGAGTAACCCTAGTTGATATGAGATGGGAAACCCTAACCCTAACCTTGGCTAATGGGATGATTATCCTAGTTGATATGAAATGGAAAAACCTAATCCAAATGAGGGAACAGTGGTGTTACCCTTGTTTTGCATAAGGAAGATATGCAATTGATATGACCGTTATCATACAGGTATCATGAGATGATGATCATAGCCAAGTATGAGCTATGATATTCTACCCTTTCTAAAAGTTTAATGGGCCTTGTGATCCATTATGTGATTTGTTGCCTAGTAAGAGGTGACAAGATGTTTAATGGGTCTGGTGAGTCATGAGAATAGTTTTTGCTTAGTAAGAAGTAACAAGATGGTTATAAGAGTTCAGGTAAGAAATAATAATGTTCCAAACAAACCAATGCAAACTCAATTAATAATAATAAATGAATATAATAATAAACTATCAAATCTTGATCATACATGCCTTATGCTTACAGCCAAATAAGGGCTATATTGTTTTAGTTGTGCATTAAAGAAGATAAGAGGAACACTTGTATTATATAGATAATGTGGATAAGTGTGATGGCTTGGCCAAGGAAATGCCTAGTAATAGTGATGTGGTAATCAGTGATATTAATCACAGGATTGGCAGAGCCCAATACCTGGCAGAGGCATGAAGCCTACTGTTAATCACAAGATTGGTAGAATCAAATGCCTAACTGTTAATCACATGATTGGTAGAATCCAATGTCTGGTTGTTAATCATAGGATTGGTAGAATCCAATACCTGGCTATTAATCACAAGATTGGTAGAATCCAATGCCTGGTTGTTAATCACAGGATTGGTAGAATCCAATGCCTGGCTGTTAATCACAGGATTGGCAGAATCCAATGACTGGTTGTTAATCACAGGATTGGTAGAATCCAATACCTGGCTGTTAATCACAGTATTGGTATAGTCCAATGTCTGGCTGTTATCTTTGGTTTGGTAATAATCTAACACATGGCTATTATCAAAAGGATTGGCATAGTCCGATGCCTAGAATGGTTACAGAGGATTCACATAGTCCAATGCCTGGTGTGGTTACAAAGGATTTGGCATAGTCCAATGCCTAGAGTGGTTACAGAGGATTTGGCATAGTTCATTGCCTAGACTAAATATGATGATATATACTTTCATGACTGTTGCAAATTCAATATTTGGCCAACAAAATGGCTAAGGTCAATAGATACAAATGAGAACGATTCATGAATAACATGCCATGATAATAAGTATCACAGGATAAGCTTGAGATGTCAATATGATTTTATGGGTAAATGTTACACATGTTCTTCATATTTCTCATAAAGTGAATAGATTATTCATTGCTCTATCACAAATGGTTGTACTACTTTAAAAGATGAGAATGCTCTAAATTGCTTATCCTCTGCTCAGTTTTAATCTATTAAATTTGCAATATTAATATTTTTGGCAGAGAGTTATATCACTCGATGGGACTGGGTCTCACTCCGTTGGTCACCAATAGTTTTTAGGTAAATGCGGAAAAAGAGACAGAAACCCTATAGCAGGGGAAGAGAAGTAGTAGCAACAACAGGGACAGCAGTGAATCCTCAGGTGGAGATACTTGTTGTCATGTCATGTATATAGAGTCCTATGTGTCGTCTCTGTACTCTCAGGCCCTTGGAGTTAGTAGTTGTTTTTTTGTTCTCGATCTGATATTTTTGGCTGGATGCCTCGAGGTTCTTATACTACCTGTGTATAGTTTTAACAGGGTAGTTGATGCTTGTAATCCTCGACAAGAAATGGTATTGGACATGTACTTGTGAACCAGAATGTAAATGAATTACTTTGGTTCTTGTTGAAAGAGTTTTCTTGTGTATGGATCTCTTTGTAAATGGTTTTAATTTTTAGTGATTTTTAGTAATCCGCTGCTAATGATCGCTTACGTTTAGTTAATGACGTTTCATTTGAACGGTTCATCTCAGTTAAGTGGTATCAGAGATTAAGGTCTGCTGAGTCTACAGAGACATATGACTAAGGTGTTGAGTCTATTCTAATGTCATCCAGTATATCTTATAGTGACTTCTGCATATGCAGAAGGAATAATATAACTTAAAGATGTTTGGAGAACCCAAGGAGTATGTTGTTGAAAGTAATGTTGTTGCACCAGCAAGAGGTGTAAGGGATCAGGCAAGAGAGGAATCAGTGCCTAAGAATTCCCATAATGATGAAGTCATGATAGGAAACCCAGACTTTCCTGCTCTTTTTGGGCAATTCATGATCGCAGTAACGCATATGATAGATAGGATGCCAGCACAAGCACATAGTGCACCAACTCCTAATGAGGGATACGGTTCTGGTAAGACTTTTGAGCGGCTAAGTCGTGTAGGATCTATAGAATATGTTGGGACATCTGACCTAGTAGATGTTGACCTATGGCTTACTGAGTTAGAAAAGGCTTTTAAAATCCTTAGTATCCCAGATGCTGACAAAGTCAAACATGTTGTATACCTTTTGAAGGGTAGTGCTGGACATTGGTGGGCCATAGAAGAAATAAAAAGGAATGAAAAAGAAGTTAGTTGGGAAGAATTTCGTCGAGAATTCGTTAATAAGTACTTTCCAAGGACATATTTGGATAAAAAGATCTCACAGTTTGAGAAGGTTCGATAGGGAACCATGTCACTAAATGAATATGAGACTAGGTTTGTGGTTTTGTCCTCAAATGGTCAATACTGAATAGGAGAAGATTCGACATTTTCAGAAAGGACTGAATGCTGACACATCTATTTCGGCATCTGCATTAGAAAGTAGAGAGAGATTCATCACATTCGTAGAATCTGTCCAGAGGATAGAAAGGTCTGTAACAAAGAAACAATACACAAGCTTAAAAAGAAAGTCTACACATTCACATGGACCATTGATTAGTGGTGCTAAATAGATAAAATCTTCATTATCACTAGTTCAAAAACAACATGGTACACCAATGCAGCAGTCACCAAGTAGGGGTCGAGCTTGCCACAAATGTGGGCAGATAGGACATCTAAGGTGGCAGTGTCTAAGAAGAAATAAAAGGTAACCTGATAAATAAGATATTAGAAAACCTATAAAGGTAACATGTCAGATAGAACTTTTCATTCTGAATTATCTTTTCTTTTCTTCTCTATGCCTACTAATGATAAGAAAGGTAAATGTTGTTGAACTTCCTTTAATTCGTCCTGGAAAGACATGAAAAAGAGATAAAAAGGATAATAATTTATTTTTAGCCCAATAATCTTTTATATGTTGTGAAATCTCTCTTCATGGTGAGAGGGGAGAGATGCAAAAGAAACATCTAGAGAAAATTTGAGATGCTAAGTAGTAAAACTTAAAAAGATGAAACATAATATAAAATAAATATATACTACCTAATCTCGGTCCTTGAATACCCTGGCCAAGTATTCATCTATTGAAATCAAGGTAAGTATAGAACTCTTAGATTGTTATCTTTCTGATTACCCTGATCAAGTAGTCATTTTGAGACAATCTAAAGAGATTAATGAGGAAGTGATGTGGCATGGATATTTCTACCACATCCTAATTGATATATGAATGAATCTGAGTTAATCATAGATTGACTTATAAACAAAAGAATACGTTTAGTATAATGTAAACCTTGGTCTGAGGACCTAGAGGTAACAGATACCTGATGATAGGTAACAATATTCAGTGATGAACTAAGGGTATGAATAACTAGATCTAGTAATCATGATGATGATGATACTAAGACATAGTGACATGTAATCATCCTTATAATTCCTATGCAGATGGCAAGAAACCTATGATGAGACAAGATGATTGACTCATGAACAAGTTAAAGGTTCATGTAATTGATAATTTCTTCTCTTTGATAAACAACCCTAACTAATTATGGGGTGATAAGAGGGATATATTTCTTTTGATCTCTTCTTCTAGAGTCATGGAAATCAAGTAAGTATTATGACACTTGATGTGCATGGATTAGAAATAATACATTGATGGATACTTATAAAAGTATAAGTTTGATTTGGACTTTGGTTCCAAGATAAAGATATATGGAACAAGCAATGTCCTAAAATAAAAGAAACACCCTTGTGCATGTGTGTCTTTGGTAATAACAACAGAGAAATGGATATTATGAGAATGGGATGTGTTCTCAACACATATGATGAATACCAGAGTAAGGATATTAGATGATGTGGGAAATAAAAACATGACTTTTAATTAGATGAATTATGTTGGTTACTTGGATTGGCCAACTGTGAAATCAGTCTAGTTACATAAAATTTGTATGGACATCATATGTTAGGGGTTTATGCTTTGCATAAACATAACATTGATAGAGAGGTAATAATTGAAGGAATAATTATAGAATCATTTGAAGTATGAATAACACTTCTTAGATATAGAAGGTGTTACTTGACACAGTATACATACTGTAAGTTAATAATGAAAAGGAAATTGAATATATGCTTTGTATGATAGATTCAAATGATGAATCTGAATGGGAGAATCTGGCACTAAACAAAGCTTTATGCAATCTCCATAACACTGAGATGTTGTCTAGAGATTTGATGACATGAGTAACAACTATCTTCCTTTATCTGGGATTTCGGGGGTGAAATCCTTGTTAGGGGTTTATAATTGTAACATCCCTGACCTGGGTTATGCCTTAACCCTAGATGTTTTGATTAAGAAATGCAATTATATGCTTTCTCTTATCTTTTGAAAATTGATTAAGATATAAGAGGAACTTATGTTTCAATTTTAGTCCTTTTTGAATAATCTTGATACAATGTTTTGCCTGTTTTGGAATAAAGTGCAAATTACCCAAGTTGAGGGTCTAACTTGCAAATGTTACATGATAAAATGTTCCTAAAGTGTTTAAGCATCATGATAATGAAAATAATGCAGATGTATGGCTTGTAAAAGCCTCAGTACCAAGAAAGAACTTGTTGAGCAATGTTTGTGCATTAAAACCAAGTTTTGGAGTATGGTGCAATTTACCCAAAATCTAGGGTTCAATATTCCAAATATCACTTTTGTAGAGTCCCTAATGTTTCTTGTCATCATGTAGAGAAAATAAAATGAGAGGGACGTCTCATTTGAACCACTTTGGAAGAAAAAGAATCTTGATATTAAAATAATCAAGATTTAAGCATAATTGGAACCCTAATTCGATTTAATGCAAAAATAAATATATTAATGGAAGTGTCCTTCAACCAAAAATAATATGGTTGAATTTACATAAGTATGGACGTCCTTTTTCCGTGCAATGGCCACGAAATATCTAAAGTGAGTGGAGAGTCCACTCACATTAGTAAAAGAAAAAGAAATATCCACTATTTATGGATATTATTATTATAATGGTTAAGGTGCTTAATTTGTTTTCTTTTAATTCATGGATAATGAATAGGAATCAGAAGGTGGGGAATATAGCCTCGTATGCAAGGGATTGAGGGGAGGATGTGGCACCAATTTTGGGAAATAAAGGATTTTTATAACACTTTCTCTCTCATTGAGATTCCCTTATAAACATCTCATTTCCAACTCAAATGAAAGGATTTTTCGACCCTTATTTCTTTCCTTGCTTTGGTTGAACACAAGGGAGCTAAGGAGAAATAAGAGGACGTGCCCCAACCTGTAGGTAAGCTCCATAGTCATCCTCAACTTTGATTCCATGGTAAAAATCGATTTTCAATGCTTGATTTCTTATTTTCTCCACTCAATCTTCAACCTTAGCCATTCATTTCACTCAAAGACTTGAGGATGAGCCTTGGGAAGTTGAGGAAGCTTCATTCACCATTGAGGACATGAAGCGTGAAGCTTTAAAACCAACTTTTAAGGTGGGTTATATAACTTGAACCCTTAATGTTATTATTGCATTCAATTCTTCATCATTTATTGATCGTTTTGTTCTTCTTAAAATTCCTTTGATCAAATTGATGATACTACCATAAGAATGGTAGTAGAGTTTGAAGGATCGTAGCTTGATGATGATGACATAATCTTAAGCACACACCTCAGTAATATCTTGGGAAAATGGTTTCAATGACTTGAGACCAAACGATCTCAAGACCGTTTGGGATCAAACGGTATCAGACCGTTTGGAGGATAAGTATGGAAGTTGTTGGATGACGATCCAAAGGCTAAAATTTATTGAATTATAATGGATCCAGTGATGGATGATCCATTGATTATAAGCCCTAATCGATTAGAATGGTTGAAACCTAATTGATTTAATTGATTTTCAAAGTTGTTTGACTCAAACGAACGGTCTCAAGACCGTTTGAGGTCAAATGGTCTCAAGACCATATGAGATCAAATGGTCTCAAGACCGTTTGGATGTCAAGGGCTGAGATGGAATGGTTGAAGATCCAAGTGTTGTAAATTGATGCACACTCAAGGACTCAATTGATGGCCGATCCAACAAAACAAACCCTAATCAATTTGGTTGATGGGAATCATAGTTGATCCATTCAGTTTCAAGTGGTTTGGACCAAACGGTCTTGAGACCGTTTGAGTCCAAACGGTCTTGAAATTTTTGGGATCAAACGGTCTCAAACCGTTTGGAGGTCCATTCAGTTTCAAGATCTATTTGGCCAATCAGTTTCAATGAATAATCCATTCAATTTTAAAGAATCCTTCAAGATCGATTGAAAGGGTTGACCGTTTGAGGTATGTTGACCGTTTGAGAGTTGAGACCTAGACCGTTTGGAGGTCTAAATGGTATCAAACCGTTTGAGTACTTTTGTTCAAAACCATATGAAGAATCAATGTAATCAAAACCAACTGAAGACCTCATGTGATCAATTAATCTTATGATTATCAATGATGGATATTAAAGGTGATTATAATGGTTGTACCCTTAAGGTACTAGGGTGATTAGTACCCTTAAAGGGGTTAACCTTTAATGCTTATAAAAGCAATATCTTATTACACTATGCTAACTCAAAATGCATGTACTTGAATGAAGGCTCGACCCAATCTAATCAAGTTTGGAATATTTAACATCCTAGAATGGATGATAGAGAGAAACTCATACATGAATGATAATGATGTAATGATTGATCCTCAACACTTTCAACATGAATAAAATATGTAATTAGGGTTTGATCCATGATGATGAGATCATGAAACCCTAATCGATAAGGTTGATGAGCTTTAACCCTAATTTATGGTAATGATATGAGCAACCCTAATTCAGGGTATTTTGATGGAAACCCCTAATTTAAGAGGATGATTCATGAAAACCCTAATTTCTGGTTAAGCTATATAAAACCCTAATTTGGGGAAATGTTATAAGAAACCTTAACTCAAGGAGATGAGGTGTACAACCCTAACACAGGGTGATGCTATGTAAAATGCTAACACATGGTGATGTGATGTGAAACCTTAACATAGGGCAATGCTATGTGAAACCCTAACACAGGGTGATTTGATGTGAAACCCTAACATAGGATTATGTGATGTGAAACCCTAACACAGAGTGATGTGATGTGAAACCTTAATATAGGATGATGCTATGTGAAACCCTAACACAGGGTGATGCTATGAGAAACCCTAACACAGGGTGATGATATGTGAAACCCTAACACAGGGTGAAGCCATGTGAAACCCTAATACAATGTGATGCAATGTGAAATCCTAATCTAAGATGATGTTGTAAGAATCCCTAACCAAGGATAATGTTATGTGAAACCTTAATATAAAGTGAAGGTATGTTGAATCCTAACTTCGGATTGTAATATATGAAACCCCAACCTTTAATCTTGGGTAATGGGATGAGTAACCCTAGTTGATATGAGATGGGAAACCCTAACCCTAACCTTGGTAATGGGATGAGTAGCCTAGTTGATATGAAATGGGAAAATCTAATCCAAATGTGGGAACAGTGGTGTTACCCTTGTTTTGCATAAGAAAGATATGCAATGGATATGACTATTATCATACATGTATCATGAGATGATGATCATAGCCAAGTATGAGCTATGATATTCTACCTTTTGTAAAAGTTTAATGGGCCTTGTGAGCCATTATGTTATTTGCTGCCTAGTAAGAGGTGACAAGATGTTTAATGGGTCTGGTGAGTCATGAGAATAGTTGTTGCTTAGTAAGAAGTAAGAAGATGGTTATAAGAGTTCAAGTAAGAAATAATAATGTTCCAAACAAACCAATGGAAACTCAATTAATAATAATAAATGAATATAATAATAAACTATCAAATATTGATCATACATGCCTTATGCTTATAGCCAAATAAGGGATATATTGTTTTGATTGTGCATTAAATAAGATAAGAGGAACACTTGTATTATATAGAGAATATGGATAAGTATGATGGCTTGGCCAAGGAAATGCCTAGTAATAGTGATGTGGTAATCAGTGATGTTAATCACAGGATTGGCAGAGCCCAATACCTGGCAGAGGCATGAAGCCTACTATTAATCATAGGATTGGTAGAATTCAATGCCTGGCTGTTAATCACAGGATTGGTAGAATCCAATACCTAGCTGGTAATCACAGGATTGGTAGAATCCAATGCCTGGTTGTTAATCACAGGATTGGTAGAATCCAATGCATGGCTGTTAATCACATGGTTGGTATAGTCCAATGACTAGATGTTATCTTTGGTTTGGTAATAATCTAACACCTGGCTATTGTCAAAAGGATTGGCATAGTCCAATGCCTAGAATGGTTACAAAGGATTGGCATAGTCCAATGCCTAGAGTGGTTACAGAGGATTTGGCATAGTCCAATGCCTAGAGTGGTTACAGAGGATTTGGCATTGTTCAATGCCTAGACAAAATATGATGATATATACTTTCATGACTGATGCAAATTCAATGTTTGGCCAACAAAATGGCTAAGGTCAATAGATAGAAATGAGAATGATTCATGAATAACATGTCATGATAATAAGTATCACAGAATAAGCTTGAGATGTCAATATGATTTGATGGGTAAATGTTACACATGTTCTTCATATTTCTCATAAAGTGAATAGATGATTTTCTACTCTATCACAGATGGTTGTACTACTTTAAAAGATGAGAATGCTCTAAATTTCTTATCCTCTGCTCAGTTTTAATCTATTAAATTTGCAATAATAATGTTTTTAGTGGAGAGTTATATCTCTCGCTGGGATAGGGTCTCACTCCATTGGTCACCAACACTTTTTAGGTAAATGCGGAAAAAGGGACGGAAACCCTATAGCAGGGGAAGAGCAGCAACAACAACAATAGATACAACAGTGAATCCTCAGGTGGATATACTGGTTGTCATGTCTTGTATATAGAGTCCCATGTGTTGTCTTTGTACTCTCAGGTCCTTGGAGTTAGTAGTAGTGTTTTTTTTCTTGATCTGAGATTTTTGGCTTGATGCCTTGAGGTTCTTATACTACCTGTGTATAGTTTTAACAGGTCAGTTGATGCTTGTAATTGTCGAGAAGAAATGGTATTGGACATGTACTTGTGAACCAGAATGTAATTGAATTACTTTGGTTCTTGTTGAAAGAGTTTTCCTGTGTATGGATCTCTTTGTATATGGTTTTAATTTTTAGTGATTTTTAGTAATCCGTTGCTAATGATCGCTTTCGTTTAGTTAATGACGTTTTATTCGAATAGTTCATCTCAGTTTGGGTACATCACATAGGGCTCTAGATCAGACTCACATCATACTTCATGTTATCTTGAGGGGCAACGCTACACATAAGTAACTCCACCAATCCATCATGAATCGACCCATGTATTGGGGACTCATCTTTCTCAAATATAGCTCAGAGGGGTCGGGTTTTCATAACACATGTTCTCCCACTGTGAAATGCATGTCAGTCTGCTTCACATCAGCTCACGACTCATGTCACTCATGGGCTCTCTCAGCCATCACACATTCAATGTGACTTCATTTGCACACACTATGGTCTCTCTGACCTTCACAAGGTCCTTCCACCGACATCATCCTAATGAAGCGGTGACTGACACCGCCTCCCTTACAAAGCTTCTTACATTCTGATATTGTCTATGGTGGCTATCATCACAAACTCTCATAGGACAAGAATTGTCCCCATGTATCACCCTGAACGAGCACACACACTCTCATCGGACACTTTAGTTAGGGGTGATAAGTTGTGCTAAACTTCAAACTAGTATCGAGTTCTTCATGTACTTACTTCCTATACATGGAAGTGAACTTGTGGTCAGGCCTCAGATATAACTCAAATCATGGTGCAGTTGAATGATCTCTCTCTCATATATAGTTCAACCGGATTTGTCACCCTGACAGTACTCTCTCTTAGGCTTAGGTCAACTTGATAAGGTGATCTACCATACCCTATATTACATCATGACCTCTCTCGGTCCAGGGGAGACTCACCACAACATCCATGGTGATCCACTCCCATTCCTTCTCAGGAAATCCTCATTCTCTATAGCAACTCACTAGGTTACTGGTGTTCGTCCTTCACCTCCTTGCACGCATGGCAACCAGCCACATGCAGCCCGACATACTTCTTCATCTCATATATTCAAAGTACTAATGCAAACCTTAACCATCTCGGTAGTACTACGGTGTACTTGAAATCTTGAGTCTCTACTAGTCATGATTCTTCAAGGTGACTTATCAAAAAACCCTAAAACACTCTAGTCGTGTATTCCATCACCTTCCTTTTCTGAGAGGTGTATGAGAGGTTCATACAACCATCCTTCTATCGTATCAAGCTCTAGGCTGGCTAACCAAGAAACCACCAACTCAGCCAATGGGTCTGGTTGTATCTGAGGGTTAGCCCTATATGTCTCACAAACTTAGGGTTCACCCAACAACCTCTTTAAGGCACTCTACTGGCTAAATAGATAGCTACGTCTCAACTAGAGAATCTATTACCACCTTACATCCCCATGTGGTGAAGACATAAACCTTCCTATACACCACTCAACATCGTCATCTTGGATTCAGGTCAACTGAGTTAGAAAACTTTAAGCTCATCATCTTGGTTATCAAACTCAAACTTATATAACTCATAAATTCCATGTTGCTCTGGAAAAGAACATCCTCATATGATGACTACTTAGTTCTCTTCGTGATTTTAAACCATCCATTAATCATACATTTCTGAAAGGTATGATACTTCCTCTATCCTCAAACATCATAGCAATGTTTCAACTCACATCATCTTTATCCTTAGTGTATGGCATGTGTATTGCCCTATCTCTCACCCCCATAACGAGAGGAAATAAGCATTTGGCTACAGTCTAAATACATAGTTCTTCCCATTCTAAGAGTAGAAATGGTGCATCCCACCTCGCCAATACACCATCCAATCTAAGTTGAAACGTGCATCACATGTCTCCACATCATGAACATCTCGATATCATGTTTACTTCCATGGAAAACTGGTCTCAAACCCACTTAGGTTACCACACAATCCTTAGTCATCTCCCCTAGGTCTGTAGGGTGTCGGTACTTTTGGGGTAATCCCTCTCCCTTTATGCAAGCAGGGAGTGCCCACCTCAAATGTCCTTTGGGCTCTATGAGCTCATGAAGATGATCAATCTCATAACCCATGGTCCTCAAACACGATAGTTGTTACCTCCCGACCCTATGTTCTTGTGCAACTAGGGAATTAGGCGACTCCCACTCCCATCAGTCTTATCCCTACCTGACATTAGGATTCTATCGTGGTATATCTCAAACTTGAAAACTCACCCAAGTCTCCATCATCTCTCTTAGCATACATGATCAGACATACATCATTTCATAGGGATCATGGCGACCTACCTACCTCGGTCAGGCCTCATACATGTTACCTCCATGGCATCACATCCACATGCCCTTAGAGATGGTCACACCAGGGTCTATAGGTTTGTTCTCATACCATGTGTTCTCCACTTATCTAATCAAGCTCCTATGAGAACTCTCTTTAGGTTACCTTGAACCTAAACCAATGTTGGTACTCACCCTACTGAAGGGTCACTCCCCAGGATGGGAGAAAACTATCTCCTGATAGAAACAAAGGTCACAAATGCCCCTACATCTAGAGTTTACATCAACATGAGCATGCTTATCCCTATCAAGCTACTAAGGCACGTAGCTGAAAAGAAGACCACCTACTAAACCATGCTAGGTCTCCTTGGTATGTCATACTTGTTCCTATTCCTCAACATTGGACCAAGATCATACATACATATGTTACCCACCTATATGGGAAGGGTTCATCAAACATATACCTTAGTCCAAGGGGTTTCCTTTTCCTCTAAACATGAGGGGTGACATGCTTGAACCATAGAAACTAAAACCCCATCATGAGCATCGGGTGCACCAGGTACTACTACTTCCCCTCTTAGGTCTAGGAACTCTTGGTTCACTTTTATGCATCAACTTTCTATATGCATGCTCAAATTTTCAACCACGAACCAAACATGTACAAGGTATAGCATGCACTTACTATTCTTCCTTCTGGGCAACACTTGAGAGTCCTACACTAGGACAACCAACTAGGTGTGAGGCCTCACAACTTGATACTATACCTCATCAGGGTCTAAGGAACTCTCCTTCCTATACCTAGAAGGTAGGCACCAATAACATCTATACATCAATACCAGAAGCCTCATCCTTCTTCTTGGGTTTGATTCCTCTAAAAGCATCCATGATACCACAAGCCTGTATGGATCATGCATGAGACAACAACAACCATCCACTTAGGTCATCCATTCTAGGTCATAACATACCTGACTTCTCATGGTTCCTTATATCTCAGAGTCTAAGCTTCCAACCCTCTTGCTCGGGTCTTGTTATCTCCCTCTAGAGCTAACCCAACAACCAACCTTACCACTGGAGTTCTCTCTCTAAGAAGGTGGATCAAGCTCTTAAGGATACATGCATACACCAACCTGGGTGAAACGTATGATCCAAACCTATGTTTGATCAATGTTATCCAAAGCTCTACATGCTTATCTCATAAGCTATCCATCATACCCTTCTGGTCTAGGTCTCATCCTACTGCCAGCTAGCACTACTGTCGTACTCACCTACATGGGTGCATGCTCTTCCATACTCCTATAAGCCCATAAGGGTTTCTCTATGGTCACCACTATCCTCTTCAATGAAGGAGCTATCCTTCACCCTAACAGACATGACCCTTCTAATGTTGCGTCATCCAAAAGGCACTAGGTCAACCAACCTCACCTATCTCATGCTTCTCTAGGTACTCCAAACCAAAAAGCATGTCAACCAACATATATGTTCGACCATGATATCTAACACATCATGTCATCTCTCGCTAACAACCTCTTTAGGGTTTAGGTTTAGCATCATCCTCATAGGATGCGTCAGGTCTCTACCTCTTCGTGGAGGCCTCTGCCTCCAACCCTCTACTCATCCTCCTAACAAGAAGGTCTAACCTCGGGTCTTCCTGAGGGCACGACAACACATGCCATGCACCCTAAGCATGTAACTAATCACTAGTTTGCACGTAAATTATTAAACTTATGTCCATGACATCTTGTTTACATGCTTTTCTTTAATTTTATGGAGGATTCCTTAATCTTATCATATATACCATGACCACAAGAGGGTGGGGAAAAGAGAGAAAAAACCAAAATCCTAGAATCCTTAATTGAAATAGGGTTGAGAAGGGACAAAATAGATGAGAGTCCTAAATGTATATTATTTCGAGTCAGAACCTCAAACAATGGTCAGGCAGTCACACTGCATCCGAGAGTCCTCGTGACTGACTAGCAGGGCAGAGGAAAATATTTCTAGCCCACAGATCGTGATCCTTTCTAGACACCTCCGTCTTTGGAAAATCCTCTAATAACTCCCTTGGGTTCTAAAGAGTTTGTAAAATTTAATAATTATTAGAAATTAAATGGAAAACCATCACTCTGATACCACTTGTAATGACCCACACTTTTGAGTGTCTAAAAGACCTTAAAATCGTGAATCGTCACTCATAAATTCCAGGATAAATGGTTTTGCAAATAATAAAAACAATCAATAAATTCTACGAAAGACTAAACTGGAAAGCTAGAATAAAATAAAACTTTTCCATACCTTTTCAAAGTAGGATCTAAGAATTCTATCCATAGACAAAATCTATCTATCTAATCCTTCTTTGTATTACTTAACTTTATCTTCACAAATTCTGATTTACTATTTGTCCTTTTTAGATAATACCTAAAATGTCGACAAACAAAATGTCGGTCAACATAAATGAATATGTCTGTATGTGGGGACAACTAAACATTGCACATAATCTCTAACAACATAATCACAGCAAATAGTTGTTAACAATGCAAATTTACGTTTTCAGTATGACTCCTCAACCGCTTTTACCACCTCTAGGATACCCTCTCTAGGGTTAAGTCCTTGCAAGTGACTTTAAGGCTACCTTCTCCATCCTGAACTTGGTACCTAGGGTCACCTCTCTAGGTGCCATGTGGTCTTCCCTCTGGGGCTTGACTCACTTGACCTTCCCTCCAGGGCTTGGTCTCTTATCTTACATCCATAGGGGTATGTAGGTTCGAGCGAGTCAGTCTTATACTTAAATTGTTATACACATAGTCACTTTAAAGATTGCAGTAATGAAACTTCCAAGTAGTTTAATTGCAGTGCAATCAATAAAGCCTCGAGAAACGCCAGGAAACTAAAGCGTGTACTCATAAATAACCACATATCTGATTTGTAGATTTCACAAGCAATAAGCATTTCCAACCAAGAAAGCAATCCAAGCTAGTAGTTCAACCACACAATCAAGAATCCTGAAAAGCATATGTACTCTATTTACTACACACTTTATTAAGAACCTACTTTATTGATTGGATTCACTTTCTAGGGTTTTTAATCCAAATTAGGGTTTCATTGGGGTTCCTTCAGATCTATTTACAACTTTCTTCTTTTATGTCCATAAAACCCTAAACAACAGATCTTAGTACAAAGCCCTAATTACTCACATATTCACATTAGAGCCTTTTTAATCATCTACTAAGCTTGAGATTAACCTAACATCAAATTTATACACAGGATCTCGAATTATATCTCATTAAAACCCATTAAGACTTAGATTAGGGTTTTTAAGCCCATTAATGCACATTAATATATCAAAACCCTAGATTAAGCTTATTTAGCCCATGGATTATCTACTTAGATATTAGAAACATCTTTTTATCAATAGCAGGTTAATAGGCTTGTAGATTATCCATATTAATCATCTCTATCCCATAGAATCATCAAGTTAGGGTTTTTCTCATAATAAAGCATTAAGGTTAACAACTTTAACTTCTTTTCGAACTATGATAAGATTCATCCTCTAAAACTATTTTTATTGGATTCTTTGAATTCTCCTAATAAAAATTCATATATTACATGTTTCCATCAGAGCTACCAAAAAATAATTATGAATTTCCCAAGAACTTACCTTTTGGGCCAATCGTGAGGCACCACGTGTCCCTTTTATTTCTTTTTATGGCGAATATCTCTTCCTTGGCTTCGCGGATCCATCCTAGGATCCAGCTATCTGGGAACCGGGATGCCCTCCTCACTTATTGCCTTCGGCTTCTGCTGCTTGGTTCACGCACAGCAGGCGCGAGCCCCTGTTTCTCTGCAGAAACAGGGTGCCACTGGCAATGCTTTTCCAGTGGCTGGAGATCACCATCCTCACGAACAAGGTTCCTACTCAGCTCCGCCCTCATCTAAACTCCCAACCAAGACTACCGATAGGGATGGATGACTTCATGCCACTGAGTCGTGCCACCCTCCAGTCCCCTGTTCCATGGCCAAAACAGGGTAGACGCAGGGGATGGGACCTCCATGCCCAACACAACCAGCAATGGCAAGAGTGTCTCTGCCAAACTAGAGGAAGGGGTATGATTTTGTTCCTTGGTCTCATTTCTCAGATTAGCATGCCTTATATAGGCATAGCCCTCAACAATCCAAGATTTCCAAAACCTGCTAGGATGTCCTGTTGAAATAAGGATATTGGGGAAATCCTAATCTCTTACGAAAATAGGGGAAACCGAGGATCACCAGACTCGTTTTCTCCTCCTGATACCAATGGAGAAAATCCCAGATCCGCACATGCCTTGTTTGTCAAGAAAATTGATTTGCAAGTCTCCCTTTACTGTTCCTTTTTCTAATCTGAGATGAAAAGCATCTACCGTTGGATCCTTGATCCAACAGTCATCAAACCTTGTATTAGACCATACATTGTGACATTTAATGTTATCCTTTACACTTTAGGAAACTTGCAAAATTCATATATCCCAAACCTTTTATCCTTTTAATCTCAAATTTTAGAAAAAAGTCCATAATGACTTAAACTTCATGTGTGTAAAACTCAAAAGTATGAGGGACTTTTATTTATAAGAAAGATATCCTTTAATAAAGCTTATTTAATTGATATTTTCTCTTTCCTATTGCATTATCTTTGCATATTGGACTCCTTGGACCTCAAGGAACCCTAATGGTATGAAATCCCCTCTTTGAGGATATTCCCTATCCTTCTAGAGGCTTCTACCTCTTTCTTTTCTCCTTTTCTTATTTATTCATTTATTAGTTGAATTTTCTTTTTCTTTTTCTTGTTGTTGGAACCAATAGCCAATAAGGCCCACAAAACAAACAAGCAAGGCTATTTCAAACGAAATTCATACATTCAAAACAAATCACACCATTATTTGTTCATATATCTATAAAAGGAGAAATTGCATTTCTCACCAAAAGAACCCGAAAATTGGGGTTGTAACACTATGTCAATAAACGAGTTGATAACAGAAGTGACGATTATGAAAAGATAAGGTGAGACTGGATCACCTTTCCTCAGTCCATTAGTGCTCTTAAAATAACCGAAGGAAGAGTCATTGACAATGGTGGTGAATGCACATGTACTAATACAGGATTGCATCCATGCAACCCAATGGTCAGGGAATCTGAGGGCATACATACGTTGTATGAGGAAGGTCCAGTCGATACTCTCAAAAGCTTTTTCAAAATCAAGTTTGAGGGCGAGAACAGGTTTGTTGAGTGATTTGCATGTGTGTAGAGTCTCCTATACCATGATGTAAGCATCTTGAATGTTTCTATCAGGCAGGAAGGCACATTGGCACTAGTCTATGATAGTATCTAGAAGAGGTTTCATCTAAAAACTTAGGAGTTGTTCTATAATTTTTTAAAAGGAGTTGATGAGGCTAATGGGGAAGTAGTCTCTGATGGATGTGGAGTAATCCATTTTTCAGATGTGAAGTACTCTCTGATGTATCTATATGAAGGGTTCACATAAATCAAATTTGATGATGTCCCAAGTCATACAGTAGAAGGACATGTCAAAGCCATCATGCCTAGGCAACTTGTCTATACTAGGGCTCCTCATAGCATCTAGGATCTTTGTCTACAAAAAAGCATCTACGAGATTGTTAACTGATGGGATTTTTCTAGGGAAGATATCATCCCATTGTTGTATAGAGATGTGTAAAAGTCAACTATGTGTGAGGTGATGGCTTGTCTAGAATGGGTGATGGAATTTAATATGTCAAAACTAGTGATAATCTACCGGTTGTATTTGTTTTTTCATCAGGTATGGAAAAAATTTATGTTTCTATCACCCTCTTGAATCCATTGGATTTTAGCACATTGTTTCCAAAGGATTTCCTCAGGGTATTTTAGCTGGAGGATGTCATCTTTAAGAGGTTGTTGGTCAACCTCTTATTTGGGATGGTTTAGGATGGTCATCAGTTGCTATTGTTTTCTCCTAATGTTGTCTAGAATGGATTTGAGGTTCTGTTTGTTCCATCAGTTAAGTGCATGTCTAAGAAGTTTGAGTTTGTGGTGTCTAGTAAAACACAAGTTGTTGGTGGATGGGTATGAGTTACACAAGATCAGGATCAAGGGAATGAAATTTTGGTGTTGTGTAAAGAATTTTTCAAAGCAAAAAGGTTTAGGACCCCATGATAGATGTTGTGTGTCTAAAAGAACGGGGAGGTGGTCAGATAGGCTAGAACCATCAATCCAAGTGTAAGTTAAGGGGTGTCTCTTGGACCATAGTTTTTTACAAAGAAATCTGTCCAACCAGGCTTTGTGTCACCCCAATGCCACGTCTGGGAGCCATTACAAGTCTGTAAATCTCTAAGGTTGTGGAAAGAGATGAATTGTAGAAAGAGGGCAGAGTGTCGGGGAAGAGGGGGTAAGTCTAATATATAATCGTGGCACCATTCATGAGATTTGGTGATAAGGTTGAAATATCTACCAATGATGCATAAGTCTGGCATTAGAAGGACGGATAGGTCATCAAATTCGGATAGGAAGGGTCATTTGTTTGAACCAGGGGGTCCATACACACATGTGAATTACCATTATGACTTGGTGTTGGTATCATAGAATTTTGAAGTGATGTTGTGTGTACATAGGATGGAGTTAGAAACATGCAAGAGTATATCATTCCATGCTACCAGTATGTCACCACTAAAACCTATCATCAGTTTCTGAATCCATTTGTTGATATGTTGTCCTCCTAGATTCATATGTTGGAAGTTTGTAAGGATGGATTAAATTTCATAAATGACTATCACATCAATGTGTTGCTAATATATGATGTTTCTATCGGTGTGACATCAGTTAGGGGTTGCAACACCAAAGACATTCCATGAGGAGATGATCATATAGGATGGTATGGGATATCCTCAAGAAGTGTGTATCTAAGATGTATCATCTGTGCTTATCATTTGTTAAGGGTAAGAAGTTCCTGGAGGAACGAGTTGGATATGGAACAATTTTGGAAGGATAAGCCTATATAGCCACATAATGTAATGGATGCCTATGTATTTCTCCCATAAAGCTTCCAATCATTAGTTTTTTCTATATGGGTGATCTGGGGTGCAAGGTGTAGGTGGTGTTGGGCTATCATAGGAGGTATCTGGCATAGACAATGAAGAAATAGGATTCGATGGAGGGTCAGGTGGAATTTTACATGGATCATCAAGAGAAAATAAGATATTGTATTTCTAGGACTATGGGGTGTATAGTAGGGCAGCGTAGGATTGTACTACTTCATGGTCCTTCCATGCTTGAGTGGAGTTTGGCATAAGTGGACTGGTAGTGGCTCTAAGGTCTTCCATGATGACATTCTTCATCTTGTGGAAGGTATCTTGATCCATATTGGGTGTTTATCAACTGTGGAGGTGGGAGCGTTGTTGAGGTTTATAGGATCAAAGGTATGTGGGTTTTGGTGTTGGTGGATGTTGTGGTGTTGGGGTCTCTTGAATCATGGTTTGGGGCACTTGATTATAGAGGGTGGTTTCTGGGCGAGTTGGTTTTGCATGGTGTTATCAGATTTCATATGTGTATTCATGGGAAAAGAGGATTGAGTGTGTTATGAGGATGATTTGGTTCAAACCAGGAAGCTAGGTGATTTGCATGGTCTTTGAAGAGATGCGTGTAGGATGATGGGTGTTCAGCCTTGAGTCTGACATTATGGATCAGTCCTTTACATATGATTTTACTATCTCCAAGGATGGTGGTGTCTTTCATGACTACAAAAATGCGGTAGGCTTTGGAGAAGTCTGAGGGGTAGATAGAGTCAAGGTTGATGTATTGTAGTTTAGTACCCCCTGCATGAGAAATGGCTTTGAAGAATTCTTCACTCCACATGTGAGGTTGGAGGTCTGAGATCGATATCCATCCAGAGGCACTAGAGGTAGCTGGTGATGCACCTTTCTCGACTGCCCCATGGGATATGCATGCTTGAGCAAAGTCATTCCCACATGTGAATGTGAAGGTCTCACATAGGACATGTTCAAAGACATATTTCTCAAGCAGGGTATAGGATCCTGGTGGGGGAAAAGATCTTAGGTTTGAGGATGGTGAATTTTAGGAGGAGCAAGGTTAGAGATTTGGTGATCTTGGCGCATTCAACGTCAGAAAGTTTTGGGCAGCTAAGAATATCCACCATGATTCTGTGAGATGTTAGGTCCTTAAGAAGGTGCATACTATGCACATGGAGATCAATGGAGCATTCAATGGGGTTATTTTCCATTGTAGATGGGAAGGGAGGAAAAGATGAGTAGAGTTGTGGGTGGTTTTTTGGTGGTGAAGAGGTAAGCGAGAGTGTTGGTGTGGGGGGTTCATCAATGGTAGGTTGATTATTTGTAGTGGTGGAGGAGGGTGTGGATAGAGGGTAGAAAGTATTTGTACTTCAAATTTTTTTTTTGTAGAGTTGCATGAGAGTTAGTTGGTTAGGGGGAGGGGAGGCGATGAATCATAGGGAGAGGGTGTCTAGTGATGCAGACGGTGGTCGGTAGGTTTGAGCGGGAGTGTCAATCGGATGTGTGGGATCTGGTCGTGTCTGGGATTAGGGCATGTATAAGAGATATTACCCGATTTTGAGCATGCAAAGCATCTAATGGGAGATCGTCAAGATCTCCTGTGATGGCCAAATCTTAGGCACTAACCACATATAATGTGATTTTTTTGGGTGGGTTTTTTGTGAATAACCCTAATCCTTGGGTTTTGTGGTTCATCATGGATGAGTTTAGCATGATAGAAGGGGTGATCTATAGCAGATCAAGTTTCATCTAGCTTTAAATCTGTAAGTGCTAATTGATGTAGTGAGGATCGTAAAGGGGGAGGGACCTTAGTGCATGTAGAGCATTGAGACTGAACATACCTGAATCTGGGAGGTCAAGGGTCATCATTGCATCTGGGGTGCCTAATTAGTGTATAAAAATAGGTACATGTGTCCTCCAGTTGGTCCATCTGTGTCAAGCTCTCTAAGTGATTTGGTTGACTATCATTTTGTGTAGAGAGCATCTGTAATCCAATCTCTGAGTCCTCAGTGACTTCCTCTTATAACATGGTTTTCTCCATGTAATTATGTAATCAAAATGAAATTATCTGAATAAATGGGACATTTTAGAATTTGGTGTGCTTTGGTTTTAAAGTATGGACTTCTTTTGCAAAATTTCCCTTTATTGTGAATTGCATAGTTTCTACTGATTTTACTGATCCAATAAAGGATATAAGGGGAAAAGGAAGAAAGAAAGTTCAATATTAATAAAAATGCAAAAGTTTATATTAAGAAAAACTCAAAAGTTGTTGGCGAGTACCAACTCGGGTGGTCAAGCATGAGCACCCCTTATGAAAGGTCCCATATTTGAGTCCTTCCAGTGGTGTTGTTCGGAAATGAATTTCCCACCATGTCAGTCGACCTACGATGTGACTTGTTTGGGATCCCAATGTGTGGGTAGAGGGGTTCCCCAGGTTTACCATCCCTGCTATCTGGGCGCTCGCCTGGTGGTGGTTTTGCCCCGAAAACCAATAAAAATGCAAAAGTTAATAGATAATGAATAATGTAGTCGTGAACACTGTGTCGAATTCTCTAGTAGAAGTGGTTTTAAAAGCCACTAATGAGTGGGTTTCGTTTTCACATGATCCTAATAAGAAAGATAATCAAAATAAAGAATATGGGAAAAGTAGAAAACAAAAAGAATAGATTTGATGCCTAAAATATGCCTTATGAGAGGAAGATTTGGATATTAAGAAAATTATATGTTCTTTTTGACTTTTGGTCTCCAATATTTCCCATGATTAGATAAAAGTTATTAAGATTTCTCATTAAAATTTAAGATAAAAATAAGTTTTCTTGTGTTGTGGGTAAACAATTAAAGATTTTTCTAAAAGAGCAAGATTGGACTAAATAAGTTTTTTAATGACCCCTAAAAATTAGATGTATGTGGGGAAAGTTAATAATGACTTTTCTTCCAAATTTGGGATTAAAAGCATGTTCCTAGTGGCTTATAGAAATTTAAGAAGAAAGAGGGCCTTGAATGCAATTAATGCATATGGGCCCATTTTTGGAAATCAATTTTATACACCAATTATGTAATTGATTGGAAGAGCCCCTTTTATCTGTCAGAGACATCACAACCATAGGATTAGGATCCGATGGCTCATGACATGTCTTCCACCTCTCGCCTAAAGATAGAAACCAGGTAACAGTAACTCCCTCACCCTCTCATATCTCTTTCTTCCTATGAATCATGATTTTCCCTTTTAATGCTTCCTTTGGATTCAGGAAGCCATTAGGAAATTACCTAACCTTAAATTTTTCCTATTACGGTGAGGATTTGGAGTTTCACTGAATCTAAGTTTCTCTAGAAGTTTGGGACTTGATAGAGAACGAGCACCCTTGCAAGCCTATACCTATAAAAGGACTCCCTTCGAACCCCTATTCTGAGGGCAATACAAGGCCACATTTAATTTCATAAGAACTGTCATGTATCCTCCCAACTCACTACTTTTTATTTCCAGTTCCCCTCAACAATTCAGGGCAATACATACCAATTGCACGAGACACGGGAAATTGAGCTCGACCGATAGGGAGAGAGGGTCCTCTTTCTAAAAAGTTTGAAGCAAGAGGACTTGGGAAAGAGAAAGAGGCTTAGGAAGGAAGATGGAGGCCCCGACTGCCTCACCCATGAGTGTTGCAGTGGACTTATTGCAGGCTGGAAACCATCTTGTAGAGTTGTCACCCTAGCCAGTGTGAGCCATTCTTAGAGGATCTATGAGTCTATAAAGGGAAGGTGAAGGAGAGGATTATGAGACATGGGTCAGTTGAAGTACCCATGGGATAGTCAACTCTGTTGTTGACTTGTCCATGGTGTTGCATTTTGTGAGGGAAAGAACGAAGAAGGAAGATGACGCCAGTGGAAATACCATCTTTGTCTTGAGTTCAACACAACTAGAATAGGGGTAAACCAGACCTTTATTTGTATTTTTCTCCTTATCACATGTGGAGCCTCAAGACACCATCGCAGTATGCCATTGGACCAGATGGCCCATGTGGTTGTTAACCAATAAGGTAATTTTACTGATATGGTGCTCTCCTTTGGTCAATAAGGGTTCAACTTGGAAATATTATAGAAAATAATTGATATATCGGAATGAGACATGTCATATATGAAAATTGATCAGGACAACACGTAGAATCCAAATAAAATATAAGTAATGCCTAGATCTGCCTCTAGTTTAAGAAATAATTAAAGTTACTATCGTTAATGTGTTTAATGCATAAGAACTCTAATTTCTAGGTTTCAATGATCTTAATGTGTCCAACTGATCCAAATGATCAAAGATTGATCTTTTTGGATAAAAGGGCAAACTGGCTCTAATTTTTAGTTTAATAACCTAATAATTGTTGAATTAGGGTTTCCTTGAGATTAAAAGTATAAATAATGATAAGATTAGGGTTTTTTTTCAACCCAAAGGTTATGAAAAGAGATAATTAGGGTTTATGAAGCCAAAAACCTAATGAAACTCTAACTTTAGACCCAAGTTAGTTTTAGTGACGAATTTGGATAGAATAATGATACATTGGTGTTATGCATTAACTTTTAGGAAAATTGCTTGGTTGCTTGTTTGGTTACTCTTTTTGCTCTTGCTTGGACATCAAGTACTTCTGATCAAGGTATGTGGTTATGCCTATGACTAACCACATTAGTTTCTTGACATTTTTTGAGGTTTTGCATATTGCTTGAGAATAAATGTTTGTTTTTTTGTTTATTTCCAAAAATCTATAAATTCTCTATAGATATCACATTATATGCTTATAACTAGCTCGAACCCCTCATACCAACTCTAGAAATCTGATAATTTAGAGAGTGACCCGACCCTAGATTGAGAAGGTCATATTTGAGAATACTAGGACTCGAACCTAGATTGGGAATGTCATATGTGGTCCAACTCTAGATTGGGAAGACCAACACGGAACCTAACTCTAGATTGAGAAGGTGGCTGACCAACATGGCACCTAACTCCATATTGAGAAGGTGGCCGACCAACATGGCACCTAGCTCCAGATTGAGTAAGTCCAGAGGTTGAGTAAAAATGGGTTGAGGAGTTATAAAGAAAGCGACAATTTTGATTATATAACAATAATTTTTGTGGATATGTTTTTACAACTAGATACAAACATTTTGTTTCCCACAAACTAGTATAACTTGTTATCCTGACCAAATTTTTGTTTGTCAGCATTTTAGGATAATATGCTATTATGCAAGTATGATGAAAATGGACATCCAAGAAAAGAAGGCACCAAAAAGAAAATACTCTAATGTAGTCATGGAGGGTATATTTAGTTAGCCTTTACATTCATGTTGAAACTTTAGAAAATCCACATCTAGTAACTCCACGGTGAAGAATGTAGCATTTATCTTGTACCAAACTCATTTTTTTAGTGAAATTTATTATTACTTTTAGTTTTTTATTAAACCATCAGTCATGTATTTAGGTAATGGCCCTTGCCCTCTTAGTCTTCCTGAATGGGAGGGGGTCGTTACATTTGATTTCAGAGCTTGTTTATCATTTAATCTCTAATAATTATTAAATTTTAAGAGTTATGTAAAGCCCAAAGGGGATTCTTAGAGTGTTTTCCGGAGACGATGGTGTCTAGAAAAGACCACGATCTGAGGACTGGAAATATTTTCCTCTGCATGGCTAGTCTGCTTACAAGGACTCTCGGACCCATGCATCCGACCCGGACAAAGTCAAAGGACTTTACTCAAAATAAAATACCTCTAGGATTTCTCATCTAATTTCATTACTTCTCTACCCCCTTCACTCACTAAACCCTAGGTACCTATAACTGCTCTCTTTATCCCTTTGAGTACTAGGGTTATGAATATTAGGGATTAAGGCATCCTCTCCCAAATAATATATAAAAGTGGACATAATGATAAAGAGAAAATGTTTTATGGGTAAACCCTAGATGGAACTAGGGCCGATTCAGGAAACAACCTTAGTGGGTCAAGAGAATCGCAAAACCCTACGGCATAAGTGGTAGTCCCTAACCTCAACCCTGAAACTTGATCCTAGGGTATGAGAAAAGGATGAGATGAATGATAACACCACCATAATAAATGTTAAGCAGTGGATAGAGAAAGAAAGAGTCCAGTAAGTTGGGATACCATAGTTTGTCCATGCCTGTAAGTATGTAGGATAAGGCATGCATGATACATGTGAAGGACTTGGATATACATTTGAAACATAGACAATAAGTGGTTGTATAACCCTTAGTGCAACTTTTTGGTGTCCCGACCTAGGGTTGCATTTAGTGTCGATAAGTGACAGATGGATTCTACATCAGAGTATTGCAGGGGGGCAGCTGTGCCAAAATTCAAGGTATGATCATGTACCTATCAGGAAGTCAACGGGTAAAACTTTGCCGGAGATCTTTGTTGCAGCGACATAGTCCTTGTAGCATAGGTGTCTTTGTTTGAGGGAGTCACTGGGCACAAGATCGAGGGGTGGTGTAGTCCCCCTGTTCCTATTCAGGGAGTTGTGTTTTCCTGAGTAGAGATAGTTGTGTGGAACAATCTCAGCGCAGTTTGAAAACTTTAGAGTCGTTGTTGCTCTTTCTTTCTAACTATGGAGATCAAAGTGGTGCCCCAACTTTCTTGTATCCCTCTCACGTCCGATATATAGTACGTGCTTTTCGGGATGGTGACCATGTTTTGGTCACAACATTTCCATATTGGACTGGCTGGAGTATACTGGAATATAATTGCTTTGTTGTCCCCTGGATCGTATTACTTTCCATGTGTGTGCATAAGAGGGAACATCATATGCATTTGGGGCCAGATCACCATATAAAATTGGGTAAGTATTGGGTTAATTCGGTAATTTTAAATGGTTAATTTATGATTTGAGATTTTAATCATTAATTTAGTTGAATTAGAAGCGATTAAGTGATTATTGGTTACCTCGCACGGTTAACTTGTCTTATTATTTGAATTTTATCATAAATTTTTTTATCCCGTATAAATATAGCTCATTAGAATTTGATTACTATATAAATATAAAGGTTATTTTAAATAAAAGTACAACTATATAGGTATATATATGGGTAATTTATTTTTTATAAATAAACTGTGATTGTTTAGTTAATACGGTTAATAAAAAAAATCATTAACCTGACAAATTAATTTTTTAACCATTTTATCTAAATAGATTAACGAAATCGGCTGCATTAATCAATTTGTCTAAAAATACACTTGTTAAACATTAACCATTTGATTAAGAAGTTATTAATCGAATTTTGCTCACCCCTGGGAGCAAACAAGAGGGACAACCCCCCCGCGAGCGGGAAATGACCGGATTACCTAGATTGGGTTCTAGGATGATAGGTTTTTGGCCCTGGTTTTCTTGCTTCCATTCCAAGAAAGCTGGAGATAAAAACTTGTTTCTCACGATGAAAATCAGTTGTGGAAGCAATTAAAAGTTGAGTCGTCATCTTGAGATGTCAATTTCTGTCGCGTGTTTATTGAGTGTGGTATCTGTCTGCGTGGCGGCCTTTTGCTCAAGTTTCCATGATCATTAGCAACCACACGGCTGTGACGCTACCCCTGATGTACGAGAGTGGTCACACGTGACCCGGCCCGGCCCACATGTCATGGAACAAATTCAATTTTGTTCCGTCGATAGCAGCAGCAGACAGGTCCGCTGGCCCACTGCATGCTTCATGGCACGCGAAAGCCGAAACATACTTGATTCGCTGCTCGCCCTCATCCTGTGGTAGATCATTGGATAAGCGCCTGATCGATGACATGGGATCTCCACCAATCCAGTCAACAACTTGCGGGTCGGCAGCTATGACATCCGGCACCTTGGTCTGTCGATTCCCATCCGCCAGGCCATCACGACGTGGGCGGTAAACCTGAGTTGCTATAAAAATTGAACTGCGCTACACATGGTCACCTTTGTACGTGGTCACCCACCCAGTTTCTCAATTAGTACGAAATTGACGGCCCAGCCGGTTTTATATCTCACTTACAAGTTCCCAAAGAAATAAACGCACTCCTCCCGTCACTCGAACCGTCTCTCCTCTGCCCAAACTCCTGCGAAACCGCAGCGGTTGCTCTGCCCCCAAATCGCTCGCCTCTCCCAAAGCCTTCCCCCTCCCTCACCTGTCCCGCGACGCTGCAGCTGCCTCCCTCTACCGAGCTGCTCCATTTCCGTCGCGCCTCTACCTGCGTTGGTGTCTCCGCTCCCCCCCCCCCCCCCGCTTCTCCCTTTCCGCGTGCCTCTACCTCCGCGGCTCGCTCCGCTCCCCCCACTTCTCCCTTTTCGCACGCATCTACCTCCGCGGTTTGCTCTGCTCCCCCCGCTTCTCCCTTTCCGCCAAGCTGCTCCGTCAGGTGCTCTCTCCGCTCCCCCCGCTTCTTCCTTTCCGACGATGTGCTCCGTCTGCTACTCTCTCCACTGTGGACACCACAGAGTGAGGGCGCCCCCTTGTATCATTGGAGCTTCTCCTTTCCGGTTTCACCTGTGTTCCATTTTTCCCTCATTCACATTTCCCTCTTCCCTCTTTGTAGCTGAATTTTGACCGGATATGCACTTTGTTTTTGCGATCATTATGTACTGTACTTATGGGTAACGTAATTATGGATGTATTTTATAGTTGATTACACTTTTGAGATCAGTGGTTACTCAACTTATGTCTGCAATTTATAAAACAAATTTGTCCAGATGACCCATGTTGTTATTAGATTCTGTAGGTACTATGCTTAAGGGTCTAGACCAGTTGTACAATTATGCTTGATTTTCTAATGTGCTAGATACTGTACGTATGTGTCAAAAACTTAGTTGAAATGAACAAATGAGTACCATAATGTGTGGGATGCATCTTATAGTTGTATTAACAAGTGGGTACCATACTTTTGGCATCATTAACAAAGTGATAGTAAAAAAATTTGACCAGATGACCAATGTTGGTATGAGATTCCGTAGGTACAGTGCTTGCACTTTTAGATCAGTTATACAACCATGGTTGATTTTGTATTTTGCTAGATTTTGTACTCATGCGTCCGTAACTGAGTTTTAAATTAGCAAGTGGGTACCGTACTTATGGATGATGATGATCTTGCAGGGAATAGTATGATGGTATTAATGACCTTTGGGCATGGTTGAGCCTTGAATGAGGTGTAATCCTCTTATGTTGATAAGGGTTGATACCCTATGATATTGTGAAAAGGATTTATATCTTGTGATAGTATGATGACTAGTGTGGTCTCATGAATGGCAAGTGAATAGTATTATGTGAGGATGAGATGAGAAATTATGTTTCACACGTTTTATATCTTTTCAAAGTTGTGATATTTATATGTTTTCTAGAAGTGAATTAGGGTTTGTATGTCCACTTGTTTGATGCAGCCTTAATTCACCCAATTGGCATAACTAATCAAGTGCAACTTTAATCATGTGTACCGTACTTATGCATGTATTTTGTAGTTGATTCTTGATCTGATGTGCACTGTACTTTTGGTATAATTAACAAAGTGTCATTAAAAAATTTGTCCAGATGACTAATGTTGGTATGGGATTCCCTAGGTACCGTGCTTGCTATTTAGGCCAGTTATACAACCATGGTTGATTTTGTATTTTGTTAGGTACTGTGCTTATGCATCAACAACTGAGTTTTAAATTAATAAGTGGGTATCGTACTTATTGATGAATTTTATAGTTGATTTTGTAATTTGTCCAGATGACCCATTTTGTTATGGGCTAAGTATTGTGCTTATCCTTCTAGAACAGTTATACAACTATGGTTAATTTTGTATTTTGCTAGGTACTGTACTTATGTGTCAGTAACTGAGTTTGAAATTAACAAATGTGTACCGTACTTGTGGATCTATTTTATAGTTGATTTTGTAATTTTTCCAGATGACCCAATTTGTTATGGGATTCCATAGGTACTGTGCTTATTCTTGTAGACCAGTTATACAATTATGCTTGATTTTATAATTTCCTTGGTACTGTACTTATGCTTCAATAACTTTTTTGAAATTAACCAGTGGATACCATACTTATGGATGCATTTTATAGTTGATTCTTGATCCGATCTGCACTGTACTTTTGAGATCATTATCAATTGGTTACTCAGCTTTTGTCTGTAATTTGTAAAAAAATTTGTCTAGATGACCCATGTTGTTGTGGGTTTCCGTAGGTACCGTGCGTATGCTAGTAGACCAGTTATACAATTATACTTGATTTTGTAATTTCCTAGGTACTGTACTTATGCAATATTAATTTGGTTGAAATTAATAAGTGGGTATCGTACTTATGGATGCATTTTATAGTTGACTCTTGACCTTATGTGCACTGTACTTTTGAGATCATTATCAATTAGTTACTCAGCTTATGTCTGCATTTTGTAAAAAAAATTTGTCCAGATGACCCATGTTGTTGTGTGATTCCATATGTACTATGCTTATGCTTCTAGACCAGTTATATAATTATGCTTAATTTTGTAATTGGCTAGGTACTGTACTTATGTGTCAGTAACTTAGTTGAAAACTAAAAAGTGGATGTTGTACTTATCCATGTATTTTATAGTTGAATCTTGATCTGATGTGCACTGTACTTTTGGCATAATTAACAAAGTGTCAGTAAATTTTTTTGTCCAGATGACCAATGTTGGTATGGGATTCCCTAGGTACTGTGCTTACGGTTGTAGTCCAATTATACAAATATGATTGATTTTGTATTTTGTTAGGTATTCTACTTATGCATCAGTAACAGAGTTTGAAATTAACAAGAGGGTACCGTACTTATATATGAATTTTATAGTTGATTTTGTAATTTGTCCATATGACCCATTTTGTTATGGGATTTTGTGGGTATTGTACTTATGCTTTTAGACCAGTTATGCATTATGCTTGATTTGTAATTTTCTTGGTACTGTATTTATGTGTCAGTACCTTAGTTGAAATTAATTAGTGGGTACCTATAACATCCTCAAAATCTTAAACCGATTAATGTATCTTAATTTGAAACCCTAATTTTGCAAGTTTAAGATTTTCTCTAACAAATAGAATGTAATGTGACCTCCAAGTCCTAGGTATGATAAAATATTCTCCTAACATCAAATTTTGGCACAAACAACTCATTAAATAAAGGATAATTTCATCCATGTCACCTTTTAATAATATATGCATTAAATAGCAACCTATATGAGGTTGATGAACAAAAGTCAATGAAAACCTAAATCTAATTAGATAGGGAGATTCTAGATGTCCTAATTAGCTCGTGGTTCAAATTTGGGGTCAATAGAGTTTCATTTTACCCTTCAAATCCATTAGGGAAGTTAACATATAGTTTGGGTTAATTATTCTTTGATAATTTGATTTATCCGCCTAAGTTTCCATTTATTTAAATGTCATGCACGCCTATTTTAAGGGGAGTCACCAGTAGTCATTCGATTATGATTGTAGGGACGTGAGATCGTCTCCTACCTTCAGTAGGAGACCGAGCACAGGCAGCCACTGGCGCCTCTTTCTCTGACCCGGGCTGGCCGCCACAGTGTCCCAATTTTTACGTTCTCTTCACCAATGAATTCAGGATCACCACGCGAGCTCAACAATCCCAAGTTTACCTAGACTTTGTGCCCTAATGAAGAAATACCCAAAGGGGCTCGAACTCTTCATGCCACCCTAGTTTTACAGGAGGTCTTCTCAACGCCCAAACCTCTATATAAGGGGGGTCCAAAACGATCGACAGACCTAGAAAAACCCTCCTCCACGCTCAATTTCATCTCATGTGCCCCAAACCGCCACCGCCTACACGATTTGTATCTCTGCCGAACTCCTTTGTGGCTCAGTCTCCTCTGTCGTCTCCAATCAAATTGGCAAGCAGGTAAGCATCTATGGACATCCAGCTTCCTTTTTACATTGATTTCATGCCCTGTTGCATCGTGAGTCGATGTACCCTATAGGCCCCTCTGCTTCCCTGCTTTCTCGACGTTCCCGATGATTCACCAGTAGATTTCATGAATTTTGCTTCGAGTTCTAGTTTCCACACCCTCGGGTTGAGGCCACGGACCAGTTCGCATGAGTCAGGTGCCCTGATCGCGGGATCTTCTTGAACCTTCGCCTTCCTGGCACTACTGCGGCTATGGTCGAGCAGTTCTTGATCTTTAGTACTCACTTGGACTCGAGAGAGGGCTTGCTGACTCCATTGTGAGGCGAAGAAGACATCTAGAGTCTTAGTTGTTGGCGGTGATGAAGGGTGCCAACACCTTGGTTCCTATCGGCTAAGCCAAATTCACAATTTTGTGATCTGACTTCCTTCTATGTACTCGTTAGCCATGGAAGAGGTCGCCATTGAAGTTCCAGACTCTGCGATGGCTACTGTGTTGGCTCTTTGAGATTTTCACGGCCTTGGGAACTCAGTTGTAGGTTCGGTTGCTCAAGACCAACCATGAATCTAGTATTCTAATTCCTATTTTCTCTATGATTTCACGATGTTCTTCGCTCATTGAAGAAGAGCAAAGTCTGGGGTCCTTTTCTAGGTTTACCCCTTGTCTGTGTCACGCACCCTATGGGAAAATTAGGTATTTACAGTTCTTTTTACTTTGACCAACGTTCTTGGCCCAGACTATGGTCTCTGGCCAGCATGGCCACAAGCTATTGGTCCAACTGGGCTTTGCTCCAAGAATTTTTGGATAATGAGGTAACGTCGCTTTTCCTTAATTTCTAATTGGTCTAGATTTTTGGAAATTCACAGTAAATCAACCATTGGTCAGAAAATTATGCAAAAATAATAATTGGAAAGCTTTTTCAATAAGGAAGTCAATTTTCATGTTTTCAAACCCTAATTTTGTCGTATCTGACCATGTTTCCCTAAAGCACCCAAATAAGGGTTTAGGATGGTGTTTAATGTGATAAATGATATAAAGCATGATTAATTTTAGGAAAATTAGGAGTGACCGAGGATCAGGGATACTAAGTTAGGATTTCTCCAATAAGGTAATCGAGTCATGCCATCATACATATGTACCTTGTTTGAACTGCATGTTATGTATGCTATATGATCATGCTTTAAATTCCCAGTAAATGAGTGAAATTAAGATTATGATCATGTCTCATATTATATCATTGCATGATGTTTGTTATATTCATAAAGTCCTATTTTTATCACATATGATCATTAGTTTAGTGATTATAACCATGTAATGATTAAGACATTTAAGAAAGAACCATGTAAATCATGTAATGAGGGAGAAATCCCATTATGTCAAAGATTTAATGTTCAAGATTATGGTAATGTTCATTTTAAGAATCAGGTTATAAGATTTTGATAAAGTTTTATATGCTCTCACCATCATGGACCTCAAGGGGTTGTTATGGGCATTCGTGCCAGTTATGGGCTTTTTAGCCAAATCATGGGCATTCGTGCCAATTATGGGCTCTTAAGTGGGCAAATCATAGAGAGTTCATATTTTACTTATTCATTTCTTACTTATGTCAAGTAGTTAATTACAAGAATGCTTAAGTTAAATTCATGTCAAGTTTCCTTTCAAGTCAAGTATATGCTTATTTTTAGTTCTTATAAAATGTATGGTGCCGCTTTCTGATGTTGTTGCTTTCTTTCGCATGGCCGTGAGACGAGATGTCCCTAGATCAAGGAGCAGGAGGGAATTGAAGCAAGCCTTCAAGTGTAGCTGACTCAAGGAGACTTTAGCTTGGTGGGGTGCCATCTACCACTCCATTGATTATCTAGTTTAGATTCAGTTCATGCTTTAGATTTGCTTAGCCTACATGTATTATGTTTTGAAATAAGATGAGATAGTTTATGTCTTTCTCTTTTTATGAACAATGTATGAATCTATTTTTGAGTTAATGCAAGGCATTTCATTTATCTTATTGTAATGATTATCATGTTTTGTGACGTTCCTCTGAGATAAGCTACCCATGTTATGGACAACATCGGGTTTGCTTCCGCTGACTTATATATGTGCTTGGAGGGGCATTACAATATGGTATCAGAGCAATGAGTAGATGGCTACTGCGCTAAATATTCGCATGTTCTAACCCTAGGTATACATTGTTTTTCTAGATGACTCCTAATAAGTCTGACAAGGGAAAGGATATGGAAGATGGTGCTAGATCTTCTAGTGAGGGAAGTGGATCGAGAAGGAACCCTAAGGCAACCTTGGAAGACTTAGTGCAACAACTCACTAATGACCTAGGACAAGGACAACGTCAACCCAGACACCACGAGCTGACCTTGGTGGACTTCTTGAAGATCAGGCCTGACTCCTTTGCAGGAGAAGGAGAGGATGATATCGTCACCAAAGGAGAAGAATGGATTATGAGCATGAAGCATTGTTTTCATGACCTGGACTACCCTCAATAGTCTAGGGTTCTCTTTGCCACCCATATGCTGAAGGGAGCAGCCCATACATGGTGGGAGAACTTCCTCAACTCAAGAGAAGATGATGCACCTGCACTCACATGGGAAGGATTTTTCGAAGCCTTCCTGGAGCATTATGTATCTAAAGCCATGATAGAGAAGAAGGAGCTAGAGTTTGCCAATCTAGCTTAGGTGGGTGACATGACAGTGACCCAGTATGCCTTGAAGTTCAAGATTCTATAGAAGTACAGATATGACTATGGCGAGAAATGTAGGACAAAGAAGTTCATATGAGAACTTAAGCCCGACTTAAGCTTTGCCCTGTCAGGAAGAGGCCACATGACCCTTCAAGCTGCTTTGGATGCAGCTCTAGAGCTAGAAGAACACCCCGAAAGGTCTCACCAGAAGGAAGGTCATCAATAGAACAACCAATATCAACCTCCCAACAACCATAAGAGGAGGGCACCTGAGCCTGCTGCAGCAGTTGAGAAGCCCTTGTGCCCAACATGCAAGAAGAACCATGCATGTCCATGTAGGTATGGTACAGGAGCATGCTTCTACTTTGGAGAGAATGGACACCTCCTGTCGAGTTGCCCAAAGTTGCTAAAGGAGGCAAATCCAAATCAAAATAGGAACAAAGATCCTCCACCTAAGAGGAAAGCTAGGTTTTTCGCCATGGACGTAGAAGATGATGATCAAGGTAACCTTTAATTCATACATTTCTAGCGCTAAATGTTGAACATATTCTTTTATAAAAGTTATAAAACTTAAGAGGGGATAACTGAAACCCTAAGGTGGATAGTAGTCTAAGAAAATTTCGAGGGCGAAATTTATTTAAGGTGGGTAAAATTGTAGCACCCTCAAAATCTTAAACCGATTAATGTATCTTAATTCGAAACCCTAATTTAGAAAGTTTAAGATTTTATCCAACAAATAGAATGTAATGTGACGTATAAGTCCCAAGTATGATGAAATATTATCCTAACATCAAATTTTGGCTCAAACAACTCATTAAATTAAGGATAATTTCATCCATGTCACCTTTTAATAATATATCCATTAAATAGAAACCTATATGAGGTTGATGAACAAAAGTCAATGAAAACCTAAATCTAATTGGATAGGGAGATTCTAGAGGTCCTAATTAGCTAGTGGTTCATATTTGGGGTCAATAGGGCATCATTTGACCCTTCAAATCCATTAGGGAAGTTAACATATAGTTTGGGTTAATTATTCTTTGATAATTTAATTTATCCGACTAAGTTTTTGTTTATTTAAATGTCACACGTGCCTATGTTAAGGGGAGTCACCAGCAGCTATTCAATTCTGATTGTAGGGATATGAGATCGTCTCCTACCTTTAGTAGGAGACCGAGCACAGACAGTCGCTGGTGCCTCTTTCTCCGACCCAGACCGGCCGCCACAGTGCCAATTTCTACATTCTCTTCACCAATGAATTCGAGATCACCACACGATCTCTAGGATCCCAAGTTTGCCTGGACTTTGTTCCCTAATGAAGAAATCCTCAAAGGGGCTCAGAATCTCCACGCCACCCCAGTTTTATAGGAGGTCTTCTCAACGCCCAAACCTCTATTTCAGGGGGGGTGGAAAACGATCAATAGACCTGGAATAACCCTCCTCCATGCTCAATTTCATCTCCTCTGCCCCAAACCGCCGCCACCTATTTGATTTGTATCTAAGGCAAATACCGTCACGACTCAGTCTCCTCCGCCTTCTCTGATCAAATTGGCAAGTAGGTAAGCATCTACAGACATCCAACTTCCTTTTTACATGGATTTCATGCCATGTTGCATCGTGATTCGTTGCACCCTATAGGCCCCTCTGCTTCCCTATTTTCTCGACATTCCCGACGATTCACCAGTAGCTTTTCATGAATTTTTTTTCGAGTTCTAGTTTCCACACCCTCGGGTTGAGACCGTGGACCAATTCGCATGAGTCAGGTACACTACTCGCGGGGGCTTCTTGGACCTTCACCTTCCTGGCACTACTGCGGCTATGGTCGAGCAGTTCTTGAGCTTTAGTGCACACCTGGACTCGAGAGAGGGCTTGCTGACTCCATTGTGAGGTGAAGAAGACATCTAGAGACTTAGCTACTGGCTGTGATGAAGGGTGTCGACACCTTGGTTCCCATCAACTAAGCAAGATTCATGATTTTGGGATTTGACTTCCTTCTATGTACTCGTTAGCCATGGCGGAGGTCACCATTGAAGTTCCTAACTCTAGGATGGATACTGTGTTGGCTCTTTGAGATCGACACAACCTTGGGAACTCAGTTGCAGGTTCGGTTGCTCAAGACCAACCATGAATCTAGTATTCTGATTCTCATTTTCTGTATGATTTCACGATGTTCTTCATTGATCAAAGAAGAACAAAGTCTGGTGTCTTTTTCTAGGTTTACCCCTTGTCTGTGTCACGCACCCTATGGGAAAATTAGGTATTTAGGGTTCTTTTTGCTTTGACCAGCGTTCTTGGCCCAAACTGTGGTCTCTAGCTAGCATGGCAGCAAGCTATTTATTCAACTGGGCTTTGCTCCTAGAATTTTTGGATAATGAGGTAACATCGCTTTTCCTTAATTTCTAATTGGTACAGATTTTTGGAAATACACAGTAAATCAACCATTGGTCAGAAAATTATGCAAAAATAGTCATTGGAAAACTTTTTCGATAAGGAAGTCAATTTTTAGTTTTCAAACCCTAATTCAGTCGTATCTGACCATGTTTCCCTAAAGTACCCAAACTAGGGTTTAAGATGGTGTTTAAAGTGATAAATGATATAAATCATGATTAATTTCAAGAAAATTAGGAATGACTCAGGATCAGGGATACTAAGTTAGGGATTGCTCCAATAAGGTAAGCGACTCATGCCATCATACATATGTACCTTGTTTGAACTGCATGTTATGTATGCTTTATGATTATGCTTTGAATTCCCAGTAAATGAGTGAAATTAAGATTATGATCATGTCTCATATTATATCATTGCATGATATTTGTTATATTCATAATGTCCTATTTTTATCATAGATGATCATTAGTTTAGTGATTATGACCATGTAATGATTAAGACATTTAAGAAAGAACCATGTAAATCATGTAATGAGGGAGAAATCCCATTATGTCAAAGATTTAATGTTCAAGATTATGGTAATGTTCATTTTAAGAATCAGGTTATAATAATTTGATTAAGTTTTATATGCTCTCACCATCATGAACCTCAAGGGGTCGTTATGGGAATTTGTGCCAGTTATGGGCTTTTTAGCCAAATCATAGGCATTCGTGCCAATTATGGGCTCTTAAGTGGGCAAATAATTGAGAGTGCATATTTTACTTATTCATTTCTTATTTATGTCAAGTAGTTAATTACAAGAATGCTTAAGTTAAATTCATGTCAAGTTTCCTTTCAAGTCAATTATATGCTTATTTTTAGTTCTTATAAAATGTATGGTGCCGCTTACTGATGTTGTTGCTTTCTTTCGCATGGCCGTGGGACGAGATGTCCCTAGATCAAGGAGAAGGAGGGAACTGAAGCAAGCCTTCAAGTGTAGCTGACTCAAGGAGACTTTAGCTTGGTGGTATGCCATCTACTACTCCATAGATTATCTAGTTTAGTTTTAGTTCATGCTTTGGATTTGCTTAGCCTACATGTATTAGGTTTTGAAATAAGATGAGATAGTTTATGTCCTTCTCTTTTTATGAACAATGTATGAATCTATTTTTGAGTTAATGCAAGGTGTTTCATTTATCTTATTGCAACGATTATCAAGTTTTGTGACGTTCCTCCAAGTTGAGCTACCCATGTTATGGACAACATCGGGTTTGCTTCCGCTGACTTATATATGTGCTTGGAGGGGCATTACAATATGGTATCAGAGCAATGAGTAGATGGCCACTGTGCTAAAGACTCACATGTTCTAACCCTAGGTATACCTTGTTTTTCTAGATGGCTCCTAAGAAGTATGACATGGGAAAGGATAGGGAAGATGGTGCTAGATCTTCTAGTGAGGGAAGTGGATCGAGAAGGAACCCTAAGGCAACCTTGAAAGACTTAGTGCAACTGCTCACTAATGCCCTAGGACAAGGACAAAGTCAACCCAGACACCACGAGCTAACCTTGGTGGACTTCTTGAAGACCAGGCCTGACTCCTTTATAGGAGAAGGAGAGGATGATGTCGTTACCAAAGGAGAAGAATGGATTATGAGCATGGAGCATTGTTTTCATGACCTAGATTTACCTCAACAGTCTAGGGTTCACTTTGCCACCCACATGCTGAAGGGAGCAGCCCGTACATGGTGTGAGAACTTCCTCAACTCAAGAGTGGCTCATGCACCTACACTCACATGGGAAGGATTTGTGTCGAAGCCTTCCAGGAGCACTATGTATCTGAAGCCATGATAGAGAAGAAGGAGCTGGAGTTTGTCAATCTAGCTCAGGTGGGTGACATGAGAGTGACCCAATATGCCATAAAGTTCAGGATTTTGTAGAAGTATAGATATGACTATGACGTGCGATGCAAGATAAAGAAGCTCATCCGAGGACTTAAGCCAGACTTAAGCTTTGCCCTATTGGGAAGAGGCCACATGACCCATCAAGTTGCTTTGGATGCATCTCTAGAGCTAGAAGACCACTTCGGAAGGTCTCATCAGAAGGAAGGTCATCAGAAGAACAACTAGTATCAACCTCCCAACAACCATAAGATGAAGGAACCTGAGCCTGCTGTAGCAGTTGAGAAGCCCTTGTGCCCAACATGCAAGAAGAACCATGCAGGTCAATGTAGGTATGGTACATGATAATCGTCGTTTTGCACTATCAATCACTAAGATGATTAATCCTAGAGTTTAAACCTTTTTTACTTCCGGTTTTAAGGGTAGTATAAAGGGTCGATCCCACAGGACAACTTTAGAGATTGTTTCTTTATTCCCAATTATTTTTGAAGAATTATTTTATTATTTTTTTGTATTTTTCTTTTTAGAACAGAAAGTAAAAGTCGGGTTTGGGGGTTGGTGATTACACTAAGGAATGAAAGAAAAAAGTACTAACAAGAATAAAGAAAATTACACAAGGAAAATTTTAGACTATTGTTAGCACAAAAAGAACTATATGAATTGAAAAGACTAAAAATTTAAAGAAAGCAAAGGCAAGCAAGAAAGTCGGTGATTGAAATCAAGAGATGGAAAATCGAGGCTCGTAGGGGTTTTCACCACCTTAGCCTAGGCGATAACAACTACTTCTTAGACGACGATTCAATGAAGGCTTACGAATTAAAAACTCACAAAAGAGAAACTCCACGAGAGCCCATTGGTCCTGGTGCTCATGCTTCCTAGTTTATCAACCTAAAAGACGAGAATCCACGGTCATATCAAAACGTCTATGTAATCGATTTTATTGTTCTAAATCTGGATTTCCATGGTCACATCCATCCGGATTAACATGCGATCCAAAGATCGACTATTCAATTAAAATCGATTACCATCTAGTCGTTTAAGAAGAAGTCATTAAAACCATGGCTAAGGGGTTATTTCCCTTGCCTCGATAAAAGACTACTCACACATAGAGAAGGGGGAGACGGAGGAAGAAAGCACTGAAGTCATAGTCTAGCCCAAAATTAGGAGTCAATCCTTTGCTAGATACAATAAAATGACTTAGTTCTTTGTTCCTTGCTCCAGAATTGAAGAACGGAGAAAAAGAAGATTAAAACTAAGACAGAAAGAAAGAACAAGTAAGAAGGAGCAATGCTTGAACTGAGATCTACTTTATTGCATAATATGAGAATGATTACAAGATTAATTGCTGCAGAATTCCAAAATACAAGAAATCCAAGATGATACAAAAGATGATCCTTGGGAGGAGGAAGTGCTCTTCCTTTTATAGGAGAAGGAGAGGTAGGATATCTAAAAAAAGAGGGGGGAAAAAAGAGAGGGAGCCATCCTTTTGAATTTTCAGATCTAGTCAACAAACTCTTGATTGTCTTTCTTTAATGCAGATTCTCGCAGCAGCAATTTCGAGCGAATTTACGTTCTCCAAAGAATTTAAAGTGCGTACGAAAATATGATTTTCCTGTAGGCCTTTGAATTACCTTTCCAAATCATATTTGAACATTAAATTCCGCCTTAGGATGTGAGAGTTATGCTAATTTTGGTACAAGGTATGCATTTAAGTCAGCATTGCGGGAAACTGAATTGCCTCCTATCTTCATCTCTTCTTTTCTCAATTTAATTACTTAGATAATTCCTGAAAATTAGGAAAAATATCATAAGAATTTAGGAAAAGTATATAAATAAGATGAAAGTACTATTTATTTTTGAATTAGCTAAAATTAACAAAAAAAGTCCTAATTACTTATTCTAAATGAAGTAAAAATAAGAGATGAATATGCATTCATCAAAATACCCCAAGCTTAAACTTTGCTCGTCCCGAGCAACATTAAAATCAAGAAATACTTTCAAGAGATACTCTCAACCTATCATCCTCACTCTCCTAACAATCACTGGATTCCTTCCACCAAAATATGGCCAAGCGACCCTGACTTCCTGAATTCACAAAAAGTGACTTTTATATTTCCTACTTCACAAACGTGCATTTATTCAAGACCTGCAATAAAACAGATTTTCATTTCACCTTTGCATTTGGTACTCCAATTTTTTTTTTAAGTTTTACACAAGAACAGGGATGATTTAGATAGTTGGGGTTTTTGTAGTTTTCTCCTGGGTAGAAAATTGGAGTGAAGGAGGTATGGAAGAAGGACAGTCTCTCCTCTATTCGACTCGAGACCTTTTTATTTAGTGGACATGCAGTTACATTGACCGCATTTTTTTTCTTTGATTTTTGGTGATACACCCAATTGCATGGGTATGGAAGAAGCGAAAGAGGGGGAAGGGGTGCCACCCCAAACTTAGCCTTTTTGGCATTATTGGCTTTTTTTTTCTTTTTGACGAATGGAAAGATTTGGAAGTGGTAGAAGAAGAGTAGAAGAGGCTGTTCTTGTGCAACTTTTTTTTTCATCTTTTTTTTTAGGAGTACCATGCATTGGTTCAACTATTACTGAATCATGCGAAAAAATCAAGAAAATTTATACAAGTTGTACATGATAAGAAAATCATCACTCTTGAATCCTATCAGTCCTCTATGGCTTGTCATCTTTTCCAAGGAGTGATTATTATTTGAGGTCCTAAGTGACAGGAGGATTTCTAGTCATGAAAGTTTCAAAATTTTAGTTGCAAGGAAGTTACATCATTAAGGGGAGTATTTTGACCAATGATCATATCAAGGCCGACTAGATAAAGGCCATTTTGTAACAATAAAAATATGGCCGACTAGATAATGGCCATGAACAAAACAACTATATGCAAAACCAAAAAAAAAGGTAGAAAAAATGCAAGAATAAAAAGATAAGGGGTGGAATAGAAACATACCACCCACCTCCACCCCGGACTCAAATTTTTGCTCGTCCCGAGAAAAATCGAAACCCGAGATGGAGGGAAGAGAAGAGCAAGGATTTTCAGGTGGCCCTGGTAGCTCAAAAACATCCAGCTGAAGGGGATGTGTATGAGGGATGGGACCTTTATCTGAGGAGCTTCATAGTGTACCCTATGATAGGGTAATTGTAGAAGCTCAGTGGGGTGCTCATATTTTCTTTCACCTCGCATTCCCTCCAATAGGATCCACATATCTTCCATCAATAGCAAAGGAAGTGTTGAAGATGGATGTGGATTGGGGGAGGTTGGTGGGTACCCAACTGGTAACACATGCAGTGCCAGATGTGCAAAGTTAGGCGGAGGATTAGGCTCTGGTTTCCCTCGGTCATATTGACCTGCATATAAGAGAATTGGTGGTGATATGAAAGGGACAACTAAATTTAAATCAGCATGATAAGTAATTTTGCTCTGCTCAAAATTCATGCAACCAACCTTGTGATAGATGGGATTCATGGTTGATATAGCATGTAACTCTAGTTCCTCTATGCAAGGAGTTCCCAAGGGTTCATGAGGGATAAAATTGCGAACATATTCCTTGTAGTCAGTGGAAGGGGGTATGTAGACTTCTCCTAAGGGTTGTGTCTCTTCTTCTAAATCAGTTGTGTATGGAATGGGAATTGGTTGCAACAGAACATGTGGAATCATTTTGTCAAAGGGGGTTGGATGCTTATTATCCAAAATAGACTCAACATAAGGGTATTGGTCTTTGATGTCTATAGAAGACTCACAAATGGAAGCCAGTGGATTTGGTGTGGAAGAATCACAAATGGCATAATTGTCGTCATAATCATAAAAAATGATCAATCTAGGTTGTTCCATCTCTATTGGGGAGTTCTCCATCTCTTCTTCATAAAAGATCTCATCAACATGGATGTCTATGTAATCAATTGGATCCTTTACTATACTGAAGGGGAGATCTGATTCCTTTATAGGACAAGTGCCCAACTCAATCGGCTCAGAAGGGATCACCTCACAATATAACGGTGTAATGTAAGGTTCTTGTAGTGGTAGAATCACCTCATCAGGTTCAACCAGATGTGGAAAAAGAGGTGGTTGAGTGAGGTCATAGTGCTCTTGATGATGAAGTCTTTCAAAAGAATCCATCAATGCATGTTGGGGAGGTGATGGTACATTGCTCACAATAGGCTCAACTAAGATGGGATGATTATTGCAAACATCCAAATATGGGCCTACAACTGAGAAGGGTGGTGGATTCTTAGGTTGTTGGGACGTTCTTTGAGCCCACCAATCTTTAACCTTTTTTTTAAAAGATTCTTGATTCATGAATTTATCAACATAGGCCTCCATCCACTCATTTTCTGACTTATAGGGATAGTCAGGGCCCCAGACAGCTGCGGCCCTAGCTAAACAAAGTTCTTTATTTACGGCATCCTGAATTTCTTTAAAACACCTATCCATCTCCTGATCAAGGTTGTGTGGAATCTCAACTATATCACATTGGACTTCTTCTAAGGGTGGAGGTTCATTATAGAGAAAGGGTTCCAATGAAGTAGATTGGCCATTAGAATCAACTAGATTAACATCCACAATGGAAGTGATTGGTGGAGCTTTAGGTACTCGAGTTGGTTCTACTTGATTGAAGATGATATAATCATCATCATCATCATCTATTAAAATCATCCTTAGCCTCTCTGGTTCCAGATTAAAAAATTACGGCGAGCGTCGCATGCACAAATGAAGCAGTTAATCGTGTGCTTAAAAAACGGACTGCCGGAATGGAAACTCGGCAGAAAGAGGAGTAGCACTTCCGGAATGTTACTCGGAAGGTATGAAAAAAAAAAGAAAAAAAGTTTTTCAAAAATTTTTGGGGGTTCGAAAAAAAATAATCCGTTGTCTCCGGCAACGGCACCAAATTGATAATCGTCGTTTTGCACTATCAATCACTAATATGATTAATCCTAGAGTTTAAACCTTTTTTACTTCCGGTTTTAAGGGTAGTATAAAGGGTCGATCCCACAGGACAACTTTAGAGATTATTTCTTTATTCCCAATTATTTTTGAAGAATTATTTTATTACTTTTTTGTATTTTTCTTTTTAGAACAGAAAGTAAAAGTCGGGTTTGGGGGTCGGTGATTACACTAAGGAATGAAAGAAAAAAGTACTAACAAGAATAAAGAAAATTGCACAAGGAAAATTTTAGACTATTGTGAGCACAAAAAGAACTATATGAATTGAAAAGACTAAAAATTTAAAGAAAGCAAAGGCAAGCAAGAAAGTCGGTGATTGAAATCAAGAGATGGAAAATCGAGGCTCGTAGGGGTTTTCACCACCTTAGCCTAGGCGATAACAACTACTTCTTAGACGACGATTCAATGAAGGCTTGCGAATTAAAAACTCACAAAAGAGAAACTCCACAAGAGCCCATTGGTCCTGGTGCTCATGCTTCCTAGTTTATCAACCTAAAAGACGAGAATCCACGGTCATATCAAAACGTCTATGTAATCGATTTTATTGTTCTAAATCCGGATTTCCATGGTCACATCCATCCGGATTAACATGCGATCCAAAGATCGACTATTCAATTAAAACCGATTACCATCTAGTCGTTTAAGAAGAAGTCGTTAAAACCATGGCTAAGGGGTTATTCCCCTTGCCCTGATAAAAGACTACTCACACATGGAGAAGGGGGAGACGGAGGAAGAAAGCACTGAAGTCATAGTCTAGCCCAAAATTAGGAGTCAATCCTTTGCTAGATACAATAAAATGACTTAGTTCTTTGTTCCTTGCTCCAGAATTGAAGAACGGAGAAAAAGAAGATTAAAACTAAGACGGAAAGAAAGAACAAGTAAGAAGGAGCAATGCTTGAACTGAGATCTACTTTATTGCATAATATGAGAATGATTACAAGATTAATTACTGCAGAATTCCAAAATACAAGAAATCCAAGATGATACAAAAGATGATCCTTGGGAGGAGGAAGTGTTCTTCCTTTTATAGGAGAAGGAGAGATAGGCTATCTAAAAAAAGAGGGGGAAAAAAAGAGAGGCCATCCTTTTGAATTTTCAGATCTAGTCAACAAACTCTTGATTGTCTTTCTTTAATGTAGATTCTCGCAGCAGTAATTTCGAGCGAATTTCCGTTCTCCAGAGAATTTAAAGTGCGCCCAAAAATATGATTTTCCTGTAGGCCTTTGAATTACCTTTCCAAATCATATTTGAACATTAAATTCCGCCTTAGGATGTGAGAGTTATGCTAATTTTGGTGCAAGGTATGCATTTAAGTCAGCATTGCGGGAAACTGAATTGCCTCCTATCTTCATCTCTTCTTTTCTCAATTTAATTACTTAGATAATTCCTGAAAATTAGGAAAAATATCATAAGAATTTAGGAAAAGTATATAAATAAGATGAAAGTGCTATTTATTTTTGAATTAGCTAAAATTAACAAAAAAAATCCTAATTACTTATTCTAAATGAAGTAAAAATAAGAGATGAATATGCATTCATCAGTACAGGAGCAATCTTCTAATGTGGAGAGAATGGACACCTCATGTTGAGTTGCCCAAAGTTGTTGAAGAAGGAGGTAAATCCAAATCAGAATAGGAACTAAGATCCTCCACCTAAGAGGCAAGCTAGGGTTTTTTCCATGGACATAGAAGATGATGATCAAGGTAACCTTTAATTCATACATTTCCAGTGCTAAATGTTGAACATATTATTTTATAAAAGTTATAAAACTTAAGAGGGGCTAACTGAAACCCTAAGGTGGGAAGTAGTCTAAGAAAATTTCTTGTGCAAACTTTATTTAAGGTGGGTAGAATTGTAACATCCTCAAAATCATAAATTGATTAATGTATCTTAATCTGAAACCCTAATTTTGCAAGTTTAAGATTTTATCTAAAAAATAGAATGTAATGTGACCTCTAAGTCCCATGTACGATGAAATATTCTCCTAACATCAAATTTTGGCTCAAACAACTCATTAAATAAAGGATAATTTCATCCATGTCACGTTTTAATTATATATGCATTAAATAATAGTAACCTATATGAGGTTGATGAACAAAAGTCAATGAAAACCTAAATCTAATTGGATAGGGAGATTCTAGAGATACTAATTAGTTGGTGGTTCAAATTTGGGGTCAATAGGGCTTCATTTGACCCTTCAAATCCATTAGGGAAGTTATCATATAGTTTGGGTTAATTATTCTTTAATAATTTGATTTATCCACCTAAGTTTACGTTTATTTAAATGTCACGCATGCCTATTTTAAGGGGAGTCACCAGTAGCCATTTGATTCTAATCACAGGGATGCGAGATCGTCTCCTACCTTCAGTAGGAGACCAAGCACAGGCAGCTGCTGGCGCCTCTTTCTCCGACCCGGACCGACCGCCACAGTGTCCCAATTTCTACATTCTCTTCACCAATAAATTTGGGATCACCGCGTGAGCTCAACAATCCCAAGTTTACCTGGACTTTGTGTCCTAATGAATAAATTCCCAAAGGGGCTTGGACTCTCCACGTCGCTCTAGTTTTATAGGAGGTCTTCTCAATTCCCAAACCTCTATATAAGGGGGGTCGAAAACGATTGAAAAACCTAGAACAACCCTGCTCCACACTCAATTTCATCTCATGTGCCCCAAATCACCGCCACCTACTCAATTTGTATCTTCAAAAAACTTTGTCCTGGCTCAGTCTCCTCCGCCGTCCGATCAAATTGGCAAGTAGGTAAGCATCTACGAACATCCAACTTCCTTTTTACATGGATTTCATATCCTGTTGCATCGTGAGTCGTTGTACCCTATAGGCCCCTCCGCTTCCCTATTTTCTCGACGTTCCCAACGATTCACCAGTAGATTTTCATGAATTTTTCTTCGAGTTCTAGTTTCCACACCCTCGGGTTGAGGCCGCAGACCAGTTCGCATGAGTCAGATGCCCTGCTCGCGGGGTCTTCTTGGACCTTTGCCTTCCTAGCACTACTTCGGCTATGGTCGAGCAGTTCTTGAGCTTTAGTGCTCACTTGGACTCGAGAGAGGGCTTGCTAACTCCGTTGTGAGGCGAAGAAGACATCTAGAGTCTTAGCAGCTAGTAGTGATGAAGGGTGCCGACACCTTGGTTCCCATCGGCTAAGCCAGATTCACAATTTTGGGATCTGACTTCTTCTATGTACTCGTCAGCCATGGTGGAGGTTTCCATTGAAGTTACTGACTCTGCAATGGCTACTGTGTTGGCTCTTTGAGATCGCCACGACCTTGGGAACTCGGTTGCAGGTTCGGTTGCTCAAGACCAACCATGAATCTAGTATTTTGATTCTCGTTTTCTCTATGATTTCACGATGTTCTTCACTGATCGAAGAAGAACAAAGTCTGGTGTCTTTTTCCAGGTTTACCCCTTGTCTGTGTCACGCGCCCTATGGGCAAATTAGGTATTTAGGGTTCTTTTTTGCTTTGACCATCATTCTTGGCCCAGACTCTGGTCTCTGGCCAGCATGGACATGAGCTATTGGTCCAACTGGGCTTTGCTCCCAGAATTTTTGGATAATGAGGGAACGTCGCTTTTCTTTAATTTCTAATTGGTCCAAATTTTTGGAAATTCACAGTAATGGTCAGAAAATTTTGCAAAAATAGTCATTGGAAAGATTTTTTGATAAGGAAGTTTATTTTCAATTTTTCAAACCCTAATTTAGTCGTCTCTAACCATTTTCCCCTAAATTACCCAAGCTAGGGTTTAGGATGGTGTTTAAAGTGATAAATGATATAAAGCATGATTAATTTTAGGAAAATTAGGAGTGGCTCGGGATCAGGGATACGAAGTTAGGGATTTCTCCAATAAGGTAAGCGGGTCATGCCATCATACATATGTACCTTGTTTGAACTGCATGTTATGTATGCTTTATGATTATGCTTTAAATTCCCAATAAATGAGTGAAATTAAGATTATGATCATGTCTCATATTATATCATTGCATGTTGTTTGTTATATTCATAAAGTCCTATTTTTATCATAGATGATCATTAGTTTAGTGATTATGACCATGTAATTATTAATAAGTTTAAGAAAGAACCATGTAAATTATGTAATGAGTGAGAAATCCCATTATGTCAAAGATTTAATGTTCAGGATTATGGTAGTGTTCATTTTAAGAATCCAGTTATAAGAATTTGATTAAGTTTTATATGCTCTCACCATCATGGACCTCAAGGGGTCATTATGGGCATTTGTGCCAGTTATGGAATTTTTAGCCAAATCATGGGCATTCATGCCAATTATGGGCTCTTAAGTGGAAAAATCATAGAGATTGCATATTTTACTTATTCATTTCTTATTTATGTCAAGTAGTTAATTAGAAGAATGTTTAAGTTAAATTCATGTCAAGTTTCCTTTCAAGTCAAGTATATGCTTATTTTTAGTTCTTATATAATGTGTGGTGCCTCTTGCTAATGTTGTTGCTTTCAGTTGCATGGCCATGGGACGAGATGTCCCTAGATCAAGGAGTAGGAGGGAATTGAAGAGAGCCTTCAAGTGTAGCTGACTCAAGGAGACTTTAGCTTGGTGGGGTGCCATCTACCACTCCATAGATTATCTAGTTTAGTTTCAGTTCATGCTTTAGATTTGCTTAGCCTACATGTATTAGGTTTTGAAATAAGATGAGATAGTTTATGTCTTTCTCTTTTTATGAACAATGTATGAATCTATTTTTGAGTTAATGCAAGGCGTTTGATTTATCTTATTTCAATGATTATCATGTTTTGTGATGTTCCTCTGAGCTGAGATACCCATGTTATGGATAACATCGGGTTTGTTTCCGCTGACTTATATATGTGCTTGGAGGGGTGTTACAGTATCGTACTTATGGATGCATTTTATAGTTGATTCTTGATCTGATGTGCATTGTACTTTTGGAATCATTAACAAAGTACCAGTAAAAAATTCTGTCCAGATGACCAATGTTGCTAAGGGATTCACTAGGTACTGTGCTTGCGGTTGTAGGCCAGTTATACAAATATGGTTGATTTTGTATTTTGTTAGGTATTGTACTTATATATTTGTCTTTGTAGGATGGATAATGAACGTGGATTTCATACCAGGTGCAACTTTAGGAAATTTAAAAAGGTGTGCAAATTGACTGGGACAGACCATAAAAAGAAATTCAAGAAGACAGTTTTGGTGGATTTTTGGACATGATGTGCCATGCTGGATTGGATCTTGAATTCATAGAAGATCTTGTCCGCTGTTATGATGTGCTACAAAAGGGATTTCTCTTTGAAAATGTGGTGGTGAAGTTAAAGACAAAACATGTATATGATCTTTTTGGTTTGGTTTCTGAGGGTGAGTACTATACTAGATAAATAAGTAATGTATGAATAAGTAATGTGTTAGACAAATGATTGTGTGTGAGTTTATTTTTAAAATATTTACATTCTTTACTGTGCAGCTTAAGAAGTAATTTTGGACTAAACAGATAAGGTTGTGGGCAAGAACTTAGTTGTCAGGGGGGAGTACTTTGGGTCCGACCCCAAAGTGAATGATGCAATGGAGACATTGCAGATGTTAAGAATGAAAACTGATGAAAAAAGTGTCACAGATTTTGTCAAGATATGGATTTTAGTTCTACAGGAAGATTTTTTATTCCCTTACGGGAGTTTTTCTATCTGCATGGTTTTCTTTAGCATGGCAGATGATTTACTATCCCTTAATAATTATAATTGTCCATAAGCTATCACACAATACCTACAAAATGGGCTTTTTGATGTTATTGCTAACAAGAAAGGGTATTTAAAAGGCTGCAGTATAGTGTTAATGGTAATACTGTTAGTACTATACTTAGTTGGTTGAAAATAGTACAATATTTGGTGATTGTGTTGTTATTACTGAATGTCTTTGAGTTTTTTAGTCAATGGTAATTGTAGTTACATTTCAAGCCTGGTTCTAAGAGTGCCAAACTCTTCTACCTGCTGAAGACAATGATGCATTTTTGTTTATTAATAAATGGATACTATGATAGAAAAATGAGTGTGTTTTTGCATAAAAAGGAAATTAGTGTGCGGAATTTCAACTTGGAATACATAAGGAGTGATTGGATAGAGAAGATGAAAAAATCTAAAGGCAAGAGTAAGGATAAGGAAGAATGCAACGCGAGTGAGGTGAGAGATATGTAGGCAGAGATGGAATCATTAAAAGCTGGCAAGAAAAGGTTGAAGAAGGATATTAAGAGATGCATTAAAAAACTAAAGAAAGAGGTGACAATGCTGGGTATGGAGATAGACTAGCTAAAGAAATAATTAAATGATGTGAAGGTGGATTACAAGTGGTCACAGAATGCAGTAAATTTTCTGTGTAAAGAACTACGGGTGAATGGGATTCATGATCCAACTCTTCCGTTGGATGGTGATAGAAAGAGGGTGAAGAATGATAAGGATTGGACAAAGGTGATCCAATTGTTAAAGTATTGTACTTAATATTTTATTTCTCAAACACATATATAAGTTACTAATTGTTAATAATTACAGGATGTTGTGGATGCATCCAATGTAGGTTGTGGTATGCAACCAGCGGTGCAAGCTAGTGAATTGTCTTTTGATGATTTTGTAATAGATCCTCGGTTGAAGAGAATTGAGGCTAATGTGAATGAAGTTTCATCGGATTATGTTGTTGATTCGGTTTGGGATGTCATATCAAGCATAAGATCATTTCCAGTGAAACACAACATGATAAATGTTTCAAGTATAATACTTTAATATAGCAGTAGTACAATACTAATGTAATTTTTATATTTTTGAAGTTGAGAGATAAAATCACAGATGATAATAATCTGAAAGGAGTAGGGGAGAGAATGGCTTGTCTAATATTCTGATGGAGTTATGTGTGTTTTATTTTTGTTGAACAAAAAATAGACAAAATGCTAAAGAAAGGTTTGGCACCAAAAAAAAGAAACTCAAGTTGGTTATTAAAGTCAAATCAAAGGGTAAAGCTGTAAAGAAAGTGGAGAATGAAAATATTGCCACAACAGATGATACCGATGAACAAGGACAAACACTTGCTAAACTGAGCATGGAGGTTGAAATTCAGTAAGTTGATGCAGGCAAGGTAACACTGAGTGGTGGAAGTGGAAAATTGAATAAGGGCAATGTAAGTGAATGCCATTAAAATCTTTGATTAATATGTGTTAGATATGGGTACTGTGCCACGTAGTACTGTACTTAAAGATGGGGTTATTGATTTTGTTGTTGATCTATCATATTTTTTTTTGGAAAATAAGGATGGTGGTGACACCGAAGTACTTGAAAATAATGGTGATTGTTCACATGCCACAAAAGAGTATGTTGATGTTGCTGTAGAGACAATTGCAAAAGGAAGGGATGGTGAATGGAGGAATGCTAATGTCAATGTAGAAATGGTTGTTCATAACAAGGTATTACTGTATTGGATGTTTGTAGTGATGTTGTAGTGTATATGATGATTATGTATGTATTGTACTTATTATTATTTTTTGTATCAATTTATAGGCTGAGATTGTCAGTGATATTTGAGTTGATGTGCATACTAAAGGTGGAAGTGTAAATGAAGGTGATGTCGTTCAAACTGTTGTTGATAAATAGTTTGTTACAAATGAGGTAATTGAAGTACAGTACTTTGGAGTTTGTTAAATTACAATACGAAACTATTTTATTGAAATGGATATCATTCCCTTTTTGATGTGCTTAATGTTTTAAATATTGTAGTTAGTATTTTTAGTGTGTTGTGTAAAAAATTTCAATGGTGCTTAACATTTCAAACTTTGTAAATTGTTAGACTGAGACTGTGAGTTATAATGGAGTTGACGTGCAGACTGATGGTGATGCACATGAAGGTGGAAATGTACATGGAGGTGATGAACAGTTTGTTACCAATGAGGTAATTAAAGTACAATACTTTGGAGTTTGTTAAAGTACTCAGTGTTGTTTGTACCTCAATGTGTTGTTCTTGATGTACTGCAGTTGAATATTCCTTTTTTGTTAAATGTTAGGCTAAATTAGTGAATGATACTAGAGTTGAAATGCACAATGTTGGTGATGCACATGAAGTTGTAAATGTGTCATTGTCTGAAAATATAGTTCAGAGTGGTGTTGAGCAATATATTGGTAACGATAAGGTCAATTAAGTACAGTACTTTATAATTTTTTTAAGTATATTACAAACGAATTTTAGGAAAATGGCTAACATTTCCTTTTTGTTGTAATGTTAGGCAAAAGTTGCCAAAACAGTTGTTGTAGATGCAACAATGAATGTTAATGTTGTTGACACTGATAGTGAACAACAGGAAGTAAGTTCATGTACAGTAAAAGTTCATATACAATATTTTAATAATTATCTAGCTAACTATTTCTCTCTACTGTATCGTTTATGTAAAATAGAAAATCAATGAGGAGAAAACTGAGTTTATGCTTGACAAGGAGATTGAAACTATTTATGCTTCACAAAAGTTGATGGAAAGATCAGCAGATGTTGGAGATTGTTCCAAAACAAAAATCCAATACAAATTTGTTGATCTAATGTCCAAAGAAGATCAGGTATTTGGATCTGATCTCAAATAAATTAGTTAATGAATATGTTTGTAAAGAGAAATAATTTTTGTTATTATTGAATCGATAAACATTAATGGATTGATACTTTGATTGACAAAGTGGAAAAGATTGAGAAGAAAATGAGTCCAAGTTCACTTGTGAAAAACGTTAAGCATAAACCATGACAAGGAAGGCTAAAATGTTAATGGAAGCATCACATGGTCCGATTAAGAAAATGCAGGATTTCGATAACAAAGATGTTGAGAGTCTGCCCAAAGTAGAAAGAGAAAAATTGATAAAGGTATGTACAATACTTTATCATTTTTCATTTTAATTGTTTATTAAAAAGTTATGTACAATACTTAATGAATAAGGGGCATTAATCATTCTAAAATATGTATGCAGCTTACTTGTCAAGGAAGCGATAAAGATTATGTAATATTGAGATATCTAACAACAATGATTATGCAGAAGGATCTGAAAGAGATGTTGAAAGTAGGAGAGATGGTGACGAATCAGGTAAAATTACATGATGGAGGTAGTTGTGTAGTACTATACACATCGTCTTTGTATGTACTGTATGTCACATGGATGTACTATGCATTATTGTGAGCAGTAATGTCTTTTTAATGTTAATTAATAAATATAACATATTGTTTTAGATTATGGTAGCTGTGATGGAGTTAAAAAGGCAGTTATATGAGAAGATGAAATGTGAAGATTATTTTATTTTTAATACATCAATGCCACAGGCGATATGAGATCAAAACTATGGAGGAATGGTTACATTCTTAAGCTCTAAAATTGAGCAGATCAAAAGGGCTAAGGTTTTGTTGTTACCTCTATTGACCGAAGATCACTGTCATCTTATTACTGGGTCTTCTAATCAAAAGGTGTTTGTGCACTATAATAGTTTAGAAATGAGACAAGAATATAGTGAAGTCGATGAAGATGCAAAACATGCGGTAAGTATAGTACTTCTTTGTGTGATGATAATTATAAGTTCATATGTTCAATACTAATTTGTGACTTATAACAGGAAAATGTCATCACGTATGCTATGATTAAATATGGTGGGATTTCTGGAGATTGGCCTATGATCTTTGATAGGTATGCACCGCATCAACCACCAGATTCCAATGATTGTGCGTTTTATGTTATTAGGTGGATTGAAGAACTGCTAGAAAATGGTAAAGTTCAGACACCCATAATGATGATGTCCATCCACTGTGAGGATTTTATGCTTTGTCATTGATAAACTCAGAGTTTGCACTGGTGTAGAATAGAATGATCGGTGAACAATATATTTTGAAAAATGCAATGATGAACAATGTATAACTACTTAATGTTGAACAATGTAGAATGAATTGTTTGTTCGATGATGCCCATCTATTGAACTTATGTTGTGTTCAAATGTTGTTATAACAACTGCTTTAGTGAAAGCACAATATTTTTTCGCTCTATATATGCGATTTGTGTGAGATAAAATCTTGCATATGTAGGTACTGTATGAGATAGTAAATTAAAAATTGTCCAACATTACTAAGTACCGTACTTATGCTTTAGTAGCTGATTTGGGATTAACATGTGGGTACAGTACTTATGGTTGCATTTTATAGAAGATTATTAATCTGATGTGCACTGTACTTATGTAATTGTGTAGGTGTTGTGCTTATGCTTCTACACCAGTTATACAATTATGCTTGATTTTGTAATTTAGTAGGTACTGTATTTATGATTGAATAACTGAGTTGAAATTAACAAGTGGGCACAATACTTATTGATGCATTTTTATAGTTGATTCTTGACCAGATGTGTACTTTATTTTTGGGATCATTAACAAGTGGGTACTCAACTTATGTCTACATTTTGTAAATTTTTGTTTGTCCAGCTGGCCAATGTTACTATGGGATTCCGTAGGTACTGTTCTTATATTTCTAGTCCAATTATACAATTATGCTTGATTTTGTAATTGGCTATGTACTGTACTTATGCTTGTGTTTTGTAAAAAAAATTTGTCCAGTTGTCCGATGTTACCATGGGATTCCATATTTTGATGTGTATGACTGCTAGAGTAAACATCATTACTTCTGGGATGTTGGTGTGTGTACACAAAGATGTAATATCATTCTTCTACACATAAAACTTTGTTTTAATTGTGGGGTACCGTACTTGAGTGTATGCTCAAGTATTGTACTTGGTAGTTATGTATAAGTAATCTATGTGAATGTTGTTAAATAGTGTAAGTAAAAGTATTTGTAGTATTCGATGGAAAATTAAGACATGCTCATAAACTCAAACATAGATGAAGTAATTTTATTACATTTCGGAAATGGGGTGGACGTTTATTAAACCACCCATACAAATATCTATTTGTTTCAGGAAAATTGAGACGGAAATTAGTTGGAATCATGACAGGATTTGATAGATTAAGACATAGTTCCATATTAGGGGAGCGAACTTCTTCCACAGCCTATGAAATATAAGGAGATTTATTGATATCTTGAACTTGTCTATTCAGAAATGTTTCATGAACTATTGGTTGCAAATCAAGTTCATCTGCAGCCATTGAGCTATGGTCTACGCGTACTATACGGTTATCATTTGTTGCCGACTGTTGGGGCTTCGAAATTAGTTTGACCTGGATCTAAATGTGATGTGACGTTGTCTGGATGTACTGTACGTGCATTTGTACTAATATCTTTTGCTGCCTTTTTTTAAGCGTCCTTTTTTCTCTTTGGTGCCGATAGCTCTCTCTTTGATTTCTTCCTCAAAGTTGAAGGTCTTCCAACACGAATAGCTACAGTAGGGTCTTGTATAGCTGGTGTGTTTTCCTATAATATAAACATATATATAAAAAAGTTACATGTAAATGCACTATACGTCAGTTATTTTTGTGAAATATATGTACATGACGCCAATAAAATAATTACCATTATGACTTGACCTTTCTCTTTCAAAATACTATTAATCTTTTGGTATGCATCTGCTAGCTCTCGATTGACGTGTTCATAATTTTTGACATAAGATCTTGCTAAGTTTGCAAACCCACCACATATACTAAAAATATGTTCTGCACGTTGCTCAGGCTCATCACTCATACTGGCAAGAAGGGTGTGAGAGGTGTTGTACTCCCGATGTATATCTTTTCTCCATCTCTCTAATATATATTTTTATGGGATCTTATCAAGTTTTAGACGTCTGCTAATGACACATAATATATGACTGCATAAAATTCCCTTTGACTCAAAACATAAACATGAACATTTGATCTCTTCCTCATGAATGAAGTACTGTACGTGAAACTCATTTGTAAATAATTTGGATTCCTCTGAATTTATCATCACATCTTTGTGCTCGGTAATAGAAAATGATGACTGCAAAGAATCCCCAGATATGAGTTTGGACTCACAAAACATCATTCATTCAAGTTCATTTTAGAATTTTCTGAAAATATTAATAGTATATGTTTCAGTGTACTGTGTCTCGATCTTGGAAGCTGTTTTGAGGTGGGGTTTTTTGTGGAAGGATTCAAAGTCTGCTTGCTTCTCTTTTTTATATTTTGATTTAAGGGCAGAATTGTATTGAGAAATAAATTGGTTCAGTGATGTATGTGAATTCATATATCCATCAAAAAAGACATTCATAGATTCACTTCTTTATGTTGTGGACATATCGGCCCAGAAAAAACTATCAACATAGACAGGCACCCAACGTTTTTTTAACTCGTGAAGACTAGAAAGCCAACTCTCTTCTTTCTTACTAGCGAGTTGGATATCTCTCTGCCAGGTGTTCTCAAATTCAAGTACAAAAGTATTCTCATAAACTGCCTCCTTAACTAGTTTTGAAACGGCTGAGTTATTTCCTAGTTTGTCAGGAAGTTTTTTCATAATATGCAACAGACACAGACGGTGACAAGTATCAGGGAATACAATTTTAACAACATTCATAATATGTTGGGCCTGATAAGTGATGATTCCCTTTGGTTCCAAACCACCTAAAATTACAAAAAAAATAAAATATCATGACATACAATACTTGAATAAATGTATTATAATTCGTGATGATTTCGTAAAGTACTGTACATGAGATATTGTATATGTTGACATACCCGTACATTCCACCCATGTTTTGAATAACCATACATAATTTTCTGTGGTCTCCTCACATAATAATACACATCCCAGTAAAATAGAATGACCATGATGATTAATGCCAACAAATGGGGAAAATTGCATTTTATATCTATTGGTTAAGTAAGTTGTGTCAAATATGATAACATCATTAAAGTATTTTTATGCATGCCTTGATCTTGAGTCCACGCAAAAATTATTTTGTAGAATGCCAAGGTCATCTATATCAAGTACATAGAAGAAATTATTATTTTGTTTTTGTATTGTAATGAAATATTTCTGAACTGCTTGAGCATCGCCTTTTCCAAGGCAGAGATTTCTAGACGTTGCAGCATAGTTCATCAGGTCCTTTTGTGTAAATGGAAGATTATCAAAAGATCCAGCTTCAGTAATAAAACTAGACATAGATTTGGCAGGGCGGATACCTGTGCAATGGGGAAGTTATTACTATGTACAAAGTAAATTACAAGAATTATTTGTTGAGAAAGTATAGTACGCGAGGTTGATATAATGTACTTACTACAAGTACTCTATGAGAAGTAAAATACAGTAAGTATAGAGTATGTAAAGGGAAGTATGATACGTGAGGATAATAGTAAAATATATTTTTTTACCCACACTGTCATTTAGGTCTATACGTCTTTGGATGTCATGAGGTATCTTACTTTTGTATGGGTAAGTCTCACCAAGTGAGGCTCTAGAAGTTCGTGGTTATGATTTTCTATAAAGTTGCAAATACAATACTTGTGAAGATAATTACGATGAAGTATAATACGAATAGGACAGTTTGTCTTTGCAGTGGGCTTGTATCTGTACAAAGAATCTTTTTGAGCTTTGGGGGGTGGGCCTGACTTGGCACAAGTAAATGACACTCTTTTAACAAAGTTATCACCCAGATCTTTGGCAGAGTGTGTTGTTATAATGTCAAAGCCACATTTGTCAGCATAATTGGTGTAAAAATCTTTAGCTTCTTGTATAGAGTCATATATCAAAACCAATTTTGACTTAAACATAACCTCTACGTCATCAGGTATAAAGTTAGAATCATCTTCATTCGGGCTTGAATCGATCTGTACAATTTTAGTAAACATATCAGAATAATACGCATAACTACAGTTATGTACAGAAGTACTATACGAAGTGAAAATTATTACAACCTCAGAGGCATCAGAAACAACCAAATCAATAGAGTGACAACTTCATTTGGCATACAAAAAGAATTATTGCTGTCTTCGACATCCATCTGAATAAAATAATGTGTTAATATCAAAAGTTAGATTTGAAGAATAGTTGTGTTGAATATGAAGAGTGTGTACTATACTTATGGTTAATGTTGTATAATATTATATGGCAGAAGTAATGGGTATTGTGTGTATGTCTTATATTGAAAATATTGATTTGTATTATATTATTGGTTCTTCTAGATGTACGTTGTTGCTGTACGAATGGTTAAATTGATGTGAGTTGTGTACATATTGTACGTCTTCTTTAATTAGCTCTATGAATCTGTTTGAGAACGTATTGTACGTATGTTTCTTATATATATTTAAAATATGTATTGTACGTGGGAAATGATATTGATCTATACGTGCGAATGGATATCGATGTATTGTACACGTGTATCGAACGAGTAATATAGCTGTGTACTGTACGTATAGTTAAATTGGTGATATGGTTGTGATTTTGTTTAGGTAATATAAAGTATACTTCGTTTGATATGGGTACTGTATGTGTGAAAATAATGTTATAACTATATAATTACAAGAAATATGAAGGGTCTCAGTTCTTTTTTTCATTACGTGTGCATGATGTGCGTGTGAGGGGGTTGCTACGTGGGTGGTCTCACTATGCGTCGCAGGCTGTTGCACTTGTCTGGAGTTGTCGCTTCCCTCTCGGATCTTGTCGGGATGATAGCTCTCATCGAGAGGAGGGAGTAGTGAGGAGAACAAAATTTGCGAGAAAGGAATTTAAATGTAGAATAATAAAATGGAAAAACCTAATTTGATGGATGGAGAATGATTCAATTGGAATCAACCTGCATTAATGCAACTGCAAAGACAAAAAATAGAGCATTTGTAATGAAATCTCAGATATTAATAAAAATGTTGTACGTACAATACTTACTCGCCTTTGAGGAAGGTGAACAAGACCGCGAATAAGTGAAGGGAGAGTTGATTAATAGCAGAGATTTGAAAAAAAAATGGAAGGAATCTTTAGAGGGAAACATAATTAAAATCGGATGTGGTTGGAAATAGCAATTCTTTGCATGGTATTTGCATGCACAATCTAACAAAAAGTGGGAGGATCTCACTTTACGCATGAAGAATAAGTGGGAGGATCTGCTGCGCCGGTGTTCTCTCTGTTGTACGCGGATTCTCAATGTGCGGGTGGGTGTACGGGTGGGGCGCCGATTATGTTTAAATAATTTTTAAAAATTCCCTAAAGCTGGAAAGGCGAAATTCCTGGATGTTGGAGTTATAAACCGTTGCTAAACCTGATGTTTAAGAAAACAAATGTACTAAAACACTTCGGTGGGAAAATATGGAGTCACCATGGTATATCTTTTGAACACATTTCAACTGAGGCTGACAGTCACTTAATGTGGTTTATATGAGAAAAGGAGAGCTGACACTCACCATCTGACAAGGGTTGCGGTGAATATGCAGGGTTGCGGTGAATACGAACTAAGGCTGCCAATTTATGTGGCGACTTTGCGGACAATGGCAATAAAACCTCCATAACATATAGGTGTCGACTTGAATGAAATGGGAATCAACCGACATCTTTATTATGGCAATAAAACCACCATAACATATAGGTGGCGACTTGAATGATATGGGAACCAACCGACATCTTTATTATGGACGGGAGGCTATAATAATTCCATAGGACATCAATCGTATTACGTTTGTCACACTAGGTATTTTGCTCTCTAATATTTTATTTATAGGGTGCGATTATGGGTGAAATGCAGAAATCTCGTTGGATCCTATAGAAAGTTTATGTGTTGTCCTATACTATTGGTTTTCAGAATAAAATCACCATTATTTCTGATAACTTCAGCAGCGGTGATTTGTTTACCTAGGTCACCACATTCTATGGTGACTTTTTCCTAGGCCATCTAAATTTCGATTCATATCTTCTATCACTGTTTCCTGTTGGAATTAAATATCCCCGCTAATAAAATTTATCTATAGTTAAAAGTGTTAGGAAATTATGGTGGACAAGTGACGATGCTATGCAAGACTAAAGGTGTAAAATTTAACGTGGAAAACTCTCCCCAAAGTAAGGAGAGAAAAACTACAGGACAATACCGGTCAACAAGCACAATGTAACCAGAATTACAACTTATATTATCCAAATTTAATCGCCCCTAATGCTGGGAAGCTACTCTTATTTGAGAATAAAGATAAGGAAGAACATAATTACACCCAATGTGTACAAACTCTCCATTTTAATTTTTTCTCCCCACGACACCACAACCGCTCCTGGTAACTGCTTGTTGCCATTGCGACCGTTGACCGAGTCACCTCTACTCCTGACGAGGTTGTCTACCTCGCTACAAAACCAGGACCTCTCTCTGCATGAGAGCGCGTATATGCGTCCCCCGCTGATCGGACGGACCGTTGTCGTTGCTACATCACCAATAGTGTTCCACTAACCATGTGTGTCTTCCTATACTCGGATCCGCCGTCATGGTTGATGCACCACCTCGGTGTCGTCGGCTGATGTGTCTCCTCTACTGATCGCACAGAGCGTCGTCGATGTGGATATAGCAACACCAACAAAGTGCCACCAACTGATGTGCATCCTCCGCTACTCAGACTCTCTTCTGTTGTCGATGTACTATTTTTGTGTTGTCAACTGTCAACCTCTACTTTGCCTCAAAACAAAGTCGTTGGCCATCTCTCATCCACGAGAGAGTTGCTCTGTCGGTACTTCCAATGTGCCACCAACTTTCCGACACTACTTCACTTCAAGGCAAAGTCGTTGACCCTCTCTTACCAAAAGAGATCACCACCAATTGTCATTGTTCTCTAGCTCTTCTACCACAGAAGGCACCAACAACCAACAACTTGTGGGATCACACACCAACATGGTGTGGGATGTCTCAATGGCCTCCTATATGACCTCTATTTATTGTCCTTCATGCATGTGGTTGCAATTAAAAATTCTTTTCCAATTCCCAATCCAATTCTAATTATTAATTAATCCCACACATAGAGAGCCATCTTTTCACCTTCTTGGATTCAACTCCTCCTAGGATTGACAACACAAGACAACTCCTACTCAAACCCAAATCCAACTAGGACATGAGGCGGACCATCCACATCCCAACAAAATTAGTTAGATGTATTTAGCATATACGGTGCTAGGGGTGCCTTAGGACTGTGCACCTTAGACTATTCAGATGCGTCCTTGTCTAGTTCACACAACCATGGAGTTGCTGGACCCAACACTTACACTTCCTATTTTCAATAATCTATTTCTTTTCAGGTCACAAGATTTGCAACACAAATTAACCCATGAAAGATTCAGAAATTTCAGGCACATGTTGATATCTCATAATCTACATCGGGAAATAAACTTTAGTTCAATTTCCATTAAAATATTAAATGGAACTGCTCATGACTTCATTTTTTTTAGTTTTCTAGGTGTAGACTTATATTACAAGATAATACAAAAACTCTTAATTAGTATTTGTAGGAGTGATGCTTTGAGTTTCCATTGACATAACAAGTCAAGAGACTTTTTTTCATTTGGACTACCTTGGAGACAACTAAACTTCCATTTTTACAAGATTTACACATTCTCTTATAGCAAAAGAAGATATGTCATGATGACCGTCAATCGAGATGAATACAAACTACATGATCTCATTCCTTAAGAAATAAGAAACACACATAAGTAATTTAGTTATGACATACTTTAATAGATTTTTGTAGTCAGACATTTAATGTAAACATGACATGAAGAGTGTAGTAACATGGTTGAGCGAAAGCATAAGGATATATTTTATCATTGTTGTGTAGGGTAGCTTTAGTCAAACGTAGTAGTTGATGTATTTTAACATACTCGACCTTAGGTATATTCTAAACCCTTTCTCTCCCTTATGTTTTTATGTTGAAATACTTTTTTCATAGAATTAGACCATATTAGTAAATTTTGGAGGATTTCTAGAAAATATCCTAAATATTAAACCAATTTATGAAAGTAATTGGAGGATTAAATAGTTAACTTAAATAAAATGGCTCAGTCACATTAATGTACCAATTGAAGGGTCTAACTCTAGTTGGCACTCTAGATGATCCCTCGTTGAGTTGGATCGTGATATTAGGGATGTTTCAAGCACTAGTATTTTAATTGAGTAATGAGATTGAGAAATGTACACTAAAACATACTTTCCCTTAAAGTAATTAAATCTTATCAAAGAGGAACCCAAAAGGTAAAATTGATTGTAAAATTGTGTTTGACATGTCTTAGTTAGTTGACATGTGAAATTAAGTTTGTTTGAGTGATGAATGCATATTCATCACCTTTCATCCAATTTTTTAGGTCATTTATTTAGGCTTTTCTATCTTCTTTCCTTCATTTTTAGGACTTAATTGAAATTTCCTTGATTTTCCTCCTTTTATTAGGATTCTCATCATTTTTACTTGTTTTATAGGTTTTCATGCACTTTGTCACTTCTTCAACTCAAGCCCAAGATTGCTTCATTCCCTTAAATAAACTTGAAGAATAAAAGGCTGATCTCATCCTATTCAAGGCCCAAGACTCAGAGACCTCTTCTCCAAATTCAGTCTCCTAGTCGACCGATCGGCTGGTCCAATCAGCCGACTCAATTGCAGCAAAGCTTGCTTCCTAGTAGTTTAGCCGATCAACCCACATCACCCAGTCGACCGACTCGCCAGTAGAAATATTCAGATTGGGAAAGCTTGTTACTTTGAGCATACTGATTGGTTCAAGGCACACAATTGAAGCTAATCAAGCATCTCAATTCCACTAGTTGATTGACCCACACCTAAGACTCATTCAAAGTCTCGAATCAATAAAGTCATCAATGTGGTCAAAGTTTGGCCAAGAAACTTCAGGCTGAAGCAACACATTGAAGTTGGTTGACCGGCTGGGCTCCACTAGTCGATCGACTCAGAACTCGCATCAGGCAGGCATCCTCCCACAACCATATCTCTAGGACTTAGTTCAAGAAAACTTCTGGAAAATCCAGAGAAAACATTTTGTTTTGTACATATAGTATTATATGGAAAATAATTTGTTGTGAAAAACTTTTGTGATTAAAAATTGAAATTAGGGCCCAAAATCAAAATGAGAAACCAAGTCACAATTTCCATAATATGACCTCTTATCATAGTCTCATTCTCAAATCAAACCTTATTGTATCTAAAGATCAAATCTAGGGTGAACATCTTCACCTAGAGGTTACTATCTAAGTCAAGGGTCTAACTAGGGAGACAAAATTGAAATAGTCAAATTTTGACTACCATGGGCTCTGATACCATGTTTTAAAGAAGTGAAATCACCTCCTTACTAAAAATTTGAACAATAGAACCTCCAGTCCAAACACACTTCAAAGGTATGCTTGGTGTAACATCCCTGACTTGGGTTATGTCTTAACCCTATATGTTTTGCTTAAGCAAGTCATTTATTTTCTTATCCTTATCTATTAAAAACTAATTAAGACTCAAGGGGAGCTTATGTTTCAATTTGGTCCTTTTTTAATAATGTTGAAACAATATTTTACTTATTTTAGACTAAAGTGCAATTTACCCAAATTTATGGGGTTACTTTGCAAATGTTACATGATAAATGTTCCTCAAGTGCTATAGAATCATATGAATGAGAATTATGCTGAGGTATGTCTTGTGGAAACCTAAGTTCCAAGAAGGAGCTTGTTTGAATAATACTTGTGCATTGATTACTAGTTTTGGTGTAATTTGCAATTTACCCAAAACCTAGGGTTGAATGTGAAAAATATCACCTCTATAGAGTATCTACTATTTCTTGGTATCATTTAGAGAAAATAAAATAAGAGGGACATCTCATTTGAATTACTTTTGAGGAGAGATAATCTTGATAATAAAATAATCAAGATTTAAGCATAATTGAAACCCTAATTCATTTTAATGCAAAAACATATATATTAATTGAAGTGCCCATCAACCAAAAATATGATGGTTGAAATCCTATAATGTGAGGACATCCTAATTCCTTGAGTGGCACCGAAAATATCCTAAGGAGGTGGAGAATCCACTCACATTTGTTAATTAAAAAGAAATGTCCACTAAAATGGATATTATTATTATAATGATTAAGGTGCTTAAAATGGTTGCTTTAATTCAAGAATAATTGAGAGGATTTCGAAGGAGGGAAAGATGGCTTCAGAGGCAAGGAAGAGAGGGGAGTAGTGGCACCTAATTTGGGAGTTGAAGGATTTTTCTACTACTTTCTCTCTCTTGAAAATTCACATACATATACCCCGTTTTCTACTCACTTGAAAGACTCTTTTCTAATTCCCTTTCTTTCTTTTTTGGGCCAAAGACTAAGGAGCTTAGGAGGAAGAGGAGAACGTGCCCCAACCTGTAGGTGAGCTCCATGGTCATCTTCAACCTGGAATTCATGGTGGAAATTGAATTTCAACACTCATTCTCTTCTTTTCTCCATTCAATGCTCAACCTTGATCATCCTTTGCATCCAAAGAGTTGAGAACGGACCTTGGATAGTTGATAAAGCTTCATTCACCATTAAAGACATGAATCTTGAAGCTTGGAAACAAATTTGAAGGTAGTTTATATAACTTGAACCCTTAAATGTTATTATTGAATTCAACTCTCCATTACATGTTGATCATTTCTTTCTTTTTGAAATTTCTTTTGGATAATTGATGAAATTACAATATGAATGGAAGTAGATTTCGAAGGTCTGAAGCTTGATGATAATGACATCATCTTAGAATACACCTCAATAAAAATCATGAGAAAACAGTTTCACCTTTGGTGACCAAACAGTTTTCAAAACCGTTTGGTGATCAAACGGTCTCAAGACCGTTTGAGGGCAAACGGTCTCAAGACCGTTTGAGACCAAACGTCCTCAAGACCATTTGAGGTCAAGTGGTGTCATGGTCGGATGGATATCCAATGGTTACAATTGAACTAGTCCCAAAGGTTACAACAATTAATGGTTCCTTGATTGCAAACTCTAAATCGATTGATTGAAGAAAGAAACCCTAATTGGTTCAAACAGTTTCGATAATTAATGGACCAAACGGTCTTCAAACCATTTGAGGACCAAACGGTCTTCAAACCATTTGACACCAAACGGACTTCAAACCGTTTGAAGACCAAACAGTCTCAAACTATTTGATGTTCAATCAGTTTCAATGTTGAGTTGATCAAAATGTTTCAAACCATTTAAGGTCAAACAGTTTCAACCCTAGAATGCCCAAACGGTTTCAAAAACCGTTGGTGGTCAAATGATCTCAAACCCTGAGGAGGTCAAACGGTTTCAAAACCATTTGGAGATCAAAGGGGTCAAAACCGTTTGAAGGATCAAAGGTATCAAAACCGTTTGGAGACTAAGTAGTCTCAAAACCTTGAAAGATCAAATGATTCTTGGATTGTTGATCATGTCTCTCAAAGTTGATTACAATGGTTGTACCTCTAAAGTACTTAGGTAATTAGTACCTTTAGAGTTGTTAACCTTTGATGCTTTTGAAAGTAATAACTCAATACACTATGTTAACCATAGATGTATGTACTTGAATGAAGGGTTGATCCTATTTGATAAGTATGGAGTACTCAACATCCTAGAGAGTATGAGAGAGATGAACTCATACACGTGTATAAACTTGTAGTGAATCAGCCTTGATACTTCCAATATAAGTAGAATAGAAAATTAGGGTTTGATCTTTGGCAATGAGATCATGAAACCCTAATCAAGAAGGTTGATGAACCCTAACCCTAATTTAGGACAATGCTATGTGAAACCCTAATCTAAGGTGATGGTATAACCCTAATTTAAGGAGATGAAATGAGAAACCCTAATCAAGGGTAATATTATGAAAAACCCTAATTTAAGAGGATGTTATATGAAAAACCCTAATTTCGGGTGAAGGTACATGAAACCCTAATTTTGGAAAATGTTATAATAAACTAGATAATGATATGCGAAACCCTAATCTAGGGTGCTGCTATGTGATGTTCTGTGAAACCCTAACTAGAAACCCTAACCCTAATATAGGGTGAAGGTATGTGAAACCCTAAATTCAGGTTATAATATATGAAACCCTAATCTTGGGCAATGAAAGGAGAAACCCCAACCCTAATTTTGGGTAATGGGATGAGAAACCCTAATTTACATGAAATGGGAAACCCTAATCCTAATGAGGGAATAGTGGTGTTACCCTTGTATTACAAGGTGTTGATATGTAACTGAAATGGATGTTAACATGTGTACTAACCATGCAGGTATCATGAGATGATGAGCATAGCCAAGTATGAGCTATGATGTATTATTTGTTGACAATGTTTAATGAATCTTGTGAGCTATGATATGTTTTGTTGCCTAGTGAGATGTGACAAGAAGTTAAATGGGCTTTGTGAGCCATGGGAGACACTTGTGTAGCAAGTATCATGTTTACCTTGGTCAGATGACCTGGAGGTATTAGTTACCTGATAAATGGTAACAAATGTTCAAATGATGAATCTGAGGGTTTGAATGCCCATATTCAATAATCATAATGATGAGATAAGGGATTGAGATCCCAATGCTTTATAAAGTTTTGAAGAGTACTTGATGGGAGTAATTCACATTCTTTGTAGCATTTGTCATAATAATTTATGTTTGGAAACTTGATTGATGCTAAAAGAATATGATAATGCATTTAATTAATCAAATGAGATCATAAAATGTAGTTTCCCTGACCACAGATCCATCAGTGTCAGAATTTGCTGAATGGTGAAACGAGTTAAACTCAGAATGTATATTTTCGAATATGTGGGGGTAATGGGCAAACATATCCTTATGCCCCATAGGAATGGTTGCGGGCCATTTCCTATGTACGAGATTGGTTACGGACCATACCCCAGTTAGAGTATGTCTACAGACCATGACTCCTCAAAATGATACCAGGCATTGTCTATGGGCCATAATCCTGAAGAGAGTATATGTTACGGGCTATAACTCTATCGTGAAAATGCCACTATACCCTGGCAAGCTAGTCACAGTTTGACATATGATGTATCTGCTAAATAATCTCATACTAACCGAGAAGGATGAGGTCTTGGAGTCCGGCTCTTCCATTGACCTTGTGTGGTACCGATGCTTTACGCAATCGTGGTCGGTTGGAGTATGAATGGTATACTTCATCTCTTCAGGGCATTAAATATGATTGAAAAATGTAATCAGCCATATAGCGTATTTACTTAAGGATGAAATATGAGAATCATTGGTTGATGTTACATTGCCTTTTATATCCTAAATGGATAAATATTATACATGTTCTTCATATTCCTGATTAAGTAAATGATATGCTGCTTTATCAATTATAGTTGTGTTGCTTTCAATAAAGATATTGCTTTGATCTGCCCAGACAATGCTTATTCTGCTTTTGAACATAAAAGATTCCTCTTCTCATTTTTATTCTCTTAAACTGTGATAATAAATTTTTTGGCAGAGAGTTATATCTCTCGCTGGGACATGGGTCTCACTCCGTTGGTCACCAACATTTTTAGGTGGATGCGAACGAGGAGGCAGAAACCATATAGAAGAGGAAGGACAACAGTAGTAGGGACAACAGTAATATCTCAGTTGGAGATATTGTATGTCATGTTATGAAGATAAGAGTCCTATGTGTCGTCTCTGTACTCTCAAGTCTTTGGAGTTAGTAGTTAGTTATTTAATGATCGATCTAAGATTTTGGCTTGAATGCCTCGTGGTTTTATGTTGCCTATGTACTGATTTAACAGGGTAACTGTTGTATGTAATCCTCGAGAAGATATGGTACATAGAATGTACTTTATGAATCAGGATGTATATGTAATACTTTGGTTCTTGTTATAAGAGTTTCCTAGAAATGGATCTCTTTGCAAATAGTTTTAATTTTTAGTGATTTTCAATAATCCATTGCTAATGTTTTCTTCCTCACATTTTAATTGTGCACTTGTCATCTTTATGATGTCGGGTGTCACACTTGGAGTGGGTGTAAAATTTTAAAATCTTTATTAATGGTATACAAAATAACCTGAGTGTAGCAGCGGAATAAAAACATGACTCTATTTAATTATAAAATATGGGAACATCTTAAACTTACATGTAAAGGTACATCATAAGGATCCATGTAGAGGTAAATCTAAACCACATCAACATTGTCTCCAACCTTTAAATCCTTAAGCTAGGTCCAAAACTTTATGTCATGTCCACCATATCCTTCACCTGAGTTGGAAGCATACCCTAGCAAAAAGAGAAACAATAGAAGACATCATCAAAGGCTGGTATGTGCATTCTAAAAAGAAAATTGAGAAATTTATAAAGAATAAGGAACATATAAATAAAAGTCTTCCCATGCAAGATATAAGGACTACCCATAAGGGCATAAAAGATGAGAAAACCCTCCATCATAAAAGAAGATATTTGCCATAAACGAAACAATAAAGATTGTGCAATACTAGCACAAAAAGAAGGTAGGGCACACACCCCACAATCAACATCAATGACCTGCATGCATGTGAGATAACCATATCCCTAGAACAATATAAACACAAAGGAGGAAAAGTATAAATTTGACACCTGATAGAGAAAGGAATACTGCCAATCTCCCAATATATAAAGTTGAGTATGGATTACTACCACACTCGGTTACAGAGAATGGTATACTGCCACCCTCCTTAATAATCAATAGGGGATTACAACCACAAAACCAATGTAATTTACACTACTCTAGTGCTACTGAATCACATATCATGTAAAATGTTGACGCAAGTAGAAAAGTTTAGTCAGAATTATAAAAATGTTTCCATTACACAATGGACAACACAAAAATATAAACATCCACTTCAAAGTGGGCACATATCATTATATAATACCAACATGCACTAAGGCACAAGATAGACATCAAGAGAATATCCAAGTCCATAACAAGTAAGATAGTTCACACAAACCATGATATCAAGAGAATAGACATTTGTGTAAGCTAAAGTCAAAAGAATGATAAAATAGGTAAATTGCTCAACATAAAGGAATAGGGAATACAACATACATCAACTTCAAAGTTTAAAGTCCAAAGCACAATCTAGGTCCAAGTCTAGGCCTCCAAAGAACCTATGATTCAATTAGGTGTAATTATAGTTTGGTTTCCATTATTTATTCAAAACTCTAAAAATTGCCTTTTTATTATTGGTGAATTAGGTTAGCAAAACCATGACATATTTAGGTTATATTTGTATTAGTTCAAAATATATTTTATTATATTTTTATGACTTATATATATTTAGTTATTGTTCATATATGTCTTTATTTACTGTTCGGTTATTTTAATTTTCTATATGGACCTCACTGTAATTGTACCACTTATATAAATATTAGGGTACACACGTTGTGTAACCCTACGCTCTCCAATTTTCCTGTTCTCATGGTACTAGAGCAGAGTTAGATCTGGGAGCCTCTGCTGTTCCCCTTCCCTCCCTCCCTCCCTCCCTTCTCTCTCTCTCACCAGCACCCCCCAGTGGCCAACCACCTACCCACCCGCCCACCAGCAGCAGAAGCGCCAGGCGCCGCTTCCAGCTACTGTTGCCAACGCACCGGGGCAGCCAGCCGCTGCGCTGCAGCTGTCGGCCGCTGGGCCAAGATCTGCCAGCGGTTTTCACCGCTGCTTGCTCCGGTGGCTTGAACTCCTCCTGAAGGACCGCTTCGAATCTGCTTCCTTCCTACCCGTGCAGGCCTTTTAGCCACCAAGTTTTCTTCTATGTCGCGGCGTAGCCCGTATGTAACTGGTCCGTCTAGTTTTTCCACTGTGCTTACTGCCACCTAGATGAGGAACTAGGTGGTCGTGTTCAGCCTGTACCTACTTGTTAGTCTCTCTGTCAGTGTTTGGTGCTCTGCCTGTCTTGGCATCTTCTCACGTGGATCTCTATAACCAAGTTACAACTGTTAAACTGGATGGGAGAAACTACCAGCACTGGGTTTGTTCTATGCAGATCTATGTGAAATCTCAAGGGAAACTGTCCCATTTGGCACGAGATCCACCTCCAGTGCTTTCTACCACCGCCGACTCCAAGGATGTCAAAGCATATGATGACTGGGTTAAAAATGATTCTACTATTATGATGTGGATTCTGAATAGCAGTGACACAAAGATTAGTGTCACCTTATTATGCCTGCAGACAGCCAAGTAGATGTGGGATCAACTTGCTAGTACATACTCTCACAGCCAGAATCTAAAGAAAGTCTTTGATATCTACAAACAGCTCAGTCACCTGCACTTCTCGAGATCTGATCTTACTGACTATTTTTCTACTTTCAAGGGACTTTGCGGGGAAATGGAGGCCTACCATCCCTTGTCTATTGATTTGGCTACTATGCAACGTCAACACCAAGAGTTGTAAGTAGTCCAGTTCTTGTGTGGCTTACCTGACTCATATGCTGGGGTGGTGGATCAAATTCTGGCCAGTGGTCCCCTACCTACTTTACAGAGTGCTTTTCAACATCTACATCACCTACCTGCATCCTCATCTGAGACATCTACTGATACTGGAGATTCCACTACCCTCACTGATATGTCTGGTCATGGTCGTGGTTGTGGACATAGTTGTTCTCACAAAACTTGTCCTCCTCTTGGTGCTAGAAGGGGGAGGAACTCTTCTGGTCATGGAGCATCTTCTGGTCCTCCTACTGCTGCACGCCCTCTGACTGGTCAACGATTCTGTAGTTTCTATGGTCGGTCTAATCATATTGAAGAAAAATGCTGGGAGAAATATGGAAAGCCCGCCTGGGCTAATGCAATTTCGGATACTCATACTACCACTAAGGTAGTACCACAATCTACTCCTACTGATGCATCCAGTTCTACTACTGCCAACTTCATCCGTGCTGAGGTGGAGCGTCTACTGCTTGAGCATGCTGGGTCATCCTCTGGGACTTCCTCTAGAGCGCATGCTGTTACTTATTCTGGTTGTGATAATGCCTTCCTTAGTGCACCCTCATCTAGTACTAGTAATACCAAATGGGTTATTGATTCGAGTGCTTCATCACATATATCAAGGAATATGTCTCTTTTCAAAAGTTTATCTAGACCGGTATCTCATTCTTCTGTTATGCTTGTTGATGGATCCAAGGCTCCTATTTCTGGGATTGGAGACATTGTTTCCGAGTTTCTATTAAAATCTGCCCTATATGTACCTCACTTTCCACTCAATTTATTATCTATTAGCAAAGCTTTGCGTAGCCTAAACTACACTATTACTTTTTTACCTGGTTCATGTGTTTTTTAGGACCTTCACATGAGGATGAAGATTGGTGGGGGCATGAAGGATCTGATGGATTATAATATCTGGATTATTTGAAAAAGGTGGACAATGTGGCGTTGGCTTCAACTTTATCTTCATCTGTTTCGGCTTTACAGTGGCACTACAGACTTGGACACCCATCTTCTGAGAAGCTCAGACATATAATATCTAGTGTAGGGACACATTTGTTTTAGTGCGAGTCATGCCAGTTAGGAAAATAGACCGGGGATGTTTATCCTAAATGATCTCATATTAGTAGCAAAAATATTTTTGATCTTGTTCATGCTGATGTATGGGGTCCATGTCATGTTCTGAGTCTGTCTAGATACAAATACTTTATATTATTTATAGATGATTTCTCTCATGCCACATGGTTGTTTCTTATGAAAATCCAGTCTGAGTTGTTGTCCACAATTAAATTATTTTTTGCTGAAATAAAAACACAATATTATATGCTTGTTAAAGTTTTTAGAACTGATAATGCATTAGAGTTTGTTCAGAATGATGTTGAATTGTTTTGTAAATCAGTTGGTACTATTCATCAGACGTCATGCGCATATACACCTCAGCAGAATGGAGTTGTAGAATGAAAAAATAGACACTTACTAGAGGTTTCTAGAACTATCATGCTGCAATCTAATGTGCCTCGACTATTCTGGCCTGAAGCCATTCTGACTGCCTGCTTCTTAATAAATCGAATGCCTTCTTTTGTGATTGGCAATAAAATTCATGTACAAGTTCTACAACCTGATGCACCATTGTTTTTTGTACCTCCTCGGATATTTGATTCTACCTGCTTTGTACGGTTACTGGGGCCAACCTATGATAAATTTTCTCCAAGAGCCACAAAATGCATTTTTTTGGGGGTATTCTCGAACGCAGAAAGGGTATCAATGTTATAACCCTACTACTAAAAAATGGTTCACAAGCAGTGATGTTGTCTTTTTTGAGGATACCCCCTTTTACTCCGATAAAGGAGATAGTTTGAATTCAGATATTATTTCTCCTCCTCTGCCAATTACCAGTGATTGTGCTTCTGATAATTCAAGTACTAAAAATACTACTCCTCCACTTATTGTATATCAACACAGGAACATGTCCCAACCTGGTCAAGCACCCCCCAATCAACACCAATCTTCTCCTCTAGAAGGTCCTGCATCACATGAGGTAACTTTTGATTTAGATTTGCCCATTACTCTTAGAAAGGGTACTTGTTCCTGTACTACTCATAATATTGCTAATCATGTCTCTACTACACATCTGAGTGTTCATGCAAGTAATTTTGTCACTGCCTTATCCGCTATTGCTATTTCAAAGACTGTATATGATGCCCTACAAAGTACATCATGGACTACTGCCATGAAGGAGGAGATGAATGCTCTTACTAATCGAGAAACTTGGGATCTGGTGGATCCACCTCCTCAGTGCAAACCTATTGGCTGTCGATGGGTATATGCTGTGAAATATCAACATGATGGTACAGTAGAACATCTGAAGGCACGCCTGGTGGCGAAAGGGTATACACAGACTTATGGTATTAACTATTTTGGGACTTTCTCACCTGTTGCCCACCTTAATTCTGTCAGAGTTCTACTTTCTGTTGCTATTAATCTTGACTGGCCTCTTATACAACTCGATGTTAAAAATGCCTTCTTGTATGGTGATCTTCCAGAAGATGTCTATATGGAGAAACCTCCTGGGTTTGTTGCTCGGGGGGTCACATAAAGTCTGCAGGTTAAAGAAATCTATCTATGGACTCAAACAGAGTCCTTGAGCATGGTTTGACAAGCTGAGTAAAATTCTGACTACTTTTGGATTTCAGAGATCATAGGTTGATCATTCGGTCTTTACAAAAAAGACCCCCTCTGGTATTGTGATTCTTATAGTATATGCTGATGATATCATTCTGTCTGGTAGTGATTCTCTTGAAATTCAGGCTACTAAAACTCACTTGTGTAAACATTTTTCTACTAAAGATCTGGGGAAACTGTGATATTTTCTGGGCATTGAGGTATCTAGAACTTCTAATGCTCTTGTTTATCTTAGAGGAAGTATGTACTTGATTTATTACAGGAAACTGGGATGTTTGGTGCACGCCAGCTGATACTCCTCTAGATCCCAATGTTAATTGGGATGATGAATCTTCCCCTACATTTCCAGACAACAAAAAATACAGGAGGTTGATTGGCAAGATGATTTATCTAACTATGACTAGAGCTGATATATCTTCTATTGTGGGTCTTCTTAGCAGGTACCTAGATAAGCCTAGACAGTGTCACTAGGATGCTCTATGCAATATTTTGAGATATCTAAAGAAGTATCCTGGTAAAGGCCTCTATTATAAGAAAAATGGGCACTGTTCTCTAGAAGGCTATTCCGATTCTGATTATGCTGGGAGTAAGATAGATAGGACATCTACTTCTGGCTACTATACTTATGTTGGAGGTAACCTGGTCACATGGAGAAGTAAGAAACAAAATGTAGTTGCTAAATCCAGTGCTGAAGCATAATACAGGGCTATGGTCCACACTGCCAGTGAACTTCTATGGGTGCAATCTCTTCTGATATACTTAGGTGTTGAGTCTTCTACTCCTATTCCTATGCACTGTGATAATAGGGTAGCTATTGTCATTGCTAACAATCCTGTATATCATGAGCGCACCAAGCATATTGAAGTCGACTACCACTTTATCAGAGAGACTATTCTATCTGGCAAGATTTTCACTCCTTTCACCTTCTCTGAAGATCAAGTTGCTGACAGATTTACTAAGCTACTGGCAAAGAATCACTTCTGTTCTCTTGTGGACAAGTTGGGCATGATTGATATCTATGCTCCAACTTGAGGGGGAGTGTTCATATATGTATTTATTTATTGTTCGGTTATTTTACATTTTATGGACCTCACTATAATTGTGTCACTTATGTAAATATTAGGGTACACACGTTGTGTAACACTATGCTCTCTAATTTTCCCGTTTCAGTTATGAATTTTACAAATTATTAACTATTTATGTAAATTTATTAAAATCACCTATTTTTTAGATTGGATTTAGGTGAAAAAACCAATACCAAAAGATAATTCTCATTTTTATGAATCCAACGACTATTTATTTGTAACTTTTGGATAAGTAGAGAATTAGGTATAAATTTTCAAAAATCAGCCAATCAGAAAATCCACATAGGTGAAAAATCACAGAGTGAGGAAGAGAGAGAGGGAGAGTAGCCGCGCATGCTGAGTTGGCCCAGTGGGCACTGGCCAACTCGGCCAGCCCATCAGACAACTTGGCATCTCGTCTCAAAGCTATAACCAAACAATCAAACGTGAAATTACGATATCACCCTGGCAAGAAATCAAAACAAGAAAGAAGAAAAGAGGGGTAAATTCGAGAAAGCAGTGGGTGTCATCTTCTTCGTTTGCTCAACCACGCAAGGTGAAGAGGAGACTCCGAGCTCCAGGAGAACACTAAGCGGGAAACAAAACCAATTGACTGACTTCCAATGTGAGAAAACATCATCAAGCACTCACATCGTGCCTCCGTCTTCAAACAACCTGAGATAAGGAAGCACCATCACAGATCAACGCATCTCGAGCACAGGCACAATAGAAAGAGGGAAAACAAACTCACATGCCAAGAGACTAAATTGGAAGAGGAAAAAGCTTTACGGGATAACCAGGATGTGCAAAACGTCACCTTAGATGGTCCAGCGGGTCCTAGATGTCAGGTAGACAAAGCAGCAGTAGAAGAAAGTAATTGGAGTAGGGAATCGGTACACGGAGTCTGAAGGGGGTCAAATAAGCCAAGGCCAAACAGTCTAGGGACCTCGGAGGAGGTTTTGGGACCATTGGGAGGTGGTCCCACAGCTTCAAGTGATGAGGGGAAGGAAAGAAGAAGGTGAGTAGAGCTTGAATAGGGGACGAACAGGGCAACCCGTGCGGCGCCAGAGGGATGAGGGTTCCAGGGTATAAATACACTCTAAATCATAGGCCAACTGTTGCAGATCAGAGAGAGGAAGGTGTAGGGGAAGAATCTGGAGGGAAAGGAGGAAAGGAAAGGGAGAGAAAGAGGGAAACCCGAGTCAAAAGGGGAATAGGAGACAGAACCCAAACGAAGAAGGAAAGGAAAGAAGATGAGCAGATACCGTTGGATTTTAGATCCAATGATCCAAAATGAACCCGAAATCGAATAAGGAAAGCAAAAGCCCAGGAGCGACTTCATGAAAAATAAAATAGGAAATAAACCATGTCCGAAATTGAACAACGTGACAAGTACATTTGGAAGCCAAAAAAAAAAATCAATGTGTGACATTTAATCCAAATCAAATCTAATTAAACCAAAAGTGGAAAGCATTATTTCCTTATTTTATATTTCTTAAATTGGGGCTTAAACATTATCCAAATTAAGTGAAATTTGACACAGAGGCCAATTAAGGCATGTAGATTCTGATTTTACAATTAGATTTTCCTTTTGAAGAATTTTGATGCATTAATTACCCAATTCTTAGTTTCTCTTTTCTCAAGCATTAATGACGTTAGGATTATCCAATTTTGGTAAAACTTCACCCACAAGTTATCTTTGATGTGTTGAATACGAATTTTCCATCAATTTCATATGTTGGAGTTGTTCGTATAATTATTTAATATTTTGAAGGTTCTTCACTCTTTCTCTCTCCTAATTCCACCTTTTAAGCAAATTTTCTCCAAATTGGATGAAAATTCACCAAAGGATATATTTATTATGTATATTGTGAATCCAAGATTATTTTCCTCTTTTGGAGTCATTTCTTATTTTATTTGGTATTTTGGGGGAAAACTTAGATCTTTTCTTTCCTAAATGAATTAAATTAATAATTATTATGTGAATAATGTGTAACTTGACTCCCAAGGAAAATGGGACCCAAGGAACACGATTTTAAACTTAGATTTTAGTTTTGGGACTTCTTTATATGAGATATTTCATATGGCCCATTAGTGACCCATTAGTTCATTATTCATCCAATTATATTCTTATTATCTCCATATGTGTCATATATGATTTATAAAACATGATTTATTATGTTACTCTCTATATAATACTTGTGACACATTTTATTGTCCTAATTACTTGCATTAGCTCATTAGGGTTGTACTAAACCTTGTTTGGATAAGTCTAAAAGATCAAACTTCTAGGGTAGGGTCTGAGACCTAGCATGTTGCAACACTCCACTCCTTAAAAGGATTTCATCCTTAAAATCTAACCATCCATACCTCAAACAACCAACTACTCTCCACCCCTTAAAAAGGTTCAATCTAACAAGTCAAACTAATCAACATTTAGGGTTACTCACATCTCTTTTAGTTATGAAAGTTTTAGAGATTTATGATATCCATGTATCCATCTAAAAGTCAGAACCAACTTAGGGTTGAGTCTTAGATCCTTGTGTCTCTAACCTATCAACCGTACATGGGCATCCAAAAGTCATAGGGTAGGTCAACTATAACATTATATCAAACCTAGTCACAACTCCAATGTCAAACCTAGGGTTAGATTCTACTCAACCTAGAGTTTTCTTCATTGTGACTTAGTTCAAGAAAACTTTTAGAAAATCTAGAGAAAACATTTTGTTTTGTACACATAGTATTATATGGAAAATAATTTGTTGTGAAAAACTTTTGCAATTGAAAACTGAAATTAGGGCCCAAAATCAAAATGAGAAGCCTTGGTGTCGTTGTTGGGGACAAAAAAAGAAGTTTTTTGAACTCATATTGCTTTAAATAATTTTTGAATTCTTATTTTTCTTTTTTATTCTACCGAGTCCCATTTCGGTATTGAACTCTTCCTTTTACCGATTTTCCAATCTGGTAGTAAGTTTTTCCTGCAAATTTCCTTACATGTTGATATTCAATCCTAACCTCTTGAATCATGAAATTTATATCCCCTTCTCTCAAGATCATTGTTGTACATGGAAACACTCCCAAAGCATTAATTATGTATCATTTGATCCAAAAATTGTCAGAAACTTTGATAATATAAACTGGGCCAATCGAATCAGGATGACTAGTGAAGAAGAATTTAAAGAAGAATAGATGAGGCCCTAGCCACTGACAGAGCATCCACAACATCCACCTCGGAAGACAAGGTCACAACTGCTCCTTAGTTTGAAATCCAAACACACTAGATTACGATGCTTCAAGCAAGAAAATTCTATGGAAGTATGGGTGACAATTGTCAAGACCACCTCCAATGCTTTTTCGATCTATGTGTTTTATTCAAGGTTCAAGGAATTTCATATGATGCCCTCAAATTAAGACTCTTCAAGTAATCATTAACGGATCTCTCTAGTTCATGGTACAATGCCATGGAAGGTGATCACATCACCACTTGGGAACCCATCAGATCCAAATTCCTTGAAAAACATTAGCCCCCATCTCTCACTTAATAAATCTAGGGGGAAATTACACAATTTAAGATGTCTCCTAAAGAGACATTGGGAGAAGCATGGGAAAAATGAAAGGATCTATTTTTCCATTTCCCACATCATAACATTCCCCCATTATAGTTGATCGAAACATTTTATAGAGTTGTTGACCCGGATATCAAAGTTTTCCTTAACACTTCTTTAGAAGGAAATTTCATGTTCCATAATATTAATAGCGTCTGGAAGGTAGTCAAAAGAAGTGATGAGACTCAAGCCCAATCTCATTAAGGGAAAGCAGGAGTTTTCAAGGTTTCCAAGGCTGATGTAGTTCTGAGTTTAAATCAATCACTGAGCTCAAGATGGTTAGCTTTAAACAAGACTGACTTTAATATGTCCTTCATGCTTCTACAGGATGGGAACCTCCCCCATCTCGATATGTTGTTGAATTCCTTTGTAGCATTTGCCACAAATTTGATCATCCCACACATTAATGCCAACTGCTATATAACATGCAACCTAGAGATGGGAAACAAACAGAGGACCTCAACTCTACAACATTCCTAGACAAACTTACTACAATCCCAATCAAACCAAGAATCATCCCGATTTCCAATACGGATATCCTCCCAGTATTGAAAATTCAGCCCAACAATTGCCTCGTCAAATGTATTATCAAGGTCGTCCACCACCCCAATTCCAACAAAACCTCTGCAATCAAAACCACTACTAGAGAAACTTTCAAAAGTATGGGAAATAATTTCAAAACCTTAATCAAACCCCACAATAGCATCAACAACATCAGTAGGTGTTGTATCTTGCACCTGCTTCCAATATTGACACACAATTCACAAAATTGAACCAACTAATTCTATCCTAGATGGCGTTTCACAGGCCAACTGACTCCCAGGCCCAACTATGGTGGGTCTCAGGTCCTCCTCCTTTAGAATTTTCAGACAGCGGTCCCCCTCTCCCTATCGGTCGAGCTCAATTTCCTTTCTGCGCAACTCGATTCCAACTAAGACCTCCAGCGGGAGCATTCGCTGGACAACTCAAGAACAACTCAAAACATCCTAAGAAATTGAAAGTTCTCTCCACACATTTTTGGAATGTGTATACTCCTCCTTCTTCCCCTTCTTCTCCTCCTCCTACAAACCACTGTTACTTCTATCAATTTTGACGATGATGACACAATCATGATCAATAGAGACCAAATACCTAAAGAAACTACCACTCCCAGTATGGAGAAGTCTCGTGTCGTCAAAACTCCATTGTAGAGAATTTCATCATGAATTCCAAGTCTATGTACCATGCCCTCCCTGTTAAGGATGTCTCAAGCAGACACGACTTAACACCCGATTCATGAAGTTTAAAGACACCATGAAAAAAATCCACATCAAAACCCCCTTCTTGGATGTACTTACAAAGATGCTCATGCGGTCCAAGTATCAAGACTCTATTAACTTGGAAGTACACTAATGAGGAATACGAGACTATCAAGCTTGCAAGAACCACGTACGACATTCTTCTTAACAAAATGCCAAAAAAGCATAGAGACTTTGGATCCTTTGGGATCATGTGCTATTTTGACAATAATACATGTCGAATTGGGCTTTCCGACTTGGGTGCCAATATTTCAATTATGCGCTATAGTCTATGCAAGAAATTGAGGTTTGTCAATATGCTTTCCACAATAATGACTATCCAACTGGAAGATTCTTCTATGACTAAGTCAATGGGAATCATCGAGGATGTTCATATCAAGGTTGGCAAGGAAGCCTATGTTCCTTGCGGCTTCTTCATTATGGATATTAAGGAAGATCCTCACTATCCCCTTATCTTTGGACAACCGATTGTAGAAACTACCTGCATCTTAATAGACGTTGATATGGGCACCATACTCTTTCTCCTTAGAAGACAAACTTTAGAATTTTGTGTTTTTGAAAGGATGAGAAAACCAAGCTTCCATGAAGAAGTCTATCTACTCAATTTCATGGACAAACGTTCCCAACTTAGGTAGGAGTGGAAGTCTCTAGAGACCCCCTACAAACTATCCTCACAAATATGATTGCATATGCTTTTGACAATGAGAAGGTATGCCACTACCAATCCCATCTCGCCACTTTTAAGCATTTGAAAGCATGAAAAAATCAAGCTTTCGGGAAGAATTCTATTTGCTCAATTGCATGGACAAACTTTCCCAACTTAGGTAGAAGTGGAAGCCTCTAAAGACACCCTATAGACTACACTCACAAATATGATTGCATTTGATTTTTACAATGAGCAGGTATGCCAGTACCTGTCCCATCTTGACACTTTTGAGGAAGATACCATGGCTGAAGTAGAGGGCCTTGAAATGATCTCTACCCTAGAAGAGATACATGAGCCTTCAAAGGTTCTTGAAATGAAACTCCTACCAGAAGGTCTCAAATATGTCTTTCTTGATGACAAATAGACTTGTCCCATCATCATAAACTCTGACCTTACCTACGATTAAGAAAATAAACTCATGACTGAATTAAGGAAGTGAAATGCTACTCTGGGATATAATATGACCAACCTTAAGGGGGTTAGTTAGACGGTGACACGCTGTCACACTAGACAAGATTACTCAAAACATAAAACATGTTAAACAACTAACTAATCACATGATAGAATAGTAGAATAATTGAAATAGATTCCAACATCACCAACATGTCCTGAAACATTTATATAAAGGTCCAATCTTTCCATAAGCTCATATACTATACTAGGTATTTACATATGTATCTAGTGGCCTCAACCACAACATGTATACAAAAGAGATACTACACATGTACATGTTGTATATACAAGCACTAGCATACTTTTGAAAATTCATGTCGATACATGCATATCATCTACAAAACTCAAACCATGCACGAATCTGAGAGTACAGGGATGACTCTAAGACTCTACTACTGTAACTACAAGTGTCCAACCTTCAGTGTCTCCTGATCACCCGGCTGCTCCTTCTCCACAACACGATCTCAACCACATCATCGACAACCACCTAAAAAGATGTGGTGACCCACAAGGTGAGACCCATGTCCCAGTGAGAGATATAACTCTCCATAATGGTTATTGCTTACAAAAAATTATTTAATAGTAAATAAACTAAGATGATTGAGTATTTAATAATCAATGAGAACATTGAACAATTCTAGCATACTAAGCAAGTTATGCAGTTAGGTTAAGCATCCATCATGATTATCAGGGTATATAAAGGAAATAGGTGAATCGATTTCTTCTAATAGTTGATCTCTCAGATTTCATAAGATTGCATCATATAATAATTATGTAGTATAAAAGACATGACAAGGGTTAACATCCAATGTGAAGCGTATTTAACCCTATCAGGTATACTAAATGGCTTGTATTACATCTTTTATTACACCCTGGAGAGTTTGAGTCGTATCACTGAAAGTCCAACTAACCACTGTGAAGTGATATTCAGTTCTGTATAAGATATAGGATTGTTGGTATCCTAAGATCTCTCCTTCTCGGTCAGTACAAGTCAAAATATAGTGACATAATAGTCAATCTGCCTACAACGACATATACTAACACCTAGTATATCCTTGGTACAAGTCACAACACTAGCAACCATGATATGCAAACCCTACAATCTGAGGTACAACCACAGCTGTCCGCAATCACATCACATATAATAAATATCTAAGACACAATCGTAACCATTTTCAATAACCTTGGGATAAGGATGTCAAGGATATACACTCACTTGCACCTGTGCATACTCAACATGCTATGAATGTGACACTGAGTTTCTCTTAGGAATACCTATTTGACCATCCAACAAGTTCTGACATTGAAGATGGTTCTACGGCACATGGCACTACATGATTAAGGTTTCATTTATTAGTTATTACCAATTTGGTGAATTAAAGTCGCATCATACAAGTGGATATACAAACCCTAATTCATTTCTAACAAGCATGTTAGTATAACAACTCTAGAAGATATAAAACGCATGAGGTATAATTCTTGATCACAATATCACAGGGCCATTCATGAGACCACAATTGTCATCATACTACCACCACAGGATACAAATCCTTATGACAATGTTCCAGGGTTCCAACCCTTGTCATATACACCTCCTTTAGGGATAACCATGCCCAAAAGTCATTAAGACCATCACATCATTTCCTACAAGATCATCAGTATCTTTCCATGTCCTAGTAAAAGGCTCAATAAACCATCACCATATGTTTGACATATGAGTATAACATAGCAAGGAACTATGATGTCTAGATAGCACCATATTAGGGTTTCATCAACAATAAGAGAGTATTCCATTATCATAGTAAGCATTCAAGAAAGCTGGTCATAACCAATCACCATCACTTAGTTACATTAGGGTTAGGTGTAACAAGATATGCTTCATTAGGATTACCCATCAACCTATTATGGTGATTATCAAGTACATTAATATGAGGGAAAAGATAAGACTAAAAGAATAAGAGAATTGAACCATCGAATTTACACCACCAAAACTAAATAATTACACCATGGGCTTCACCCAAAACCATTATATGTGGAGGCATTAAACCCTATTCATAGGATCATGTTTTTCATTCAAAATCATCAATTGAGGTGGAAGTTTAACACATGAATCATTCAATTAAGGATACCATTGAATTTGGACTAAAAAGAATCATCACATAAGATCCAGTCACACTATTGGCTGTGGTGTCTACGACCACCATCAATTGTGGTGTACATGACATCCATCGGTTGTGACAGTCAGTGTCACCATCGGATAATGGAGTCAGAACTCCCATCGGCTGACCTATCAACTGACACCATCATAGGTCATTGAAATATTGGATCATGGAGTCATAACAACCATTGGTTGATGTCTAGAAGAGCCATAGGTTGTTAGTCCCAATTTCTCCATCATTTGTCATCAACAAGTGGTAAAACAAGGCAAAAGCACAAAAGAAACCATCGTTTGGTGGAGGACAGAAAACCATTAGTTGAAGCATTAGTGCACTAAAACCATCGAGTCTTGAGCATTCAAAAGAGTCAAAATAAAACTAAGTTGTAACCATCAGTTGTCATAGAAATCACAAGTAAAACAGCACCAAAAGCTAACCCATCGGTTCTATCAAGAAGGTAACCATGGAATCTTGTACAAGGTGGAAGACAACTCAAAACACTAAATGTAGCCCATCGTTTGAGAGGTACCAAGAACCATCATTTGACATATAAGAAAGGTTCAAGGATTCCTATGTGACATCCCTCTATCACACAGACAACGAAATGCCATGCAAAAATGTGAGGAACCATCATAAACATTGTATTACCAAAAATACGGGTTAATTAAAACCGATTGCGGAAAGCGTATAAGAAAGGAACGATTACAACTAGATCCACATCCTGCAAAGAAACATGTTATATAAATATACATCAACTTGATACATGTCCACGGTTCATAGGATCCAGTTGTAACTTATCCATAAAGGATGCATCACCTGTTTATATACCGAACAGGCCATATCAGGCCAGCAGCAGGATAAACAGGCTACATCAGCTATACATCGTGAAATGTCGCCAAAACACCTCCAAGGACCTGAGAGTACAGGGATGACTCAAGGACTCTACTACAAAGCACCCAAAATAGTAGCATATCCATCTCTTGCCTTCTACTATTCTTCTTGCTGCTCATATGCAACACCATGATCACCACCACATCCAGCTCGATCACCTAAAAAGGTTTTAAACCAACGGGGTGAGACACACAGTCCCAGCGAGAAACATAACCCCCGCCAAAACTATAAAACCTCAAAGGAGATCTATAACAGATAAAATAGGTAACTGATATAAGCAGATCGTATATGAGCAGCATACTGAGCAGAACTAACATGTTACAACATCTTATCGAGATATTTGAGGAAACATATGTACAGATAATAATATGGAACATGATTGATAAGACAAGTCTAATAAGAACTTATCATAACATCTGAGGAACATGTAATTAACTGCAAGATAGAACTAGGGCAACTATACAAACAAGGCCTCAACCAATGTTCCATGTTTTCCCTAAGCAAAACATACTATACGACTAGATTACAATTTACTATGCCCTGAGGAAGTGAGTTGTACCACTCAAATCCAAACCGACCACCGCTTGGTCGCAATCGATTTCCATACAAGGTCAATGGGAGAGTCAGACTCCACGACCTCACCTCCTCATGGTCAGTGCTCGAGAACCAAAGTAGGACCACAATCTCTTTCTTAAGTGGCCTCAGCCACATAGGGTCAGGATACCCTCTGCCTAGCCCACCTTGGTACATGAATCAACGCTAGAAAATCAAGCCACAGGCCTGTTCACCATGCTCCATCATCACTGAGCCATGGACATGTTCACCATGCTCTATCACATATCATGAGCCATGGGCCTGCTCACTATGCTCTGACCACACTCAGCCACGGGCCTGAAACCGTGCTCTAAACATGCACTACTACTTAGTGCGTAGGCGCACCCAGCGTATTCAACAATATGCCTTCTGAGTTAACCCACAGGAGAACCCATTTCACCATCACCAACTCCTGATGATGATGGATCTATGGCCATGGCAAACTACATGAAAGATTCATCTGTAATTATTTAATGCATTTTAAGCGGAATGCAAGATTCAACCAAGTTATGTAGCATGTAAACTAAAACACAAGTAAACAACATAGATCTCATTATCATGTATTACATTGTCACTCTTATTCTCAAAGCCATCAACATCGTCCTGATCCATCATAAGGATCCAACATTACATGTTACCACTTGGCCTCTTACCAATCATCAAGATCCATCTCGAGGATCAACATCACAGGGACTCAATCCCATCATCAAGGCACATATTTCCATTCCATACATCATATATCACTGGGTTCATGATATCCCTTGATGTTCCACATCATGTTACTATCATGCCATTACCATGGACTCATCGTACAACTGTTACCTGCATGGTTTGTGAAATCGCAAAGGAGTAATGACATTTGTACAAGGAACATTTACAACTCCTTACTTTATTATGAGAGTCAACCACGCAACATAGATGAGTGTATCAAAGCATAGAATTCATATATATATAAAGCATAACAGCCTCACATACAAAAACATAACAAGCATTAGGGTTACTAACCAAACACAAAGTACAACCCTCACTATAGGTGTATCGGGTAAGGAACAACCCTCACCAAAAGCATCTCGGGTAAGGGATAGCCCTCACCAATGGCACAACGTATCTCACCAAAGAGTGTGATGCCCAACACTATATCGGTTAAGCATGCAACACTTCACCACCTGTTTTATCGGCCAACACCCATCTAGGGCTACAACCATATCATCCAACCACTAACACTTAGGTATCAGGCATCACCATAAGAAGATAACGAGCATCACCTCCTCAAGACACCATATCAGGCAGCAGCTAAGAACCAACCTATAACGCCCAAGTGTGTAGCATCATATCGGGTGGGCAACGCTACGTCGTGCAACGCCTTGAGACGAGCAACGTTGTGACAGGCAACACACCTACAGGGGTAACGAGAAACACTACCCAAGATGGTGTCATGCAAAGTAGTAGGGCCATGTCACCAAGTGCAACGCCCAACATCCAACGCAACCTCCTAACATCCAACACAACCTCATATCGTCCAAGAGAACAACTCTAACGTCCAAGCTAGGGTCATATCGGCCAAGGACATATCGCCCAACAGCTAGGGTTAGGATCCATGTCGGCCAAGAACCTCATGACCAACTGGCAAGGTACCATATTGGGTTGGTCATCCTCAACCTCAAGACTGCCACCAAGAAACCCTTTTTGATCAAGAGAGTTAGCTCACCTCTCAACAACCAAGTGAGAGGGGTTTTTCACAACTTTAATCACACATCGGGCAGCAAGATGGGTCATCCCATAACGATCAACCCTCCAACCTCAACTAGGTCAACACCAACTAAAGGCTCACCTCTCAAGTTCATGGTAAGAGAGGGGTATTGCCCAAGCAACTAGAGTATAGACTCACCTCTCAACAACCAAGTGAGAGAGGGGTGTTTCCCACACAACTAGATCTTAAGCTCACCTCTCAAGACCAAAGAGAGAAAGGGATTTTGCCCCAAGAACACACCACACACACCATTGAATTAGGAGACCCTAGGTTCATCTCTCAACAACAAAGAGAGAGGGGTTTTGCCCAAGGAACCCTAATCCAAGGTTCGGCCAACAAGGTCCAAGAACACCTCTAAACCACATAACCATATCATCATATCCCACAACATCAAGGGCAGATACTAGAGAAAAGGTATTACTAACAAGATAAGCATGGCCGATCAAGATATCACATAAACAAGCAATATGGAAAGAAGGTAGTATAGTTAGGGTTAGGAATTATGTAACCCTCCTCAAGCACACTCCTCAAGCTCTAAAGCTCCAAGCTCCAAGCTCCAAGCTCCAAGCACCACCTTAGGCCACCTCAAGAAAAGAAGGGAACCTATCACCTCCATTACCGAACAAGCAAGGAAGAAGGTGGTACCAAGGAAAGAGAGAAAGATGCTCACCATAAGAGAAGAAAAGGGATAAGCTAGCAGGGTGTGTTGCCCAAGACTCCAGCTGTATTGGCCACCACTTGCTCCTTTCTTCTCCTAGCTTAGCCACCAAAGGAAGGGAGGCAACTAAAGGAACCAAAGAGACCTAGCAAACAGGGGGATCATTTATATACTAAGGGGTGAAGGGGAAGAGCAAGGCAAGGTGGCACCCTCCCTAGCACACTTGTCCAAGGATTGTGCCACATGCTAGCACCCAAACCACTTGTCCATGACTTGCCACCCACTTAGCAAAGCAACAACCACGTGTCCAAAGATGGTGACACAAATGAGGCTAGGTCAAGAGGGTGTGTGTCACCCAACATGGCAACCCGACACACCATGGCCGATACAACCAGCACTCCCTTGGCCGATACACCAAGGTCCAACCCGATACAAGCCCCAACAAGGCTCAACCCAACTCAAACAAGGCTCAACAAAGCCCAAAGCTACTCAAGCAGAGAGCACAACCCATCCTCTCAACCCTACAGGATGCAAGGAGAGAGAAAGATATCTCTCAAGGTGACAAACTTGGGTAATTTTCAAGTTGCACCTCAACCTCTCAATAAAGCACAAACAAGCCCTAATCACAACTCAGGTGATTAGCAAACATCTAAACACAAGGTTTAGGCAAAGCAAACAGGGTAAGCCCAAAATAGAGGCCAGAGTTCTTACAAGCCATAAACCCCTACAAAAGGATTTCGTCCCTGAAATCTGAAGAGAAAAGTGGGGGATACTTCCTCCTCATCTCTTCCTCAAGCTCCCACGTGGCTTCCTCAATGCCATGATGATGCCAAAGAACCTTCACAAGAACCAAGTCCTTCCTCTTCATATTCTTCACTCTTCTGTCAAGGATGAACACTGGACCTTCCTCGTAGGTCACATCTTCATCAAGCTCAACCTCAACTGGCTGCATCACTGTCTTTGTGCCTGGATGACTTTTCTTCAGCATGCTAACATGGAACACTGGATGCAACCTATGCAGCTCTGATGGTAACTCTAACTTGTAAGCCACTTTGCCAACACATTCTATCACCGGATATGGTCCCATATACCTGGGGACCAACTTGCCCTTACATCCAAACCTCAGCACGCCTTTCCATGGAGAGACCTTGAGATACACCTTGTCTCCCACCTAGAACTCCAGAGGCCATTGATGATTATATGCATACGACTTCTGTCTATCATGTGCTGCTTTCAATTGTTGTTGTATCACCTTGATCTTCTCAGTCATCTATTGTACTAACTCAGGACCCAAAAGTTGATATTCACCGGACTCATACCAACATAAAGGAGATATGCACTTCCTACCATATAAAGCTTCATAAGGTGGCATGTCGATACTACATTAGTAACTGTTGTTGTAGGCGAACTCTATCAAATTGAGATGCATGTCCCAACTACCTAGGAACTACAAAACACAAGCTCGGAGAAGATCCTCCTAAGTCTGAATAGTCCTTTCAGATTGTCCATCGGTCTGCGGATGGAAAGCGGCACTGAACCTCAACTACGTTCTCAATGCTCTGTGCAATTGTTCTAAAAAATGACTCGTGAACTGAGGACCTCTGTCAGAGACTATGGCTACTGGCACACCATGCAAACACACTATCTCATCAACATATACCTGAGCAAGCTTCTCTGTTGTATATGTTGTCTTCACAGGTATGAAATGGGTGGACTTCGTCAATCTGTCCACTATCACCCAGATGGAATCATGATTTCTAGCTGTCCTTGGAAGACCAACTATGAAATCCATGGTTACATGATCCCATTTCCACTACAGTATTGGCATGGGTTGCAACATACCTATAGGCTTCTGATGTTCAACCTTAACCTGCTAGCATACTACACACTTAGCCACAAACTCAGCCACATCTCTCTTCAAGCCAGGCCACCAATACAGATCCTTCAGATTGTGATACATCTTGGTGACACCTGGATGCATAGAATACATTGATGTGTGTGCTTCCTCGAGCACTAACTTCCTTAGATCATCGACATCGGGAACCATCATCCTGTTATGATAACAAACTAGTCCATCCTCACACTCCTGGAAGCCATCCCGCTTCTCACTACCAAACTCTAATCTGCTTGTTGTGCTTCTTTGATCTACTGCCTCAATATAGGCTTCACTTGCAATTGTGCCAACAACCCTGCCAACAAGGATACTTCCAACTGTACATTCATCTGCCGCAAAGAGATGAACATATCCCGCCTATATCATATCAAAGAACTCAACTGTGCCTTCTTTGTAGGAAGAGAAGAAGACTTCATGCTAAGCACATCAGCTACCACGTTTGCCTTACCAGGATGATACTCTATGGTGCAATCATAATCACTAATCAACTCCATCCAGCGATGATGTCGCATGTTTAGCTCACTTTGTGAGAAGATATACTTTAGGTTCTTATGGTTCATAAAGATCTGACACCCCTCCCCAAAAAGATAGTGTCTCCAAATTTTAATACATGGACCACCGCTGCCAACTCCAAATCATGTGTCAGATAACTCTCCTCATGTTTCATAAGCTATCGCGAAGTAAAAGAAACCACATGATCCTCCTGCATCAGCACACAACCTAAGCCTTTCTTAGAAGCATCGTAGAAAATAGCATAGCCTTTTCCAGGCTCTGGCAACACCAACACTGGATCACTAGTCAGCTTCTCTTTCATGCTCTGAAAATCTCACTGAAAATGATCATCCCAAACAAAAGGCACATCCTTCCTGCTCAACTTCATCAACGACAACGCAATCACACTAAAGTGCTTTATAAACTTCTGGTAGTATCCTGCTAAACCTAGAAAACTACAAACTTCAGTAAACGTCTTCGGCTGCTCCCACTCTGCAGTTGACTCCACCTTCTTGGGATCCACTCTGACTCCTTTCGCCGATATCACATGACCCAACAAAGTCACTTCCTTCATCTAGAACTCACACTTGCTGAACTTGGCATACAACTGGTGCTGGCGAAGGAGAGTCAATGCTTGTTGAAGATGTTGTTCAAGTTGTTGATTGTCCCGACTATAGATCAAGATGTTATATATAAAAATCACAACAAATTGATCTAAAAATAGATAGAACACCCTATTCATTAGATCCATAAAAGCAGTAGGTGCATTGGTTAGCCCGGATGACATAACCACAAACTCAAAGTGACCATACCTCATCCTAAAAGCTGACTTTGGTATGTCATCCTCCTTGATTCTGAGCTGACGATATCCAGACCGCAAATCGATCTTCGAGAACAATATAGCACCACACAACTGATCAAACAGATCATCTATCCTCGGTAAAGGATACTTGTTTTTTATCGTAACTTTGTTCAACTACCAGTAATCTATGCACAGACGCATCGATCCATCCTTCTTTTTCACGAATAGAACTGGAGCACCCCACGACGATGTGCTCGGTCTGACGAAACCTTTATCCAGTAGCTCCTGTAACTATTTCTTCAGCTCTTCCATATCAACTGGAGCCATCCTGTATGGTGTCTGAGCAACTGGCTGTGTCCCTGACACTAGATTGATCTCAAAATCAATCTCTCAAGGTGGGGGAATACCAGGAAACTCATCAGGAAATACATCTGTGAATTATCTGACAACATGCACATCCTCAAGGATAGAACCTTCTGCCTTGTTATCCACAACATGAGCTAAGAATGCTCTACATCCTTTCCGGAACAACCTTTCTGCCACCAAAGCTGATATCAAACACATTAGAAGAATATTCCTATCTCCCTAGAAGATCCACTTCTCACCATCATTATCAAACACCGCTTGCTTGGAACCACAGTCCAGCACAACCTTATACCTCTCTAAGGTATCCATCCCAAGGATTACATCGAATCCATGCATATCAAGTGGTATGAGATCCACTTGTATGTTGTGTCCTGAAAAGGATAAAACACAAGATGGACACACTTCTCAAAGCATCGAGGAACCATCAAGAGGGGTTTCTAACAACAAGCTATCTTTCTTACAACTAACATGTGAAAGACAGTTATCAAGCATACTACGAGCGATAAAAGAGTGTGTAGCACCCGGGTCAACCAGAACAGATATAAGGCAAGAAGAAGACAATCAAAATGAAATAACTCCATATGACCTACCACCACTCGCGGGTTGACTATCGCCTCCAGCTGACTCATAGCATAGAATCGAGCTGCTGCTTGTTGTCCACGTCCTCTACTTCCTTGAGAAGACGATCTAGCTTGTGACGCTTGGCTGCGTCCTTGCCCTCTAGCACCACTAAACTACTGTCTATCTGACCCTTGTTGACTCTTTCTCAGTTGTTGTGTCACATCGAAGTCTCTCCTTGGGCAATTCTACCTGATATGCCCAACCTGTCCACAGAGAAAGCATGACAGGTCTCTCGGTTGCAGCCTAGATGGTTCTGTCACTACCACTGAAGCTGTGTTGTACACCTTTGATGGCAAAAAACCATGCCCTCTTCCTTTAATTGGTGACTACTGAGATGGTGCACTAGAACCTTGCATCATAGAAGGTGCAAAAAACCTTAGCTTCTTATGGCTGTCAAACCTCCGTCTCTGAAATTGAGCAAGCCTTTTCTTGGACATAGGCTCTCTCTTCTCTGTGACTGATTGTTCAATCCTTCAAACAGACTCCACAAACATGGAAAACCACTCCCGGTTCTCTAAAGCAGCAGTAGGTGTTGTCAGCTCAGCACTCAAACCTTTCTCAAATCGTCTGATCCTCTCATCATCCATTGTTGCCATGTGAGGACAGAACCTCAACAGCTCCATAAACTTGGCTTCATACTCAGTGATGCTCAGAGAACCTTGGCACAAATTCTCGAACTGACTGATCTTCTCGTCTAGATATGTCTTCGAGAAGTATCGACTCACAAACTCCCGCTGGAAGACGTCCCAAAAGATCACCTCACCGGGTCGCT